>CM018694.1:50005394-50571483 GCA_009363875.1 Mikania micrantha | reverse complement strand
TGTTAAGATCCGATTTGGTCGAATGTGGGTTCCACTGAACGGGGACATCAGGTCAAGGATTCTAGATGAAGCACATAAGTCACGTTACTCTATTCATCCTGGTGCAACAAAAATGTATCAAGACCTTCGAAGGGATTATTGGTGGCCAGGTATGAAGTTTAATGTAATGCAGTACGTAAACAAATGTTTGACATGTGCGCAAGTAAAGGCTGAACATCAGAAACCCTATGGTTATGTGCAACCCTTAGAAGTCCCGGAATGGAAGTGGGAATACATTACCATGGATTTTATTACTAAATTGCCTCTTACGGCGAAACGACATGATGCTATTTGGGTGATTGTAGACCGATTAACGAAAAGTGCTCATTTCTTGCCTATACGTGAGACTTATACATCAGAGAAACAGTCCGAATTATTCGTGAAAGAAATAATTATAAGACATGGAGTTCCAGTTTCTATAGTGTCCGATCGTGACACACGATTTGTTTCAAGATTCTGGAAACAGTTTCATGAATCGATGAGTACAAGACTCAATATCAGCACTGCATATCATCCTCAAACAGATGGACAGTCTGAAAGGACTATCCAAACCTTAGAGGATATGATGAGAGCTTGTGTTATTGATTTTGGTGGTAGCTGGGATGATCATTTACCATTAGTGGTTCTCATACAACAACAGCTATCATGCTAGTATTGGCATGCCACCATATGAGGCATTGTACGGACGGCGTTGTAGGACACATGTGTGTTGGGGAGGAGTAGGACAGAAAGAAGTGGGAAGTAAAGCTACAGTAGTTGATTTGACTGAAAAGCTTCAACTAGTTAAAGCGCGAATGAAAGCTGCACAGGATCGACAAAAGTCCTATGCCGATAAAAGACGGAGACCAATAGAGTTTGATGTAGGTGATCAAGTACTGTTAAAAGTTTCACCATGGAAGGGAGTTATTCGATTCAGGAAAAGAGGAAAGCTAAGTCCGAGATTTATTGGACCTTTTCGAATAATGGCACGGGTCGATAAGGTAGCCTACCGATTAGATCTGCCAGATGAGTTGAGTGGAATTCATCCGACATTTCACGTTTCACATATGAGAAAATGCCTAGTAGATGATGTAGCATATGTGCCGTTAAATGACATTGAAGTTGATAACAAGCTAAACTACATAGAAGAACCAGTTGCAATTGTTGACACGAAAAGAAAAACAATTACGTAACAAGATGGTAGACAAGTTAAGGTTCAATGGAAACACTGAAAAGGATCTGAGGCGACATGGGAGACTGAAGACGAGATGAAACGGCTCTACCCATATTTGTTTGAAACGTAACAGGTTTCGAGGACGAAACCTATTGTAAGGAGGGTAGATTTGTAACAACCGAAGATTTATCACATTTGATCGCGCATGAAATCCACGTTGAGTTGAAAATCGAAATTATTACAGGATGATAGATACGCGAGAAATGGTAAACGTGGGCGAAAACCGTGCGCGAAACGGAGTTACGGATTGTCCGGAATCGCGAAACGAAGATAAAATCGAGAAGTTGATGAAAATGGCCTGGGGCGGTACGCCCCGAGCCACACGCCGGCCATAGGCGGTACGCGCGGAAACAACCAGAAAGTATCTGGAATTCTTTCCTCACGCGGTACGCTCGAGACCACTGTCTGGCTTGGGGTGGTACGCCTGACGTCAGCGGATCGCAACATGGGCTTAAAAAGTCAGATTTCATCTAGAATTTTCATATTCTATCTTCTCTTCGAAGCTTCAGCCATCACACACGAAAAATCAGCTTTCAATCCATCAAATATTCAATTGTAAAGCCACGTGGATCGCACCAAGGATTGTTAATACAAGTCCTGATCGTATTTTTACGCGCAGAACTTCGTCTGAATAGGCAACGGTTCATTTTTAACCTTCTAGATTGATAATGATTGATTAAATCTTGTTTTTGAACGTAATTATATAGTTAGGGTTGTTGATTATTGCCTAGATAATGGCTAGGATTGATTATAAACGAAGAACTCGAACTGCTAACAGGTAAATCCTTGTTTTGATCCGTTGTAATGCCCGGTTTGCATGGAATCATAACAATGGTCATAATGATTTAAACCATTGAATATGACAACGTAGGTGATTAGTTTGATTAATCCTTGACATGCAAAGTGAAATTCAAGTGTTTCAAATTCATCACCATCATTAACATACTCATTGGAATGATTATCTGATGTTTATGATAACAGGCAGATTAGTATGTTAAACATGGTTTTTAAACCTATTCTAATTTACATTGTGATATTTCATGATATCTGGGTACTCAAAAAGGAAGGATTGATCATTTCTAAGCCATTAATCTGTTTAGGAACCTGTTTTAGCATTATAATCAACAACATTAACTATTTGATTAATCTGAGATTATTCTGACTATTAAGGCAATGTCTTTGACATTGGATGTTCAGAAAGATTTAATCAGTAAGTTAAGACATAAATAACTTATTAAACGTAAACCAATGCAGAATTACACCATTAGCACCAGTTGGTGAGTGATCTTGCTACCGTAGGACGTCAAGTGAGATCTTTGTAGCCCTATTTTAAATGTTTTATCATTTTGGGCTGTTATGCATGTTATAAAGTTATTTTATAAAAATGATTGTTTTACCTGACTACGGTCAAATAAAAGAATAGGTTAAAGTAAAGAATGTTTTAAGTCTCAACTGCAATTGAGAAAGAAATGATTTTTAAAAGTCTCGACCGAGGTCGAGTAGGAAATATGGTTTTGAAGTTCCGGCTGCGGTTGGGCAGAATTTGAGCACCGCGATGCGGTAAAGTGTTTATGTTTAAGATGGTTTAAATGATTTAAACCATGTTATGTATGAATGATGTATGTGAAGAAGTCTTGTACCGGTATGAGCTGTCAACTTCGGTTGATAGTTAAAGAGTCTTGTGGAAACACAAGCCTGTCGACTTTGTGTCGTCAGTTGAGGAAATCTTATGCATGTATGAGTTATCAGCTACGGGTTGATAGTCATAGAGTCTTGTGCCGCACAAGCATGCTGACTTCGGTCAACAGTTCATGCTAAAGTTTCTGCACCGTGTGATTAATGTTATGATGACATGTATGTTATGTATTGAATTATGTTATGTGATGATATGAATGGTGAAAGATTTATTTAAAAGCTTAACTTAGAACTCACCAGCATAAAGCTGACTTGTTTTACATGCATAATATGTTGAATAGTTTGTGAAATGAGAACAGAACAGGATGGCTCATGGCATACTTTGAGGACTACCCTGGCATTGACTGGCTTAGTTATAGAACTATATAGAGACGTGGATTATGTGTAAATGATTGTTCAGATCTGTATAATATTTTATGTTGCCACCTGAAGTTCCGCTATACTATATAATGAAATTATGGTTAAGGGCTATGGCTTTAATGTTTTGCCAACCGAGGGGACTCCCGGGATTTGGAGCCTCTCAGATATAGCAAAGCCTTTTTAACATGCGCATAAAAAGCTTCTTAAAGAATGAGGATTAGCTCTAATAACAAAATCACTTAAATTAAATGTGTAACTATCACTCTCTTTTCACTTTACGTACACAACACGTAAGCGTTATATAAACAAGTATTCTCATCAGTCAAAAGTCACATACACATGTCTAACAACCACTTATTTCTAACTTTATTAGAGTAAGTGATAATTACAAATATGTATATCACTTATGGATGTTTAACAATAGTTATGCATATGTAAAGTGAAGGGATGGTAATGGTTAGACATAGTCTTATAGTGATAAAGCTCACCTTTAAGTA
The DNA here is from genome assembly GCA_009363875.1 of Mikania micrantha. NCBI lineage: Eukaryota > Viridiplantae > Streptophyta > Magnoliopsida > Asterales > Asteraceae > Mikania > Mikania micrantha. The sequence goes on along the minus strand of CM018694.1, from coordinate 50,567,679 downwards.
AAAGGTTGAAATGCCATTAGTTCATGTAATAGAAGTTGTAACTAGAAGAAAATTAATAAAAGTAACCCAAATTAATAAAGAAATAAATAGTATGGACATATGAATACATGCATATATCGTTAAAAAAAGTTATATAAGGCAATAGTGATTTATATAAATTCTTCTGGTTATTAAAAATGTTATTTATTTATTTTATTTTTTAATCTACTTTTACTTTTTTTAATAGCTAACAAGGGTTGAGCGGCATGCCTTTTCATAGTCCAAATAGATCATTGGACCCAACAACCCACAGGTTGTGACCACAGTCCGCTACCAGCTACCCAGTATTTAAAGCCCACGTGTTGGCGAGCGCTGAATCGAGCAAATCCACTTGCTATTCAGGAGGAAACCCACTATGTGGTAAAACTCCTTACTGACCGCTTTGGCCAGGATTTGAACCAATAACCTCACAAATCCTAAGCTTTATGAGAATCATGGAGTGACAGTTGAGCTACAAGCTTCATTGACCAATATACTATTACTTCTAAATCACTTTAAAAAAAAATACTCCGAAGTAAACTGTATTTTTACCCACTTTAAAAAGGTTATTAAATTGAGAGTCCCATCAACGCACTAAATAAAGTGGAAAATGAATTATTTGATGGATCGTGTGCTACTTTTGGGAACCTTTCCAATAAATTCATCTGAAACTGTTTTCTTAATATTAAATAAATTATGTTATATACAAAAAAAAAGTTATGGATGGATTATACAAGACAAAATTTTATTAATAATTATTAAACCATTTTAAAAAATAAATATTATGCTTTATATATTAAATTTAAAAATATATTTTACATAGTATTTCAAGCTTGTTTAGTAAACAGTTTGGGTTGACATGTCTAAATTTAATATAAAGAAGTACAAATATGTTTTATAAGGTCAACTTACGAAGTTGTTTAATTTATTTGATATAATGTATCTAAACATCACTTTTTATTCATCTAGATAAATGAGTAAGTTGCAACCCGTAATACAAGCAAGTGCATATAACACATTCATCCTAGTTATTACTGTTACCTTAGCTTTTTAACCATTCTTCTCACATGTATCATCTCTTCTCCTTTTAACTCCAACTCATAATTCTCATGTGCGCCCCATTTGTACAAGTGATTCATTTCTATGTACAATTAAATGAATCTTGATTTAATGCTAAACCTACCACCAACCCCACCAAATGGCCGCATGTCACCACAATGCTTTCTCCTCTCCCCTCCACTCCAATGCACACCTCTGACGTGTGGCCTCCACATTAGCGACGTGCACTCCTTTAAGTGCGCATTGCTAGAAGTCTTATAAGGTTTTAATATAATTGAATGTGTATGAGTTAGAGTTCATATGTTTAATATAATATATATATCGTTAGATTATTTGATATATTTCATTATAAAGTCTAAAAAGTTTAAGTTGTATCTTGATTATTGATATTATATATGTATTTATATCTATATATATTATGTGTCAAGTGTAACGAGAGTAAAATGGGCCGTTGATCAGAGTATTTAATGATTGGATTGAGATGGCATCAAAGTTGTAAATAAGGAAAGTTATAAATGAGAGAAACTCACTAATCTAGTTTAAAACTACAACAAATTCATCTTTTGTTAAGGAATTGAAATCTAAACTTTTTTTTTGAACGGCTTCAGGCTGAACGACTGATTTAAGCCCAAACAGGATATATCAAGGACAGGCCCATTCATCACCCTTTCACCCACCAGATAAGCGGGAACCGGATAAGTCCGTAAACCCTCTCCCTGCTCAGGTTTGAACCCTTGACCTCAATGAGGTGCAGCTTCTCCCCTTCATTGTTATACCGCTAGGCTAGAAGCCCTTTGTTTAAACTTTGTTTTTTAAGATATATCTTTTATGAAATAAGTTAGCCTCATTATTATATATACAAATAAATAATTATAATGGTAGAAACAAATCAGCTTTAATGTTAACCTTTTTTTTAAATTATATGTATTTTTTGGAAATGCATACACCACTACATTGTTTTTTTTTAAAACCCGGAACCCGTTTCAAATTGTTTTGGTGAACAAAGTCAAAAACCTGATAAAGATGAAGCTAATTTTTTTTCAAGAAGGACTTTTGATTGGTTTTTGACTGGGTCTTACCAGTTTTTGGCTGGATCAATTCGGGTTTTGATTGGGTAGAGTTGGAATCAATTTCAGTTTCGATCTCGGTTATAGTTCTGGCTACGATTTTTCTAAGAAACCAGAACCGTTTGTACCTACTGGTTCATGTAAGATCGGTTCCGGTTCCAGGTACGGAAGTCAAGTTTGGTTCACAAAATTATTATTTTTTTTATAAATGTTCATTCGCTATTGATTATAGGGGTGTGACTAAACTAGTTACTTATAACAATCCGGCTAAGCTGCCTAGTTAAAAACATGCATTTAAGTTACTTATAAGAATGTGTTTAAGCACTTAATTACAAAAACACACGTTTTGCAAAATGGTGCATCCAAGTTGCTTATTATGCCATATTACTTTAATGAACGAATGCTCTTAATTACCCCAAAATACAAGTTTCACACCCTAGACATTTAATATTCATATCATCCTGGTGAAAACATCACTTAATAAGTGACTTAGAGTTAGAGGTTGTTTGATGTTAAACTTTAACGGTTGCGTAATGTTAGCTTCAAAGGTCGTTTTAACATAAAATCAAACAAAACACCTGTTGAAATCAACTTTAACGTGTTTTAATATTCACGCGGTTCTTTAAGTGTCGTATGACTGAGCATACATCATGATCACTAGAATGACCAAACAACTGTTGTAATCTACATTCAAATTCTAATGTCATTTGAATATGGGTAGTGCTTTGAATATGATTTTCAACATATGGTGGTACAAGAATTACACCACCCTATTTCAATCCTCATTCCCCTCTACCTCCATCCATCCCATCAATAATGGGTCACCAACTTTTCATATCCAAAATGGGATCCAAGAAATTATTTTCTTTTCTCCCACTTAAAATTCCTCATTTTAAATTCAAATTTATTATTATTTTTTTCTAAAAGGCCAAAATTTATATGTGTCCAGGAGACTTTATTCGTTTACAATTTAATGACCCCATTGGTATAAAATATAATTAAGTTGATTGTACGTTTCTTTATGAAATGATTGTCACCCCATAAAATATATAATATCCTAATTTTAAAATTATATGTTCTCCATCTAAATATATAAAGCTATTGTAAATTATTCATTTATATGAGTTCATTTATCATGGTTATCTTTTGTTATTTTATCCGAGTTCCAAGGGTTGTTTGATAGTCTTTTAATGGTTATTAAAAGACTAACTTTTACTGGTTCTTAGTTTTTTAATGATTCTTAGCCTCTTAATGCTAAGAGATAACCTTAAGTTTAAATGTTTAAAATGTTCTCTTAATGTTGCTAGTTAATTATTAAGAGACTATGACCATTAAGATGTAGCCTCTTAATGATCATTAAAAGGCTATCAAACAACGCTTAGTAGTGTTGGATAAATTAAAAATAAAAATATTATTTAGTTCAAGTTAATAATAATTTTGCTCATGTAAAATAATAATTAGATAATTATGCCAGATTTATAATTTGATATAAGATGCCTTACTAGCTATTTATAATTATAGCTTCAATAATACAACAATTTGTAGCTCACCTATCTTTAAAAACGTTTATATGTATCTGCACTAAAGTAAATGATGAGGCACATTGATGTTGAGATTTGGTATGAACTTAACTTAATTACATACTTATGCCTACTTAATTAAATTAATCGAACGTGTAGATTGGACTTTGGAGTGGATATTTATTAATATATATGAATATGCTGTGATGAACATAAAATTATGCCCAGGCGCCCAGCTATATGATATTTAAGATCTAATGTGGGATTAGCCCATTTGTTAAAGACATGCCTCCTAAAAACAAAAATATAACATAAAAAACAAAAATCAACAAAAAAAACATAACAAAAAAATATAGTATAAAAAAATAAAATTTTAGTACAAAAATAAGATGGTGTACTTAAATTGTCATTCCTTTATTTTTTACATATCAATCTTTTATTGGTTCATATTTTTCTTAGGCAAAAATTACTACCTATTTGATCATTCCCGTATAATTTTAAGTTTCCAAAAAATGTTAAGTGTCTTTTAAGATTATTTACTAAAACTAACAAAATGATACAAAAAGTTCTTATTAATATAGTCATTATATAAAGTATGGAATGATATAATGTGAAAGCTCTTGTTCTTTGATATCTTGCATGTAAGTTATAAGAGAAAATGAATATCATTTATATATGTCTCCTCTACCACGATAATCATTTATCAAAATTAAAGACATTTAAAGAAGAAAAAAAATATCAAGATTATGACTTTATAATTACCATTAAAGATTTTTATTCATACTAATATGTCATATGAATTATTTACGTTACATATGAATTATTTACATTACATGATTGAATTGACGTAAAATGATTATAGCACTCTGACAAATGGTTAGAGATTCTCTAAGGATGGCTCATCTTTGATTCGCTCTCTAGCTTCAAGTCCCTCGAAATACAAGTCCTTTGATAACCTTGCTTATACTAAATACATTGTTACATGAATAATAAAAATGTAATATTACATGACATTGCATGTTAGGGGTGTTCTTTTTACCCGAACCCGAAAAACCAACTCGAAAAACACCTACCCGAACCCGAAATACCCAACTCGAAAAAACCTATTACCCGAACCCGAAAACTTAGAATGGTTCGGTCCTTGGGTACCCACAAGGTTTGTTCGGGTAAACCCGAAAAACCCGAACGAGGGTTCTAATTAAGGGACCGTAACATTTTTTGATTTTAAAAGCTTTTATATGTTTTGAGATTGTTGAAGAAATGCATGTTTTGGTTAAACACGTTTTAGTTATATTATGGTTAAACATGTGAAAATTTTAAGGAAATGTATGTTTTGGTTAAACATGTTTAAATTTTATTTGTTTGAAAAATAAAATATTAGTTTTTCAAGTATTATCCAAGAACTGTTTAACACAACCCGATTAAACCCGAGAACCAATTAAATCGAAGTTAAATGGTTTGGCTCTCGGTTTCAATTTCATATTACAAAAACCCGAATAACCCGACCCGAGCAACCCGAAACCCGAGGAACCAACCCGAACGACACCCCTATGTGAGTCACTTTAGGGTTTTTGTTGTTCTTTTTTGTTATCTTTGTTTTTACAACTATGTACTAAAATAAATACAACTCAATTTTTAGTCGACAAGAGAACCAAAAGACACACTTTAATTTTTTTAGAACGGCGGTTGATGCAACGGCAAGACCGTTACCTCAGAGTGCAGTGACTGAGTATCGAAACCTCAGCTTTACACTCATATTACAATTGCAGCGGTGCATTTTCAGTGGCATTAGAGAGGCTCCCCCATGCTGCGATTGCTACGGAGGCTCCACCCAACTCTCCTGTCGGGCCAAGTTGGTTGGAGTCGAAGACTCATCAACCAACCGTTCCAGGAAAAAATCGGGTAGGAAGCTTTAACTTTGCCGCGTAAAACACTTTTAGCTGGACACAAAGCCGGGTGATAATCCGGGTCGCGCGTCCTTGCCATGTCTCACAAAATTTTGACAACAATGAGAATTGAACCCACAACCTCCAATAGGAAGTGTGGGCATCTTACCATTGCACCAAATACATGTGAAAGAACCTAGAGGCAGAAATTATGCTATTATAAATCTCTTGATTAATTTTAGAAAACTATTTATTTGTTGTAAATAAATATTTGTTATGACAAGCAATAAGAAGTATTTGAAAAAAAATATATGTAATTCATTTTTTAATTAGAAGATGAAATATGTTTTATAAAGTAGAAGTATGTAATTAACTTTTTTACTTAAATAAATATGTAATAAATGATACGAGGAAAAAGAAATATGTTAATTCGCCCTTGCTTTAAATACAAATTGTCACACCCCAGGCCGGCGGGAACGGATCGTGTTTTCCCGTCAGGCGGAAGGTTCCCGGGGCGCGATATCTTGAAGGATAATCAAATGATCAGATTGTTTGCATAACACATGATATATAATTGAGAAATGTAAACATGACAATGATATAGAATTACAAAGTTAAATTACAATGTATCGTTCATAATTTAACTAGGTAAATCTACCCAAAAGAATCAATGTGTTTATATCTTATAACTGTACAAGATCTACAAAATATGATTCATTGTTTTGTCATTTCAAAAGCATGATCACACAAAATATAGCTAGGTCTTCTAAAAGTCCTCTAGCTAAGATCTTGAAATCTGGTGACTAAACATGTTCGTCACCTGAGAAAACATGCATTTAAACAAAATCAACACTAGGTTGGTGAGTTCATAAGTATGTTAATTGAAAACCTTGATTCATTCACATGCACAATCATAATGTGTATTTTGTTACTTGTATGACGTTTGTTCACTTATTCACCCAATGGCTTCTCAATAGTTATATTTACAAGTAATATTTCATCCTAGTAGTGATGCTTATATATAGGGCATATGTAAGGGAACTAAGCCCTAGCCAACATCCCACCACATCACTACTAGAACTCCACACAACTTGCCATACAACTATTGATTTCCATTCCCAATCCACATATCCATATCATTCTTGAATCACCTGTGATAACTTGTATAGAATAATATAATGATGTAATTGTAGTTATCAAATCGAAGTTTAGATAACCATTATATGTTAAGGATATTAGATTTATCAAATCTGTTCCTTGTATTATTCTATATTTGTGGAGTTAACTATTGTTACACTTTTAAATATTAAGAGTGTTAGTTAACCACTTGCAATTTGTTCTTGAACTATAGTGCATAGAGCCTAAAAGGAATCCATTGAAATCCTCACGTAATCAGATTTCAATGCATTCGATTTACCTCTACCACTTTGTATGTCTAGTGTCCTCAACGAAATCTATTACTAGTAGTGTAACATGAGAGAAGATCACTTTCTCAACCTACTAGTCAATAGGATTTCTGCTGGATTAATTACTTATCACTGCAGATTAATATCACCATGTGTCGCTTTCCAGAACCTGACTTGAGGTAGCCCTGTCACCGGTCATACGTTACCAGCCAATGAATCAATACGATCAACATACTAGCCCTACAAGCTAGAGGTTTGTCAAACCTATGGTACCACTATGCTATCGTCGGTTTAGTCACGTCAAACTAACTGGTCAGCGAATTAAAGGGGCTTACATGATCACTTGTACAATTGGCACATGATTGAAATGATATAATACAACAGGTCAATAGTAACTAATTGTAATTGTGTTCATCTGTATTATTGTTCTCATTGACATATGTACTCCATGATATTAACAAAGTTAAATAAGAACTTGTCTTATTAAGTTATGTTAATTATTTGAGTGAATGATGTTGTTATCATGAAGTTACGTTATCATGATTATCATTATTTGTTCCTTGTACTCTTGTACTATGTATTGAGTTGTAAAGCTAAGTGTTAAAAGGACTTGTCCTATTACACTTACTTAACTCTTGTATCGAATGTTAATACAAATATATGTAATATCTTTATAACATTCATATGTTTACTTGTAATTGTTCCATTGTCTGTTTATGTAAGAATAATTGAGTGTTATAGGATAAAATCTTATAACTATATTATTCTAATGTATTGATGAATTAATAAGATATATTATCTTGTTCATCTGATTATCCCTGTCATGTCATAATCATACAAGCATGCATACCATGATAAACGATAATAAACAATTAAGTATTATCTAAATCAAAGTATAAGCAATATATTAAACATTAAACTTTTAAATAATTAAAAGTTAAGCATGTTTCTCAGCCCCGAGAGTTTAAAATCAGTTAAGATTAAAGAAAAGAGGCATATGAACTCACCTTGTTGTTGTAGTGGTTGACTAAGACTCAAGAATGCACGCGCTCGCTGTTGTTGTACTGATGTTGTATTCACAGTCCTGTGTTTGATTAAATGTTATTTGAGTTATGATCCCTTATTTGATTGTTCTTTTTGAAATCTGAGTTGTTAATTGAGTTGGTGTAGTGAAATGACTCATTATTGTGATTTTCATAAAAATGGCTCATGCTAATGAGTTTTCACCCGAATGAGTCATTCTCCCGAATGAGTCCCGAATGAGTCAGTCACCCGAATGAGTCTCCCGAATGAGTCATCCAAATGAGTCTCCCGAATGGGTCCCGAATGAGTCACCCGAATGGATCATTCTCCTGGCTCATACTCCCGACTCATACTCTCGACTCATACTCTCCACTCATTCTCCCGACTCATTCTCCACTCATTCTCCCGACTCATTCTCCCGTCTCATTCTCCACTCATTCTCCCGTCTCATTCTCCACTCATTCTCCCGACTCATACTCCCCTCTCATACTCCCGACTCATTCGGCAGAATGGCTCAAGCTCATAGGCCATTCGCCGGAACGGGTTTTCAGCCATAGGAGAAGACGATTTCAGGGTATAGTCGTATATATAGTCGTTTTGAGTGGGTTTAGATGAGAAAACTCATTTAGAAAGTGTATGGGTCGAAAAAGGGGTGTTTTAAACCGGCTAAAGTTTGGTTTTTGTCGGGTTTGTAGAAAACCCTAAAAATCGAAACTTCTCTCTAAGATTTCAAGAGTTTGAGATGAAGATAGGGCCGATCCTTGGTACCTTTGTGTAGGGAATGTCGAGAGCTTCGATTTGGCACAAGAATGAGATGATTTGGTTGAGTTTTGAGTGAGTTATGGTAGAGAGAAGGTAGAGAGAGAAAGTGTGGCCGGAAATGGTTTCTAGAGAGAGAAAGTGGAGGTGTTGAGTGAGGAAGAAGCCTCATTTAGGGTGTTTATACCCGGGGGTGTTCGGGTTCGTTTCGGTTGCTCGGTTTTCGTCTTCGCGTATTTTTACGCGCGTGCTATTACGGTTACGTAATTAAATAATTGAACACGTAATTTAGTTTTCTTGGATTATTTTTGATGAGCTTCAAAATTGTTAAACGTAAAATATTATATTTTACTTATTTTTACTGTTTCGTTCGCGGTCAGACCGTTAAACCTCGTTAACGCGTAGTTTTACCAGAATAGTTTTATAAAATTCTTTTTAGGTAATAATTCCAAAGAAATCTTTTAAATTTATTTTCCTTATTTTATTATCGTTCGAATCGTTTATCGTTTTCGTTTCGTCAGATCGCGTCACCTTCACGCGTATTCGTTCGAATCGTCACCCGAACGAACACGAAGAGGGTTTTGCTTTCTGACTTTTGTTTTCTACTTTCCAGTCGTCATTTCAGAACGTTAAACTCACAGATATGTTTGTGTGAATCGTCACCCACGCAAACACACTGTCAGTTTGCTATTCTGAAACAACACTGCAATTGTGCTTGAATTGTGTTTCCTCACTTACGGACTCAACTAAACTTCCTGTTTTCACATTGTTTCCGTTCTGATGTGTCGGCCATCTGATTCCTGTCATCTGGGGATATCATATCGCAACCGACTTGTACTTGTCGTTTCTTGAACACCGTTGTATCTCTTGATTCGTTGTATTATTCGTACTTAGGTTTTCACCTAAATACTACAACTATTGTTTATTGTGCGTGTTGTACTAACAGTATTTAAGTTTTCACTTAAATATATACAATTGTTTCCTGTATTTTGAATTCTGTTATTACAAACACTGTTCACATACTTGTATTTACACATAGTAAATAATGAAAGTACACGTACCGTACAGACTTGCCGGACGATCTGGTACTTGATGTTACACAAATCATGTTTCCTTACACCAAGGAAGGAACGAGCTATGATTTGTATGTCCTGAAATTTTTTATTTTTGTTATTTTTATCAATACTAATACTTTTAAAATACAATTTTATAACAAAAAAATACAAACATACAAAAAATTATGATATATATATCTATAAAATCTCATGTTAATTTATCTTTTTGTTTAAACTTTTAGCATTAAGTAACCAACTAAGTTGACATAAAACACAATTAAAAACAATTAAGTTCATATAAATAAGTTAAACAAGTTATTTGTGAACTTAACATGACTTATTTAGCCAAACACGTATGCAGGATTGACTTCAACTCGACCCAAACTTATTTCTACTAAACCAAAACTAAGATTTTATGTTAAGTTTATTTTTTGTCACAAATTTAGCTTCTATATATGCAATGTTTTGAAAACTGGACAGCCGAACAGGCAACCGGTGGGTGAACCATCTGGTTTGAGGGTTCTGGGCCGTTTCGAACAAATCAGCCGGTTGAACCGGCGAACCGGTGATCGGACCGGGAAACCGGTGGTTGAACCAGTTTTTTCTATTTTTTTGATTATATATATATATATATATTGTAAAATGTTTATAAAATCATCCGATTCTTAAATTTGATCCGACCGATCTGACCGGTTCGCCGTTCGATCCGGTTTTAAAAACATTGGTTATATGTGAAACAAAAAATGAAATATTGGATGTAGAGAGAGGGTCGAATGAGGAGATGTGACACCACCAGACAAGTGGAAATAATACCCAGAACCCACCCTTTCAAGTATGGTGTGAGATTGAGTATGGTGTCATGAGATTCCTTATTCACTCCGTGTTCTTTAGCTAAGTGACATTCTGTCTTTTCAAATCATTTGGCAATCAGACGTTTGATTAATCCATTCCTTTAATTTCACTTTTTTCAGAGTTCATAGTTTTTTTCTTGACCCCTCCACATAAAAGATTTAATACTTAGAAAAAACTTACACTTTTTTTTTATAATTTTCTCACAATCTTATATTCATTTTATAAAAATAATTTTATTTTAATAACAAAGCCTAAATGTATTTTCTAAGCAAATTTACCCAAGCTTTAATTTAAATTATAAAATTTTGTCTTATAAATAGTTTGTTTATAAACATTTTACTATTAAAAAAGTTTGTATAAAGCTGTAACATTTTCTCCACTGTCTTATTGACTTTATTAACCTTGTGGGTTTTTTTCTTGAGCTCGTCAAATATATAATGAGATTTTGCATAAACGATTGCAAAATACGATCTATCCGATATGTGAAGATCAGCCATATCAAGAGTAATGAAAGTTGAAAACATGAGTAAAAGGGTGAGAAACAAATAACAATATGAGAAAGTAATCTAATTTGCTAACAATGTAATGATAGATAGAAAATAAGACTCATTAGTCAACAAAGATTACATTACTATATCCTTCGCATACTTTCAATTTTTCCTTAAAGTTCTTTTGTGATAGATCCAAATATTATTGAAAAAGACACTTTGATGTGATTTAGAAGGTATATGTGAAATCCAAGGTCAACACAATCTAGTTAGGCAGAAAACAAATCTAAAGCAGACCATAGACTATAGACAAGTGTAATGTAATATATCTAAGGCAAGTCGGATATCAAACTTAGGGACATCAAATGAGAATATCAATACTAAACCCTAAAAAGCATATAATAACCTAACTAAGAATTATTGTTTGTTTTAAAGGATTTTGAAAGGATTTAAAAATTAAAAAGAAAGCAAAGGAATTAACTAGGCACAATTAAATCAAATCGAGAATCAATTATGGATAAGACAAATACCTACACCAACAATTATAAAGAATAACTTAACAACTCACATGAAATCATGAATGAATAACCAACTTATACAAAATCTAATGATACAGTTGACTTGATAAATACTAAGGAATGATATATCTCGTGTCAGTATCACAATTCACAAACATTATTGAATGAACCTAAGGGTCATGTCAAGATTACCGTGATAAGGGATGGTTCTCCTTTCAGTCTCATAAAACCTGAGTTATCTAAGAACTCAAAAGATTGTCTCTCTGACGATCTCAATGATCATGATCTATCAATTATGACCTAGAATGTGGAATTCAAAGGATAAACAAACATAACTCATTGTCATGCAATTCTACCCGAAAACCCTAAGAAACAATTCATAACAAACTCTATTTCTTGTTGATCTCAAGAGTGATAGCATACTAACTATAATCAGTCCACAAGCAATTTTAAAACTTATTCCATATTCATTATTACACATCTAAGAAAACATATGTGACATCATTAGTTGTTTGACTTAATTCGTATCATCATAATTTCAAAATGACAAAGAAGTTCAAACATCAGGACAACATAAATAGTTGGGTAATCCAAAGGTTGTGATATAACTAGATATACCCAATCACATACTCGGATTAACACATACAATACATCTAATTTCATCATATCAAGAAATGTTATTAGTGTAGGATTCTATCTTTAAATTTAGCAATGACATAGTCATGATATATTGAGAAGGTGTGGGCTGGTAGCTTGATGTTCTGAAGAATACAGTAAAATAATAATAATTTAAATACTGAATAGGTATATGGGTTAACAAATATACGTATATTCGTATTTGGTTAGGTTAACAGTTTGATCATAAATAAAATAATTCATATAACCAATTCAAAGATTTCAACAAATGACTTTGAAAACCGTTTATAAAAATAAATAAATGGATTTACTAAGTTTTAATAAAAATAATGGTTTTAATTTCAATTTATAAAAAAGATTATTCTGAAAAACATGTTAACACTAGTTTATAGAGACTAACATGCGTGCGCGAGCATGGGGTAAACACCCAACTACATAACCCAAACCCCATCCTTTTCTTCCATTTTTACAACTCTTTCTCTCTCTCTCTAGAACACATTTTCCTCCCTTCTCTCTCTCTCTAGAAAAACTGTCACACCCCCAAGTTTCGACCACCGAGGGAGCGACCATGATTGACGCAGGATCGCAGTCTCTCCGGATACAGATACGAGACCTACATGTCTAGTTGCATACGCACATCCAATAACTTGGATAAAACAATCTTGTAAAATCAGAGTTGCGGAAATTTTATGTATAAGTTATCAAAATAGTTTTAACTTCATAAGTTGCAGAGGCTAAGTTAAAACACTTTTCAGAACAATACGGAGTAATAGTTTCCGCAGCGATTTAAGTCGTTTATCATTACATAACAAGACAAATATTAAATATTTTCGAATGGCCTAAGACACTAAATCTGATTCATGAGACTACATCCTAGCATCTTATTCCTTGTATGCGTGCCTTAGTTACCTAAGAAAACATGCGAGTAAAAGGTCAACACAAATGTTGGTGAGAGCACAGGTTTTACACAAGCAATAAACATCAAATGTTTAAAGTAAGTGTTGCTGGACTACATATCATTACAATGCAATACCGACTGATAGCTGGTCAATAAAGTTATTTTATATGTGGGTTCCAAACCGAAGCTGACTACAAGCCTCTCGCCATGTCCATCACATAAGACAATGGCAAATGTGTTTGGTCAATTTTGCACCCATTCCGACCTCCAGTTGGGTTGGCCTCCCAGGCGCGATGGTTGGGCTTGTCAGGCCCAAATAGTACTATCCAAGATTACCACGCTAGGCGCCCCGCTCTACTAACGGTGTGAGGTGTGTTTGTGAGGACTTTGAGTTGTGATGTGTGCCACACATATACATATAGTGATAAAACGTGTCCATATGTAACCAAAATATGTTTGTTGTTTCACAAATAGTTTATGAATGCAATGTTTTCTCCCCAAAATGTATAAAATATAAAAAGGGGCCATGAACTCACCTGGTAAAGCAGTTCCGGTTTGTATGTTCGCAAACAGCTAGTGCTAGCAACCTGCTAGTGATCACCTATAATCATATAGGTCATGAGTATGTGTTTTGTGGTGTGTTGTATCCCATACAACTCTATGTGTCGGTGTGCTCAACCGAGTGTTTGCGTGTTGACTCGTGTTGACTTGACGAATCGTTGGTGACATGTTGTATTTAGTTCTTTTATGTGTCATATAAAATCTTAAATGCAAGTAGGAAATCAACATGCATCGTACAAATCTAATCATAACACTTTCATATAAGTCATGTTATGAAATCGTAAAAGTTTCCATTTTTGTAAAGTTACCATTTTTGAAAAGTTTCTATTTTAGGAAACTTTCTATGTTTAGAATGTTTCTGGTTTTGGAAAGTGTAGTTATAAAATCCTATTTCATAAAACTAATACCTCTAGTATGTTTATAAAAACATGTTTAGCACTTAAAATGCATCTTTTGCGCATAAATAACCATTTATGCTATTTTTGCCCAAATAAAGTTTCCTTATTTGGAAAGTGTTCGTTTGAAAGCTCGTTTTCATAAATCAAAGTTCCAAATATCTTAAAAAATAATTTTTAAACATATTTCAATAGTCACAAATCGCCAAAACATATTGGAACATCAAAATCCTTCTTTTGATTTCATAAAGTTTCTAAAAATAGTAAGTTTGTCACAAAACCATATTTAAACAAATCCAATTATCTAAATGTGTCTCTAAACGCTTCAATACACATTTGGCACCATCAAATAATCATTTTAGAACATTCAAAATTCGTGCAAGTGAGCATATGGAGTTGCATGTGGGTAGATGTGCATGCATGTGGGTTCTCACCCCTTGCATGTATGATCTAAGCATAGGTAAACCATTAAAACTACCTTATATGACTGGATTCGAGCTAGACAAAGGTTGTAAGGCCCTGGAAATGGTTTTTGATGGTTTCCTAGCTTGTAGATGGCTTCCAACACCTTCCTTGAGCTCCAATATCCTCAAACCTTCAAGGAATGCAAATGGAGAGGCTTGGGGAGTATTATCAGAGATTTGGGAAGGGATCGGTCCGATTTTTGGTCAAGAACAACGCAAGAAATTCGGGTTAGAAGTGGAGAAATAGTTTGTGGTGTGAAAGGGTTGCTTTTATAAGATTTTTGTCTTATGGGACTCGTCGCGTACCGCCAAGGATTTTGGGATTCAAATTCCCGCTTCTGCTTCGCGTACCGCGAAGGGTCGTTTTTACCAATTCTTCGATTTCATTTATTCAATTCGTCAGCGTTCGATTTGTAACGTCTATCCTTAACGTCTAGTTCATGTTTAGCACATAATGACACGTATGTTTGTTTGTTGATTGATCACCAACGTTCGTGAGACTCGTGTGTGTTTCAATAATTCCTCGAATTATCGGTGATCGTTTGTGTTCATCGTTTATAAAATATTTACACACTTGATTCAACATAATCAATATGTAGTGCATAATTCAATAATTCCTTGAATTATTATTTTGTGGTTGTGGTTGTGTTTGTGTTTGTCACACTTGGTTTTCAAAACCAATATGGAATGCACGATTCGATAGTTCCCCGAACTATCGTTTCACAGTTATTTGTGTTTAACTCATTTAATTAAACCTATTTAAATGAAATGCAAGAAGTATGAATGTGAAATACAGAATTTGTAAAGGTTGCAATTTACTTGAAATTGTCTGGTATCACATCATCCCCTTGTTGAAAGAAATTTTCGTCCCGAAATTTGGTTGTTGTTGGTAGTGTTTGAGAACGAAAATTTTCTGGTTGTCACATCATCACCTTGTTGAAAGGAAATTTTGTCCCGAAATTTATTCATTGTTGTCGGCGTTCGATGATGTTTGTTTGAAGAGGTGGGGATATTTGCGCATCATCTGATCTTCACGTTACCACGTGATCTCAGGTCCGCGTTTCGAGTTCTCTGACAATCGG
This sequence comes from Mikania micrantha, assembly GCA_009363875.1. Classification (NCBI taxonomy): domain Eukaryota; kingdom Viridiplantae; phylum Streptophyta; class Magnoliopsida; order Asterales; family Asteraceae; genus Mikania; species Mikania micrantha. The sequence goes on along the minus strand of CM018694.1, from coordinate 50,551,992 downwards.
GATCCGAATTTTCTTGAGTTGTTTGACCTCACGGTCCATGATCTCTACTGGCTCTTCCACGAACTATATTTGTTCGTCCACCTGGATCTCATCCAGTGGAAACACAAGTGTCTCATCGGATAAGCACTTCTTCAAGTTCGAGACATGAAATACGTTGTGAACTCCGTTGAGTTCGGCTGGTAGGTTGAGTTGGTATGCCACTGGACCAATCCTCTTCAGGATCTCGAATGGTCCAATATACCATGGGTTTAGTTTGCCTCGTTTGCCAAAAAGAATGACGCCTTTCCAAGGTGAAACTTTCATAAGGACTTTGTCTCCTACCTGAAATTCCAAAGGATTTCGACGTTTGTCGGCATACCTCTTTTGACGATCGCGAGCTGCTGACATGCAGTTTTCGATTTGTACAATCTTCTCCATTGTTTCATGTACAAGTTCCAGGCCAATGACCTGGCTGTCGCCCATTTCCGCCAAACATATGGGTGATCGTCATTTGCTGCCATAGAGTGCCTCAAAAGGCGCTGCCTTGATGCTCGTGTGATAGCTGTTGTTGTAGGAGAACACTGCCAACGATAGGTGAGTTTCCCAGTTGTTGTCGAAGTCTACTACGCACGCTCGTATCATTTCTTCGAGATTTTGTATCGTGTGTTTACTCTGGCCATTGGTTTGTGGGTGGTATGTCGTACTCATATCCATCCGCGTACCAAGCGACTTTTGTAAAGATTTCCAGAAGTTCGAAGTAAATCTAGCACCTCGATCTGAAATGATGGAGATTGACACTCCATGTCGCGAGACTACTTCCTTGACATAGATCTTGGCTAGTTTTTCCATTTTGTCATTTTCCTTGATCGCAAGGAAATGTGCTGACTTAGTCAGTCGGTCGACAATTACCTAGATAGTGTCACATCCACTAGGGGTACGGGGTAATTTAGTAATGAAATCCATTGAGATTTGTTCCCACTTCCACATAGGGATCTCTAGTTGTGTGAGTAATTCATACGGTTTCTGGTACTAAACCTTGACTTTGGCGCAAGTCAAGCATTTGCTCACATAAGTGGCAATGTCGGCTTTCATGATCGGCCACCAATAAAGGACCTTCAGATCATGATACATCTTATCTGATCCAGGGTGAATGGAATACCGAGACTTATGAGCCTCGTCCATCACAAGGTCTCGTAAGCTCCCATGATGTGGAACCCAGACGCGTTCCATGAAACAATGTAAGCCTTCGGTTTTTACTTCCGGTTGCTTTTCCATTCCCCTTAATGATTTGGCCACTAGGTTTTCTTCCGTAAATGCCTCAACTTGGGCATTACGTATCTGGTCAGGTAGATTGGGATGAATGGTGAGTTGTAAAGCTCGTACTCTCTTGGGTTTCGAGGTATTCTTCCGACTCAGGGCATCAGCCACAACTTTGGCTTTCCCCGGGTGATTCTTGATAGCACACTCATAGTCGTTTAGAAGTTCAAGCCAGCGACGTTATTGCATGTTTAGTTCTTTATGCTTGAATATGTGTTGAAAACTCTTATGATCGGTGTATATAGTACACTTTGTACCATACAGGTAGTGTCTCCAGATCTTGAGTGCGAATACTACAGCTCCAAGTTCCAAGTTGTGGGTGGTGTAATTCTTCTCATGGACTTTCAGTTGTCGAGAAGCATATGCGATCACCTTCTCTCGCTGAATCAACACGCAGCCGAGTCCTAGTATCGAGGCATCGCACTATACTATGAAATCGTCTGTTCCTTCCAGAAGAGATAAGATAGGTGAACTACTGAGCTTCTGCTTGAGAAGTTGGAATGCAACTTCTTGCTTATGTGTGAGAGCTGTGAGTGGTTGGGCTATTTTGGAAAATCCTTCAATAAATCGTCGATAATAACCTGCCAAGCCTAGGAATTGTCATACCTCAGTTGGGGTCTTCGACGTTTCCCAGTTCTTGATGGCCTCTATCTTGGATTTATCCACATGTATTCCTTGTTCATTAACTACATGTCCCAAAAATTGGACTTCTCGGATCCAGAAGTCGTATTTGGAGAGCTTAGCGTACAACTTCTCCTGCCGTAAGAGTTCAAAGGCCAATTAAAGATGCTCTTTGTGTTCTTCCTGGGTTTCGCAGTAGATGAGTATGCCATCAATGAAAACAATGATAAACTTATCGAGATAGGGTTTGCACACTCTATTCATGAGATCCATGAATACCGCAGGTGCATTAGTCAGCCCAAATGGCATGACTAAAAACTCTTAATGACCATACCGAGTACGAAAGGTTGTTTTAGGAATGTCTTCCTCTTGAATCCTCAACTGATGGTACCCAGATCACAAATTGATCTTAGAGTAACAACTTGATCCTTGCACGTCTCACCCCGAGAAATCCTGTCCCTTCCGGGGCACGAGCGACGGACTGATCGGTCAGGATTGCAGTCTCCGGTCACACTGTTGCGAGACCTACATGTCTGGTTGCATACGTACATCCAATAACTTGGATAAAAAGTTTGTAAAAGCAGAGTTGCGGAAGTTTAATAAGATCAAAACAAATTCAAGTTATAAACTACGAAAGCGTTGTTAAATCAGTTTTTAAAACATTAGAGAGTAATAATTGCGGAAGTGGTTTAAGTTGTTTAACAATACATAATATAACATAACCAAATGATAGCAATTGCTTAATAGACTAAGACACTATTGGAGATGCATGGACTCCATCTTAGCATCCTGAATTCCTCGTGCACATGCCTTAGTTACCTGAGAAAACATGCGAAAAAAGGTCAACACAAAGGTTGGTGAGAGCACAGTTTTGTATTCAGCAGTAAACATCAAAATGTTTAAAGAAAGTGTTTTGCAGGTCTACATTTCATTACAATGCAATATCCATTGATAGCTAGTCAATATGAGTTATACCATATGCGGGTTCGCAACCGAAGCTAACATGCTGCCTCCCACCATATCCATCCAACAAGATATGGCAAAGTTGTTTGGTCAATTATGCACTGTTCCGACCTCCAGTCGGGGTGGCCATACGGCGCGCAACAGTGGGGCTTGTCTGGCCCAAATATTACTATTTGGAATTACCACGCTAAGCACCACGCGCTATTAACGGTTTGAGATGTGTTTAATGAGGACTTATCAGTTTTGTGGATGAGTGCCACACATATGCATATACGCGATATTAGCATGTACAAATGTAACCAAAAGGTATGTATGTTGTTCAAAATAGTTTGTATGCAATGTTTTCTCCCCCAAAGGTAGAAGATAGAAAAAGGGGCCGTGAACTCACCTGATAGTGCAGTTTCTGGTTTTCGTGTGTTCGCTACCTGCGAATGCTAGCAATCCTGCTAGTAAGCACCTATAACCATATAGGTGTGAGTATGTGTTTAGTGGTGTGTTGTATCCCATACAACTCCATGTGTCGATGTGCTCAGCCGAGTGTGTGCGTGTTGACTTGTGTTGACTCAACGAATCGTTGGTGACACGTTTGTTGTGTTAAGATTGTTTATGTGTCTTAATACAAGTAAGACACCAACATGCATCCTATGACTCTAATTATGATGCTTTCACGAAATCAAGTTTTGAAAATCATAACGTTTCCGTTTCGGAGGGTTTCTATATTTAGAAAGTTTCTACTTTTGTAAAGTATGGTTATAAAATCCATTTCATAAAATCAATATTCTAGTATGTTTGTAAAAACATGTGTAAACACTTGAAATATGCCGTTTGTGCATAAATTGCCATTTATGGTGTTTTCCCCAAATAAAGTTTCCTTATTTGGAAGGTATCCGTTTAAAAGCTCGTTTTCACAAAACAACGTTTCTAAATATGTTAAAAACCATTTTTGCACATATTTCAATAATCAAAATTTACTAAAACACTTTAAAACATCAAAAGCCCTCTTTTGATTTACAAAAGTTTCCATAAATAGTAGGTTTATACAAAACCATGTTTTTGACAAAAATCAAACACCCAAATGTGTTTCTAAACACTTCAATATGCATTTGACAACATCTAGACATGTCTAACATGTCTTGATCATCACAAATCTACTACATGCAACATTAAAGTTTCCTTTTATGGCAAGTTTACCTAAACCATCGTCAAATCAATCAATAACTCAACCAAACTCAAATCCAATCAATCTAAACTCTAAAATCAGTAGATCTAAATCAAATAACACATCAAATCACCAACAAATTCGTGTATCATAGCCACGTGGAGTTGCATGTGTTCAAACACACTTGCATGTGCATTTTTACATCATGCATGTACGATCTAACTACTAATACACATGTAAAACTACCTTAGATGGCAAGATAGTGGCTGATGATGAAGATCCAGTGGGTTGATGGTCGCTCTTAGCTCGTGGATGATTCCAACGGCTTCCTTAAGCTTCAATGGCTTCCAAACACCAAAGGTTAGCTTCCAAGGTGATTCCAGGGGTTGAAAGCTTGTTTTCAGTGGGTTTGGTTCGGGAATAGATGAAGAAACTCGATGAAATTGAAAGGAATGAAATGAGTTTGGCATGCAACATAAAAGTTTCCTTTGAGGTTGATTTTATAAAAATTTTGATCTGCATGGCCTTTGCGTACCGCCGAGGCCGATCAAAATTGTCTTCGCGTACCGCCGAGGAATTCGGGTGTTTGCTTCGCGTACCGCCAAGCCCTTTGACAAGGGTCCTTGAGGTATCGCAATGGATCCATTTTTCAGTTTTTCGATTTCGTTGATTCGATTTCGCTCGTGCTTGATTCCTAATGTTTATCCTAAACATCTACTACATGTTTAGCACATAATCATATACTAACACATAAGTTGTTTGATCACCAACGTTCGTGAGACTCGTGTATGTGTTTCGATAATTCCCCGAATTATCTTTGATAGTTTCCGTTCGTCACTACGAATCGTTTGCATTCTTGATTAACCATAATCAACATGTATTGCACAATCCAATAATTCCCCGAATTATTGTTTTGTGTTTGTGTTTGTGTTTGCCACACTTGGTTTCCAAAACCCATGTGCAATGTACGATTCGATAGTTCCTCGAACTATCGTTTCGCAGTTGTGTGTGTTTAGCTCATCTAATTAAAAATAATTACATGAAACGCAACAAGTATGAATGTGACATGTAAAGGATGTAAGAGTCGCAATTTATCTGAAATTGTCGGGTGTCACATCATCCCCTTGTTGAAAGAAATTTCGTCCCGAAATTTGATTGTTGTTAGTAGTGCTTGAGAAACAAAAAGTGTTAGAGAAACAAGAATTTTCTGGTTGTCACATCATCTCCTTGTCGAATGGAATTTCGTCCCAAAATTTACTCGTTCTTGTCGGCGTTCGACGTTGCTTGTTTGAAGAGAAGGGGATATTTGCGCATCATCTGATCTTCACGTTCCCATGTGAATTCAGGTCCGCGTTTTGAGTTCCATCGGACTCTGACAATCAGAATCCGACTTTGTTTGAGTTGTTTGACCTCGCGGTCCATGATCTCTACCGGCTCTTCTACGAACTGTAGTTGTTCATCCACCTGTATCTCATCCAGTGGAATCACAAGTGTCTCATCGGATAAGCACTTCTTTAAGTTTGAGACATAAAATACGTTGTGAACTCCATCGAGTTCTGCTGGTAGGTTGAGTTGGTATGCCACCGGACCAATTCGTTTCAGGATCTCAAATGGTCCAATATACTGTGGGTTCAGTTTGCCTCATTTACCAAAACGAATGACGCCTTTCCATGGCAAAACTTTCAGAAGGACTCTATCTCCTACCTGAAATTCCAAAGGCTTTCGGCGTTTGTCGGCATAGCTCTTTTGACGGTCACGAGCTGCTGCCATACGGTTTCTGATTTGCACGATTTTCTCTGTTGTTTCGTGTACCAGTTCCGGGCCAGTGAGCTGACTGTCGCCCACTTCCGCCCAACAGATGGGTGATCGGCATTTCCTATCATAGAGTGCCTCAAAAGGCGCTGATTTTATACTCGTGTGGTAGCTGTTGTTGTAAGAAAACTCCGCCAACAGTAGGTGAGTTTCCCAACTGTTGCCAAAGTCTACTACGCACGCTCGTAGCATGTCTTCGAGTGTTTTTATAGTGCGTTGCCCTGTCCATCGGTTTGTGGGTGCTATGCTGTACTCATATCCAACCGCGTACCGAGCGACTTTTGCAATGATTTCCCAAAATTAGAGGTGAATCCAGCATCTCGATCGGAAATGATGGATATTGGCACTCCATGACGCGAGACTACTTCCTTAACGTAGATTCTGGCTAGCTTTTTCATTTTGTCATTTTCCTTGATCGCAAGGAAATGTGCTGACTTGGTTAGTCGGTCCACAATTACCCAAATAGTGTCACATCCACTAGGAGTACGGGGTAATTTGGTAATAAAATCAATGGAGATCTGTTCCCATTTCCACATGGGGATCTCAGGTGGCGTGATTAACCCAGATGGTTTCTGGTATTCAACTTTGACTTTGGCGCAAGTCAAGAATTTGCTCACATAAGTGGCAATGTCGCCTTTCATGTTTGGCCACCAATAAAGGATTTTCAGATCATAATACATCTTATCAGATCCGGGGTGAATGGAATATCGAGACTTATGAGCCTCGTCCATCACAAGGTCTCGTAAGTTCCCGTGATGTGGAACCCAGACGCGTTCCATGAAATAATGTAAGCCATCGGCTTTGACTTCCAGTTGTTTCTCCATTCCCCTCAGTGATTCGGCCACTAGATTTTCTTCTTTCAATGCCTTGACCTGAGCATTGCGTATTTGTTCAGGGAGATTGGGATGGATGGTAAGTTGTAAAGCTCGTACTCTCTTGGGTTTTGAGGTATTCTTCCGGCTTAGGGCATCGGCCACAACGTTGGCCTTCCCTAGGTGATACTTGATAGCACACTCGTAGTCATTAAGGAGTTCGAGCCAGCGACGCTGTCGCATGTTCAGTTCCTTCTGCTCGAATATGTGTTGGAGACTCTTGTGATCAGTGTATATCGTACACTTTGTACCATACAGGTAGTGTCTCCAGATCTCGAGTGCAAATACGACGGCACCAAGTTCCAAGCCATGGGTGGTGTAGTTCTTCTCATGGACTTTCAGTTGCCGAGAAGCATATCCGATCACCTTCTCTCGCTGCATCAGTACGCAGCCGAGTCCTTGTATTGAGGCATCGCAGTATACTACGAAGTCGTCTGTTCCATCAGGAAGAGATAAGATAGGTGCACTACAGAGCTTCTGCTTGAGAAGTTGGAATGCAGCTTCTTGTTTGTCAGCCCAGAGATATTTCTTGTCCTTGTGGGTGAGAGCTGTGAGTGGTTGGGCTATCTTGGTTTATCCTTCGATAAATCGTCAATAATAGCCTGCCAAGCCTAGGAATTGTCGCACCTCAGTTGGGGTCTTTGGTGCTTCCCAGTTCTTGATAGCCTCTATCTTGGACTTATCCACATGTATTCCTTGTTCATTAACAACATGACCCAAGAATTGGACTTCTTGATTCCAGAAGTCGCTCTTTGAGAGTTTAGCGTACATTGAATATGCTCTCTGTGTTCTTCCTGAGTCTTCGAGTAGATGAGAATATCATCGATGAAAACAATGATAAATTTGTCGAGGTAGGGTTTGCACACTCTATTCATGAGGTCCATGAATACTGCAGGTGCATTAGTCAGCCCGAAAGGCATGACCAAAAACTCGTAATGGCCATACCGAGTGCGAAAAGTTGTCTTTGGGATATCTTCTTCTTGAATCCTCAGTTGATGGTACCCAGATCGCAAATCAATCTTGGAGTAGTAACTCGATCCTTGTAGTTGATCGAACAGATCATCGATGCGAGGTAAAGGGTGACGGTTTTTGATTGTCACTTTGTTTAACTCCCGGTAGTCGATGCACATACAAAACGTGCCATCCTTCTTCTTTACGAACAAGACCGGAGCTCCCCAAGGTGAGAAGCTTGGTCTAATGAAACCCTTATCCAACAACTCCTGGAGTTGATTGGACAGTTCCTGCATCTCCGAAGGTGCAAGTCGATATGGTTCTCATCCAATAGGTGCTGCTCCTTGCACGGGATCTATGCGGAACTCCACTTGTCGAGGGGTGGTAGTCCTGGTAGATCCTCAGGGAATACGTCGGGATAGTCGCATAAGACTAGGATGTCTTCTATTTTCTTCTCTTCTTCAGTCTTGTCAGTGATAAGCGCCAGTATGGTTATGTATCCCTTTCGTAAGCATTTGTGGGCTTTCATGTACGAGATGACGTTCAAAGGAGTGTCTTTTATTTCGCCATTAATGTTTAAGGTTTCTCCACTAAGGAGAGGTATGCGCACAATCTTGTCATGGCAAATGCTTTCGGCTTTGTTTTTAGACAACCAATCCATGCCCACTACAACATCAAAACTGCCTAGTGTAATTGGCATAAGGTCAATCTTAAATTTATGATTTGCTAGCTCTAGGGTGCATTCTCTCAGAATGTGCTTAGTTACAATCAGTTTACCGTCAGCTAGCTCTACAATATACTCAACCTCTAAGGGTGTTGGGGTTATGGCAAATATCTCACTAAAATCATTAGATATGAAACTTCTCTCAGCACCAGTATCAAACAATAGAGAAGCATAATGATCGTTTAGGGGATACGTACCTGTTGCAAGGTTGGGATCGTTTCTGGCCTCCTTAGCCCCGATCACGAAGGCTCGTCCCTTCGGACCGTTGTTATTCCCGTTATTGTTGTTGTTCTTCATATGTAGGCAGTCCCTCTAAAAGGGCCCGGGTTTCCACATTCAAAGAAGCCCTTTGGTGCTTCGAGTTGTTATTGTTGTGGATGTGGGGTCTTTGTCAACAGTTCACCCGTGCAGTCTTTGGCGAGGTGTCCTCCTTTACCACACCGTTGGCATCGGATAGAACCACATTGACCCAAAACATGGTGTAAGTTGCATTTGTTGCACTTGGGGTGTTTGCCTGCATAGGCTCCTGAGTTTTGATTGGTTGGGATGGGTGGTGTGTAAGATTGGGATGATCCAAACTTACGCTGTTGTGGTGGTGGTTGAAGAGTGGACGGTTTGCTCAGGGTGTTATCCCATTTGCGTTTTTTATCAGCATGTTTGGCTACTGCACCACAGGGTGTAAGAGTCCTTGTGCAACAGCCGAGTCAGTGAGCTTGTGGGCTAGTTCACATCTTGTTGCATGGTGATGGGGTCAGCAGAAAGTACCATACCCTGAATCTGAGGTGGCAGCCCCTCAATATACTTCTCAATGTGCTTGTAGGCCGGTGTTACCATCTCTGGGCACAAGTGTGCCAACTCATATGATTGAGCAGTGTATGCTTCGACCTCGGAATCGACCATCTTGTGGTTCCAGAATTCAGTCTCTAGTTTCTGCACTTCACCGCGAGGACAGTATTCGCGGTTCAACATCCTCTTGAAATCATCCCATGGTAGGGCCTTGGCTACATATAACCCCAAGTGTTGAACATTTGCATTCCACCAAGTGAGGGAAGTGAGGACAGCTCCCTCAAGAGTTCCAGCAGCGAACTTGACCCGGTCTTCGTTCCTGCAGTTGCTCATAGCAAAGGCCGATTCCGCCTTTTCTATCCAGCGCAACAGCCCGACGGCACCCTCCATGCCATTGAATGAATGGGGTTTGCAATCCATGAACATTTTGAATGGTGGGTTGAGGTTTGCTCCTAAGATATGCAAAGAAAGAAATTTGGATTCAAAATCTGACAAACGCGTTGTGTTAGAAACGAGTGAATGTTGTGCAAGGGGAATTCAAAATGAGATTTGTCACCTTGGTTCAGTAGGTTTTGGTTACGGGCAAATTCTCGCGCAGCAAGTGCCTCTTCAACCCATTCGTTAATGAGGGCATTTAGTTCAGTTGGGATGAGGTTGATGTTTTCTCGTCCTCCCGTGTTTCTGCGTCCTCCGCGTCTTCCCGCCATGATCATCATAGTAAGGATAGGTGTTAGAGTGTGTTCGATGATTAATATAGTGTGTACGGTAGGTACCGAAAGGAAACATGTAAAGATATCGGCTCCTCCCCGTCATGTGCAATCACATGCGGTGATGATGGTGACGCCATAACGATAATGCGCGTAATAAGTATAGGTACGATCATGTATGCAAGTATCACAATACTAAGTACTATGTGTTGTGTGGAGACTAGTGGTTATAAACTAAGTTCACTAAATGGAAACCTAATTCACAATAACCGGAGGCTCTGATACCAACCTGTCGCATCCCGAGAAATCCCGTACCTTTTGGGGCGCGAGCGACGGACTAATCGGGCAAGATCGCAGTCTCCAGTCACACTGTTGCGAGACCTACATGTCTTGATGCATACGTACATCCAATAACTTGGATAAAAAGTTTGTAAAATCAGAGTTGCGAAAGTTTAATAAGATCAAAACAAATTCAAGTTATATTCGCGATATTAGCATGTACAAATGTAACCAAAAATTATGTATGTTGTTCAAAATAGTTTGTATGCAATGTTTTCTCCCCCAAAGGTAGAAGATAGAAAAAGGGGCCGTGAACTCACCTGATAGTGCAGTTTCTGGTTTTCGTGTGTTCGCTACCTGCGAATGCTAGCAATCCTGCTAGTAAGCACCTATAACCATATAGGTGTGAGTATGTGTTTTGTGGTGTGTTGTATCCCATACAACTCCATGTGTCGGTGTGCTCAACCGAGTGTGTGCGTGTTGACTTATGTTGACTCAACGAATCGTTGGTGACATGTTTGTTGTGTTAAGATTGTTTATGTGTCTTAATACAAGTAAGACACCAACACGCATCCTATGACTCTAATAATGATGCTTTCACGAAATCAAGTTTTGAAAATCATAACGTTTCCGTTTCGGAGGGGTTTCTATATTTAGAAAGTTTCTACTTTTGTAAAGTATGGTTATAAAATCCCATTTCATAAAATCAATATTCTAGTATGTTTGTAAAAACATGTGTAAACACTTGAAATATGCCGTTTGTGCATAAATTGCCATTTATGGCGTTTTCCCCAAATAAAGTTTCCCTATTTGGTAGGTATCCGTTTAAAAGCTCGTTTTCACAAAACAACGTTTCTAAATATGTTAAAAACCATTTTTACACATATTTCAATAATCAAAATTTACTAAAACACTTTAAAACATCAAAAGCCCTCTTTTGATTTACAAAAGTTTCCATAAATAGTAGGTTTATACAAAACCATGTTTTTGACAAAAATCAAACACCCAAATGTGTTTCTAAACACTTCAATATGCATTTGACAACATCTAGACATGTCTAACATGTCTTGATCATCACAAATCTACTACATGCAACATAAAAGTTTCCTTTTATGGCAAGTTTACCTAAACCATCGTCAAATCAATCAATAACTCAACCAAACTCAAATCCAATCAATCTAAACTCTAAAATCAGTAGATCTAAATCAAATAACACATCAAATCACCAACAAATTCGTGTATCATAGCCACGTGGAGTTGCATGTGTTCAAACACACTTGCATGTGCATTTTTACATCATGCATGTACGATCTAACTACTAATACACATGTAAAACTACCTTAGATGGCAAGATAGTGGCTGATGATGAAGATCCAGTGGGTTGATGGTCGCTCTTAGCTCTTGGATGATTCCAACGCCTTCCTTAAGCTTCAATGGCTTCCAAACACCAAAGGATAACTTCCAAGGTGATTCTAGAGGTTGAAAGCTTGTTTTCAGTGGGTTTGGGTCGGGAATAGATGAAGAAACTCGATGAAATTAAAAGGAAACCGAGTGAAATGAGTTTGGTTTGCAACATAAAAGTTTCCTTTGGGGTTGATTTTATAAAAATTTTGATCTGCATGGCCATCGCGTACCGCCGAGGCTGATCAAAATTGTCTTCGCATACCGACGAGGAATTCGGGTGTCCCGAATCCCACTTTGCTTCACGTACCTCCAAGCCCTTTGCCAAGGGTCCTTGGGATACCGCGATGGATCCATTTTCCAGTTTTTAGATTTCGTTGATTCGATTTCGCTCGTGCTTGATTCCTAACGTTTATCCTAAACATCTACTACATGTTTAGCACATAATCATATACTAACACATAAGTTGTTTGATCACCAACGTTCGTGAGACTCGTGTATGTGTTTCGATAATTCCCCGAATTATTTTTGATAGTTTGCGTTTGTCACTACGAACCGTTTGCATGCTTGATTAACCATAATCAACATGTATTGCACAATCCAATAATTCCCCGAATTATTGTTTTGTGTTTGTGTTTGTATTTGCCACACTTGCTTTCCAAAACCCATGTGCAATGTACGGTTCGATAGTTCCTCGAACTATCGTTTCGCAGTTTGTGTGTTTAGCTCATCTAATTAAACATAATTAAATGAAATGCAACAAGTATGAATGTGAAATGTAAAGGATGTAAGAGTCGATATTTACCTGAAATTGCCGGTGTCACGTTGCAGTTGATCGAACAGATCATCAATGCAAAGTAAGGGGTAATGATTCTTGATTGTCACTTTGTTCAATTCACGGTAGTCGATGCACATATAAAACATGCCATCCTTTTTCTCCATGAACAGTACAGGAGCTCCCCACGATGAGAAGCTTGGTCTAATAAAACCTTTGTTTAACAGCTCTTGCAGTTGGTTGGACAGTTCCTGTATCTCCTAAAGTGCAAGTCGATAGGTGCTGCTCCTTGCACGTGATCTATGCGGAAGTCCAGTTGTTGGGGTGGTGGTAGTCCTGGTAGATCCTCAGGAAATACGTCGGGATAGTCTCATATGACTGGGATTTCTTCTATTCTCTTCTCCTCTTTGGTCTTGTCAGTGATAAGTGCCAATACGGATGTGTATCCCTTACGTAGGCATTTGTAAGCGTTCATGCACGAGTTGATGTTTAGAGGAGTTTTGCTCCTTTTGCCATTGATGTTTAAGGTTTCTCCACTAGGGAGGGGTGTACGTACAACCTTGTCGTGACAAACTATTTCAGCTTGGTTTTCAGACAACCAATCCATGCCAACTACAACATCAAAACTACCTAATATTAATGGCATGAGATCGATCTTAAACTTATGGTTTGCTAGATCAAAGGAGCATTCTTTCAGAATGCGGTTAGTTACAATCAGCTTACCATCAGCTAGCTTTACTGTGTATTCAACCTCTAAGGGCGTTGGGGTTATGGTAAGTATCTCACTAAAATTCTTAGATATAAAGCTTTTCTAAGCTCCAGTATCAAACGATACAGAAGCGTAATGATTGTTTAAGAGATACGTACCTGTTGCAAGGTTGGGGTCCCTTCTGGCTTCTTTCGCCCCGATCATGAAGGCTCGTCCCTTCGGACCGTTTTTTTTTCCGTTGTTGTTCTTTAAGTGTGGGCAATCCTTCTTGAAGTGCCCTGGCTTTCCACATTCAAAGCTGACATATGGTGCTCCGTGTTGTTGTTATTGTGGCTGTGGGGTTTTAGCCAGTAGTTCACCCCTGCAGTCTTTGGCCATATGTCCTCCTTTGCCACATCGTTGGCATAAAATAATGCCACATTGACCCTGTGCATTGTGGAAGTTGCATTTGTTGCACTTAGGGTGTTTGCCTTCATAGGATTCCCGGGTTCTGGTTGGTTGGGATGGGTGGAATGTAAACTGGGGTGACCCAAACTTACGCTGCTGCGGTGGTGGTTGAAGGGTGGAAGGTTTGCTCAGGGTGTTATCCCATTTGCGTTTGTTATCAGCAGCTTTGGCAATTGCACCATGAAGTGGTAAAATTCCTTGCGCCATAGCTAAATCAGCGAGCTTGTAGGCTAGTCGCACCGCCAGTTGCAGGGTGATGGTGATGGGGTCAGCAGAAAGTACCATCCCCTAAATTGGAGGGGGTAGCCCCTCGATGTATTTCTCGATATGTTTGTATGCCGGTGTTACCATCACCGGGCACAGATGCGCCAGCTCATACGATCGAGCAGTGTATGCCTCGACCTCGGAACCAACCATCTTATGGTTCCATAATTCATTTTCAAGTATCTGCACTTCTCCGTGAGGACAGTATTCGCGGTTCATCATTCGTATGAACTCTTCCCAAGGTAGGGAATTGGCTGTATCAAGTCCTAATTTCTGGACCTTGGCATTCCATCAATTAAAGGAAGCTCCCTCAAGAGTTCTAGCAGCAAACTTGACTCGGTCCTCGTTCCTGCAGTTGCTCATGGCAAAAGACGACTCCACCTTTTCCATCTAGCACAACAGCCTGAAGACACCCTCAGTACCGTTGAATAAGTGGGGTTTGCAGTCCAGGAACGATTTGAATGTGTAGAGAGGTGGGTTATGGTTTGTTCCTGAGATATCCAAAGAAAAGAATTTGACTCAACATCCGGTAAACGCGTTGCAATTGGAGGGAGTGATCATTGTGCAAGGTGAATGTGAAGTGAGGTTCGTCACCTTGGTTTAGTTGATTCTGATTGCGGCAATCTCTCGTGCAGCTAGCGCCTCCTCAACTCGCTCGTTGATGAGTGCGTTCAGTTCAGCTGCGGTGAGGTTGATGTTTCCACGTCCTCTCACGTTTCTGCGACCTCTGCGTCTTCCAGCCATGATCTTCATAGCCAAAATACACTTCAGAATATTTCTAAGGACTAATGTAGTGTGTGTAGTTGGTATTGAAAAGGAAACATATATTGAGTTGCATAGACAGAATTTTCAATAATAGTCAATAGTTTTTGATGTATAATAAGTTGTACTGGTTACAATTCATTTAATACCAAAACATTAAGATTTCCAAAATATCCAACACAAAGACACAATCCGTCCCTACTAGGTCTATGCTAAGTTAATCAAATGCATCGTCGATAGTGGAATCAGAATCAGCATCCGATGTCGGTTCCTCTTCCTCAGTGCCAGGCTCCTCTACGACTGGATTGAGGACCATGTCCTCTAGCTCTGTGATTCTAGCTTCTGCAATGGCAGCTCGGTCTTCAGCTGCCTAGAATAGTGCAATCAACTGGTTCATATCACGATCCATCTTGTTGACTACGATACAGAGCTCTGCATGTCGGGTATTTCTATATCTCCACTCTTCGACAAGACACTCAATCCGATCATCTGTCCAGGCCAGGTCCCGAGTCAATCTGGCAATAACATCTGACTCAAGACACAGCCTCTTAGGCTCGGGTGGGTATAGTTTGGGTGATTCATTTTCGGGTGACTCCTCCACGGGGTCTTCCTCAGGATCCTCGTCAGAGCCCTCATTCGGATCCTCCTCTGGATCCTCCTCGGGATCCTCCACGGAATCCTATGTATCGCTCTCCACCGATGGTAGGGGACTCTGGTCAGGTGACTCTACGGCCACCAGTAGTGGTGATGCGGGTAGTGCTGGAGCTATCGGCTCCTCCTCATCGTGTGCAAACACATGTGGTGGTGACGACGACGCCATATCTATAATGCGCGTAATAAGTGTATGTACGATCATGTATGCAAGTAGTATTGATACTAAGCACTATGTGTTGTGTGGAGACTAATGGTTATAGACTAAGTTCACTAAATGCAAACCTAATTCGCAGTAACCTGGCTATGATACCAATCTGTCACACCCCCAAGCTTCCACCAACGAGGGCGCGACCATGATTGACGCCGGATTGCAGTCTCCAGTTACAGATGCGAGACCTACATGTCTGGTTGCATACGTACATCCAACAAATTGGATAAAACAGTTTTGTAAAATCAGAGTTGCGAATATTTATGTATAAGTTATCAAAACAGTTGTCAATTCATAAGTTGCGGAAGCTAAGTTAAAACAGTTTTCAAAAGAATACGGAGTAATAGTTGCGGAAACGATTAAAGTCGTTTATCATTACATTACAAGACATGTATTAAATGTTTTCAAATGGCTTAAGACACTAAAGCTGATGCATGGGACTCCATCCTAGCATCCTATTCCTTGTGTGCGTACCTTAGTTAGATGAGAAAACATGCGATTAAAAGGTCAACACAAAGCTTGGTAAGAGCACATGTTTTACATCAGCAATAAACATCAAATGTTTAAAGTAAGCGTTGCTGGAATACATATCATTACAATGCAATACCGATTGATAGCTAGTCAATACAGTTATATTATATGTGGGTTCGAAACTAAAGTTGGTTGCATGCCTTCCATCATGTCCATCACACAAGACAATGTAAAATGTGTTTGGTCAATTTTGCACCCATTATGACCTTCAGTTGGGTTGGCCTCCCAGGCGTGATGGGTGGGGCTTGTCAGGCCCAAATAGTACTATCCAAGATTACCACGCTAGGCCCCCCACGCTACTAACGGTCCGAGGTGTGTTTGTGAGGACTTTGAGTTGTGATGTGTGCCACACATATACAAATAGTGATAAAGCATGTCCATATGTAACCAAAATATGTTTGTTGTTTCAAAACAGTTTATGAATGCAATGTTTTCTCCCCAAAGGTATAAAACATAAAAAGGGGCCGTGAACTCACCTGGTAAAGCAGTTCCGGTTTGTATGTTTGCAAACAGTGAGTGCTAGCAACCTGCTAGTGATCACCTATAATCATATAGGTTGTGAGTATGTGTTTTGTGGTGTGTTGTATCCCATACAACTCCATGTGTCGGTGTGCTTGACCTAGTGTTTGTGTGTTGACTCGTGTTGACTTGACGAATCATTGGTGACATGTTTGTTGTGTTTAGTTCGTTTTTGTGTCATATAAAATATTAAATGCAAGTAGGACATCAGCATGCATCCTACGAATCTAATCATAACACTTTCACATAAGTCATGTTATGAAATCGTAAAAGTTTCCATTTCTGGAAAGTTTTCATTTTTGAAAAGTTTCTACTTTAGGAAACTTTATAAATTTAGAAAGTTTCTGTTTTTGGAAAGTGTAGTTATTAAATCCATTTCATAAACTAATACCTCTAGTATGTTTATAAAAACATTTTTAACACTTCAAATATATCTTTTGCTCATAAATTATCATTTATCCCCTTTTTACCTAAATAAAGTTTGTTTATTTGGAAAGTGTTCGTTTGAAATCTCGTTTTTATAAATCAAAGTTTCAAATACGCTTAAAAATCATTTTTAAACATATTTCAATAGTCATAAGTTACCAAAACATGTTAGAATATCAAAATCCCTCTTTTGATTTTATAAAGTTCCTAAAAATAGTAAGTTTGTCACAAAACCATATTTTCACAAATCCAACTATCCAAATGTGTTTCTAAACACTTCAATACATATTTAACACCATCTAGACACGTCTAACATGTATAGATCATTACAAATCTACAACATGAAACATAAAAGTCTCCTTTTATGGAAAGTCTTTCAAAATCATCATCAAATCACCAAATCCCAATCCTAGATGATTTCTATCTTAAATCTCAGTTACAATACATCGTATAATCATTTAAGAACATTCAAAGTTTGCGCAAGTGAGCATATGGAGTTGCATGTGGGTAGATGTGAATGCATGTGGGTTTTCACCCCTTGCATGTATGATCTAAGCATAGGTAAACCATTAAAACAACCTTAGATGACCTTGGATGACTGGATTCGAGCTAAATAGAGGTTGTAAGGCCCTGGAAATGGTTTTTGATGGTTTCCGCGTTTGTAAATGGCTTCCAACACCTTCCTTGAGCTCCAATATCTTCAAATCTTCAACGAATGCAAATGGAGTGGCTTGGGGTGGATTATCCGAGATTTGGGAAGGGTTTGGTCGGAGTTTTGGTCAAGAACAACGCAGGAAATTCGGGTTAAAAGCATAGAAATGGTTTGTGGTGTGAAAGGATTGCTTTAATAAGATTTTTGTCTTCTGGAATGGCCTTGGCGTACCGCCAAGGCCGAAGATGCATGGCCTTGGCGTACCGCCAAATATTTTGGGATTCAAAATTCCCACTTATGCTTCGCATACCGCCAAGCTCTTTTCCAAGAAGTCTTGGCATACCGCGAAGGGTCGTTTTTACCAATTCTTCGATTTCGTTGATTCAATTCGTCGGCGTTCGATTCGTAACGTCTATCATTAACGTCTAGTTCATGTTTAGCACATAAGTACATAATGACACATATGTTTGTTTGTTGTTTGATCACCAATGTTTGTGAGACTCATGTGTCTTTCGATAATTCCTCAAATTATCGATGATCGTTTGTGTTCGTTGCTTACAAAATATTTACGCACTTGATTCAACATAATCAATATGTAGTGCACAATTCAATAATTCCTTGAATTATCGTTTTGTGGTTGTGTTTGTGTTTGCCACACTTGGTTTCCAAAACCAATATGCAATGTACGATTCGATAGTTCCCTGAACTATCTGTCACACCCCGAGCCGACGGGGTTGGATCGGAGTCCCCGTCGGGCGGAAGGTTCCCGGGGCGTGATATCGTGGGTGATAATCAAGATGATCAGATTGTTTACATAGCATCAATGTTTAAGTATAACTAAAGCACAATCAAATGATAACTAGGATTACAAAGTTAAATTACAATATCAAAGTTCAGCAATTTAACTAAGTAAACCTAACAAAAAAAAATCAAATGTTTATATCTTGTATATGTACAAGATATCAAAAGTAATATGTATCATCAACAAAAGATGTGCTTCCCAAAATTCTACTAGGTCCCCTATCTGGGCAGCCTAGTATGCAAATCCTGAAGCCTTAGTTTATACATGTTCTTCACCTGAGAATGCATGTAAGAAAACAAGGTCAACACAATGTTTGGTGAGTTCATAAAGTTTATAAGTTTAAAATAGTTTCACAAACCTCCTTCGGTAAAACCTTAACCTCATTAACTCCACATGTAATATCCAAATCGGTATGCTTATATATAGGGCATATGTAGGGTCGAACTTACCGCCCGCCCAGCCAACATCCCACCACATACTAATCCGGATATGACACTGTTGTTAATAATAATTAAGCATTTTACCTATCAATCAACCCATTCCTCATCAAAGCTTTTGTTTTCTGTTTCCAAGTTTACAAGTCTATAATGTTTACAAGTGTTAGTTTCAAGGTATGTTTATCAAGCATCATAGTTTCACACGCACATAGTTTAGCTGTCCCTAATCTCATGCGTGAGTACAAGCTCTGCACTAGCAGTCGTTTAGCAATTACGTAGCTCACGGATAGATACAAGCTCTGCACTAGCAGTCGTTTAGCAATTACGTATCTCATGAATTAGTTAAGCTTAGTCTAGCAATTACGTGTCTCCTATACAAGATACAAGCTCTCCACTAGCAGTCATTTAGCAATTACGTATCTCATACATAGACACAAGCCATGCATACACAAGTAATCCAGCAATTACATATCTCATATAAGCAGACAAAAGCTCTGGACTACCAGTCGTTTAGCAATTACATGTCTCTTATATAGATAATAGCTTAGTCTCGTTACGTTTATGTTTAGCAATTACATACCTCATATAAGCAGACAAAAGCTCTGGACTACCAGTCGTTTAGCAATTACATGTCTCTTATATAGGTAATAGCTTAGCCTCGTTACGTTTATGTTTTATATGTATCTCAATCCATTGGTACAAGCTCTGGACTACCAGTCGTTTAGCAATTACGTAGCCTATGATTAGATACATGTACAATGTTTCATACGCAAGTAGTAGTTTCAAGCATAAAGTTTCAAGTGTCCACACATAGTTTCATCATGAATTCCATAGGTTTGCATCAAGTCTCATGTTTAAGCACAAAGTTTTCACAAGCATAAAGTCTCACGTTCAATCATATAGTTTCATATGCATCAAGTCTCATAAGCATATAGTTTTTCCCAAACATATAGTGTCATGTTTGAGCATATCGTTTCACAAGCATCTAATCTCATGTTTAAGCATCAAGTCTCATAAGCATCCAACTTAGGGTTTCAAGCATCAAGTTTAAGGTATAAGTTTCAAGTCTATTGCTTTTCAAAGTATACTAAGTTTCAAGCATAAGTTTCAATATAAGTATCATGTTTATGTTTAAAGCATTAAATAACATTTCAATAGTTTCATGAAAATGTTTAACATGCTTCTCAGTCCCGAAGTAAAACAAATAAGTTTGAAAAGGGACAATTGAACTCACCTTGTGTCCGTAGTGTTTGACTAAGTATAGTAAGAATGCACGCGCTCTTTGTTGCACTTGGTATGATGTTCACGTTCCTGTATTGATTTAATAGTGTTTGTACTTATAAGTATGAGTTATAATTTATTCGCATGTGTGTAAGTGTTAGTGTTAGCCCTAAAGTTGGCTAACACTATGAGTCTCGATCGTATTTCGGCCCCTTTTTGTTTATTAAAGAATCTAGTGACACTTAAGTAATATCGCATTCTAGATCATGTGCTTTGGTTTCCTTATTCATAAAAACCCTTGTAGTAATTTTGTTCAAGTCTCATGCATAATAACCAATTTAATTTGTCAAAGTGTTATGCCTTCTGTTTGACTATTATGGGCCGAAAGACGGGTGGGCCTTGGGCCGATTGTGTTACATGCATCTTGTGGGCTTTTATTTGTACTTGGGCCGAATGATTTTGGGTCCTTGGGCCGGAGAGTTTATGTTGGGCCGAGAGGTTTAATTGGGTCATGAGGATTGTAAATTTGGCTTCACATGGGCCGGTTGTGTATGTTTCTTAACCCAATGATTTATGCGGTTGCCGAAGGGAATAACCACACCCATTTTCCAACGAACCCTTGTGTTTGAGAGTCATAGGTTCGGAAACCAGGTCCCAAAGGTTCGTGGCGCAGGAGGTTCCAGGGTTCGCCTAGGATTAGCCCCGAAGGTTCGTGTAGAATCCATAAAGGTTCGTTTGAATGTAAGGGTTCGGTGGTGACAGAGGCGGTTTGTAAGGGTTCGCCAAACTCATCCGGTTCGTACATGGTTCGTGGGACACTAACGGTTCGGTTGTGATTCGCTGAGCATGGGTTCGTCGGCCTTGTACAGGTTCACCATATGGTTCGCAAGGGTTCGGCAGGAAAGGTAAAAGATTTGGCTGCAACGCATCCAACACGTTCGACTAGGGTTCGCCCATGCCACACATGCATGGGTTCGGCTGATGGTGACCAACCGTCCAAAGGTTCGTTGCTGAGGCCGATGGTTCGTGGAGTTGAGCTCTCACATAAGGTTCGGCGGCTGGTATGTGTAGAAGGTTCGGCCACCCTTACAGGGTTCGGCCAACCCTTTGTTGTAGTCCACAGCGCGCCATCGCCCTCATCAGCGAAGCTGGCGATCTCAGCCTACTTCCCAGGATGTTGAGGCGTGAAGGTTGACCCACATGAGTGTATGGTGTGCACGGATGGGGACTTCTAACCGGTTGTATGTGTGTTTCGATCTTGGTGTAAGAAAACCCTAATTCTCATAACTTTTCAAGGTCCATACCTCAGAATCGGCTGGTTAAACTTTCAGATCCGCTGTACTTTTGTGTAGAGGGCTTCAAGATCTTCATCTAGACTCAAAGAACACGCGAATTGGTTGAGATTTGAGCAAGTTATGGAGCTTCAAAGTATGAAAATGGTGGTTTTTGTTGGTAGAGAGAGAAATGGACGGGAGAGAGAGTGTAGAAAGAGAGAGGTTGTGTATTAAATGAGAAAAATCATCTCATTTGGTGCTTAAATACCCCGCGGGTATTCGGGTTCGTTTCGGTTGGTCGGTTTGCGTTTTCGTCGCGTATCTGGGTCGTTACGCGCGTCTTTCGTAAATAAAATAAAAAGAATTATTTTAGGATGTTTAGATTACAAATATTATTAGAAATTATTTTAAATATCGTTGCGTTTATTTATTTATCAAATTATAATATGTTACGCGTTTCATTAATTCATTCGCGATTTAAATAAAATAGTTTCGTTTATTTTTTATTTATGATTAGTTTCAAAATTGTAAAATAGGAAATATTTTCTTTCCTTAAGTTTATGATCGTTCGTATCGTTATTCGTTTATTTTTTATTTATGATGAGTTTCAAAATTGTAAAATAGGAAATATTTTCTTTCCTTAAGTTTATGATCGTTCGTATCGTTATTCGTTTTCGTTTCGTCAGATCGCGTAACCGTCGCGCGTATTCGTTCGAATCGTCATTCGAACGAACACGTCGATAGTTTGGCTTTCTGATTCTTGTTTTCTACTGTTAAGTCATTATTTCAAAACGTTAAACTTTCATAATCATTCGTACAGATCGTCACCTATACTAATAATTCGTCGGTTTAACATTCCGTAATAATAACTGTTAAGGTTTTGTTTTGTTTAACCTCACATACGTTTATACACCATAGGATCAAATCAAGTATTTATGTTTCAACACTGTGTTGTCTGACATATTTCTGACTGTTAAACCCTAAGGTTTCAGTCAGATTCAAACAATCGTATAATAGTTTCATATTATGTACAATGTATCAATAGAATAAACATAGTTTTCACGAAAAGTGTACCTGAGTTACTGTACGGTTTACTATTGCGATCACTGTTCCGGCACGCGTCCGGCACTGATGTTACAGTCTCCCCTTGTTAGAGAAATTTCGTCCCGAAATTTAAGACTCGTTATTCGGTACGGATTCCTTTGTAAAGAGTTGGGGATACTTGTTCCTCATGTGATCTTCACGTTCCCAAGTAAACTCGAGTCCGCGCCTTGAGTTCCAACGAACCTTAACGATCGGAATACGACTTCACCTCAGTTTCTTAACTTTGCGATCCATAATCTCTAAAGGTTCTTCAACAAAACGTAAGTTTTCATCCAATTGAATTTCTTCAACTGGTATGATAAGAGATTCATCAGCTAAGCATTTCTTCAAGTTTGAGACGTGAAACACGTCATGTACACCACTAACTTCATCCAGTAAGCTTAATCTGTACGCCACAGGACCAATGCGTTCGATGATCTCGAACGGTCCGACGTATCGTGGTGTTAATTTGCCTTTCTTTGCAAAACGAACTACACCTTTCCATGGAGAAACCTTCAACATGACACGGTCTCCCACTTGGAATTCCAACGGCTTGCGCCGTTTATCGGCATAGCTCTTTTGTCTGCTTCATGTTGCTTGTAGTCTTTGTTGTATCTAAGCAATCTTGTCTGTAGTTTCTTGAATAAGTTCTGGCCCTGTTATTCGATTATCTCCCACTTCCGACCAACAGATCGGTGACCGGTACTTTCGACCATAAAAAGCCTCGAATGGGGCACAACCGATGTTGCTGTGATAACTGTTGTTGTAGGAGAACTCGATTAGTGGCAAGTGAGAGTCCCAATTACCACCAAAGTCTAGAATACAAGTTCTTAACATGTCCTCCAGGGTCTGAATAGTACGTTCGCTTTGACCATCCGTTTGTGGATGATAAGCTGTACTCAAGTTTA
Organism: Mikania micrantha; assembly: GCA_009363875.1. NCBI lineage: Eukaryota > Viridiplantae > Streptophyta > Magnoliopsida > Asterales > Asteraceae > Mikania > Mikania micrantha. The sequence goes on along the minus strand of CM018694.1, from coordinate 50,528,749 downwards.
ATTGCGTCCCCAGAGATTTCTGCAATGACTGCCAGAACCTTGATGTAAATCTGCTATCACGATCTGATATGATAGACAATGGCACACCATGGCGTACCACTATCTCGTTGATGTAAAGCTTCGCTAGTTTATCCATCAAGTATGTTTCTCGCATTGGGAAGAAATGAGCAGATTTGGTTAATCTATCAACGATAACCCATATAGTGTCGTGTCCACTAGAAGTGCGGGGTAGCTTGGTAACAAAGTCCATAGCTATTTGTTCCCACTTCCAAAGTGGAATTTCAGGCTGTTCCAGTAGACCTGACGGTCTCTGGTGTTCCGCCTTCACTTTGGCACACGTAAGACATCGACCAACATACTCAGCTATGTCTTTCTTCATACCCGGCCACCAATAAAACACCCGTAAATCTTGATACATCTTATCAGCACCGGGATGCACCGAGTACTTGGTTTTGTGTGCTTCATCAAAAATAAGTTTTCTCAACTCATCTACTGCAAGAATCCATATACGATCCTTGAAGTAAACAAGTCCATCGGGTTTTGTTTCCAAATGTTTCTCCACTCCGCAATCGAGTTCTTTCTTCAAGTTTTCACGTTCAATAACCTCTCATTGTGCTTGTATGATGTTGTCGTGTAAGCTTGTCTGCACAGTCATTCCCATTGCTCTGACTCGCAAGGGTTTGACTCGTTCCTTCCGACTCAAGGCATCAGCTACGACGTTTGCCTTGCCCAGATGGTACTTGATTACACAGTCATAGTCATTCAGAAGCTCAACCCAACATCGCTGTCGCATGTTGAGTTCCTTCTTGTCAAATATGTGTTGCAGACTCTTGTGATCAGTAAAGATGGTACACTTGGAGCCATATAAGTAATGTCTCCAGATCTTTAAGGCAACTACCACGGCTCCCAGTTCCAGATCATGAGTAGTATAGTTCTTCTCATGAATCTTGAGTTGTCTTGAGGCATACGCAATAACTTTGTCTCGCTGCATAAGTACACAGCCAAGTCCCTGATGGGATGCATCACAATACACAACAAAGTCATCACAACCGTCTGGGAGAGATAAGATCGGAGCATCACATAACTTTTGCTTCAATGTTTGAAAGGCTTCTTCTTGCTTTTGATCCCAAACAAACGGCTCGCTTTTCTGTGTTAGCTTCGTGAGTGGCAGAGCTATTTTAGAAAAGTTCGAGATGAACCTCCTGTAATAGCCTGCTAAGCCTAGAAAAGAACGTATCTCCGTAGGTGTCTTCGGAGTGTCCCAATCTTTTATTGCCTCGATCTTGGCAGGATCAACATGTATTCCCTCACTGTTAACAACGTGGCCTAGGAATTGAACCTCCTTTAACCAAAATTCACACTTAGAGAATTTGGCATAGAGCTTCTCTTCCTTTAACAGTTCTAAGATCGTTCTAAGATGTTGCTCGTGTTCAGCTTTGCTTTTAGAATAGATCAATATGTCATCAATGAAAACAATAACAAATTGATCTAAATACGACTTACACACACGATTCATGAGATCCATGAAAATAACGGGTGCATTCGTCAAACCAAATGGCATCACCAGAAACTCGTAATGCCCGTATCTAGTACGAAACGCCGTCTTCGGTATGTCTTCATCTTGTACTCTAAGCTGGTGGTATCCGGAACGCAGATCAATCTTCGAAAAGTATTGAGCTCCTTGCAACTGATCAAACAAATCATCAATCCTCGGTAATGGATACCGATTCTTGATGGTTAGTTTGTTTAACTCCCGGTAGTCTATGCACATATGAAAAGATCCATCCTTCTTTTTCATGAACAAAACCGGAGCTCCCCAAGGTGAGTAGCTCGGTCGGATGAAACCTTTATCAAGCAGCTCCTGTAGTTGGTTGGATAGTTCCTGCATCTCCGAAGGTGCTAACCTGTAAGGAGATTTAGCAACAAGTGTTGCTCCAGGAATCAGATCAATATGAAATTCTACCGGTCGTACAGGAGGCAAACCAGGTAGATCTTCAGGAAACACCTCAGGGTACTCCTTCATTATCGGTACGTCTTGTATTGTTTTCTTGTCTTTCTCTTTCTCCACCACATGAGCCAAGAAAGCTATGCACTTCTTTTGCAAACACTTACGCGCTTTTATGCATGATATGATCTTTACGTTTCGTTTTGCTTCATCCCCACGAACTTCCAATACACGATCATCCGTTACTGGAATCCGAAGTAGCTTTTCAGAACAGATGACTTCAACTCTGTTGAGTGATAGCCAATCCATCCCCACGATAATGTCGAAACTGCCCAACTCCATCGGCAACAAGTCGATGGTAAATGTGTGATCTACGAGTGTAAGTGGGCAGTTCCTAAGTATAGTGCTAACTGTAACTTGTTTCCCATTCGCTACTTCGATAATGTAAGGGGAGTCTAAAGTTTCCTCAGTAAGACTAAGTTGTTGTGCAAAATCAGATGAAATAAAACTCTGGTCTGCACCAGTATCAAATAGTATAGATGCATAAGAGTCATGTAAGAGAAATGTACCAGTGACCACATTAGGGTCTTGGCGTGCAGCATTGGCTCCAATAACAAAAGCTCGTCCGCGAGGTGCTTATGCTCCAGGTTGCACTCTCTTTGGACAGTCGCGGGAGAAATGACCCGTTTCCCCGCAGGTGTAGCATCCTCTGTTGTAGTTGTTGTTGCCTATATTCTGTGGTGGTGGTGGTGGAGGTAGTGCTCTTGCTGCAGTGTTGGTAGCCTGATTCACAGCAACACGACATTTGCTAACCCAATGGCCAAACCGACCACAATTAGTGCACTTCCTGCATTGAGCAGCAGGAGGATGATGATACTTGCAGTGAGTGCCCTAAGGATGTTCTCCCCCATAGCCCCTAGTAGCAGGATTGACAGGTGCTGCAGGTGCCTGTCGCAGAGGGGTGACGGCCGCATAGTTTTTAACGACCTTTTGTTTCTTCTTCTGGTGGTACTCGGGTTTCTTTGATGTTGTTTCCTTGGCTTTTCCAGCATCATCTTTTAAGACTCCAGACTTTACTATTACCTTGGTAAGCTTAGCAGAGAGGGAAATGGCTAACTCCAAAGTAGCAGGATATGAAGCCAGTACAATGCTTTGTATACATGAAGGTAATCCTGCTACATAGCGATCAATTAGCTTCTCCAAGGTTGGCACCATCTCTGGCACCAGGGCTACCAGTTCATGATAGCGGTTGGTAAAAGTCATATGATCAGCTCCCTTCATCTCATGATTCGAGAAAGCAATCTCCAGTTGTTGCAGTTCATGTTTCGGGCAAAACTCATTCCTCAGAAGAAGCTTAAATTCTGCCCAAGGCATCGCCATTGCCTCATCTCTTCCCTTTGCTCGGATCTGAGCATTCCACCATGTCAGTGCTCGCTTGCTAAATGAACCAACTGCATAGCGAACTTTATGGTGTTCTGGACAACTGCTTATGTCCAGAGTGTTCTCCATTTTCTCGAGCCATTTGATCAGTCCAACAGCTCCCTCGACTCCAGTAAAGCTCGGTGGTTTGCATCCTACAAATGATTTGTAGTAGCAGTCTGAAGTATGACCAGTGTTTCCACTAGCCTCTCCGGTAGTATGGCCAGAATTGTTGCCATGGCCTTGAATCCGATTAAGCATCTCTGGAATGACATCTTTCAGTTGACTCGTAAGTTGAGTGCTCAGCAGTGTCGCCAAGGCGATGGTAGCAGGATCTAGTGTCTGAGCATTGCTTGAGCCTGGTGGTGGAGAGTGTGGAGGAGGTGAAGGTGGCGGTGGTGAATCAGGTGGTGTAGGAGTCGAAGAGTGAGGTGCAGAGACTTGCGAGGTCGGTTTTTTTCTTGGCGGCATTCTGATCATAACCAAAAGAATTTGGTTAGTGCAGTGATCGAATGCAGAAAACATAATGCAAACTTAAGTCTTATGTTCTCTACATGAGGGTCCCTAAGTTATAGTCTAGGCCAAACCGTTTAAGTAAATGACCTATTATTCTCTATAACATTGAGCTCTGATACCAATCTGTCACACCCCGAGCCGACGGGGTTGGATCGGAGTCCCCGTCGGGCGGAAGGTTCCCGGGGCGTGATACCGTGGGTGATAATCAAGATGATCAGATTGTTTACATATCATCAATGTTTAAGTATAACTAAAGCACAATCAAATGATAACTAGGATTACAAAGTTAAATTACAATATCAAAGTTCAGCAATTTAACTAAGTAAACCTAACAAAAAAAATCAAATGTTTATATCTTGTATATGTACAAGATATCAAAAGTAATATGTATCCTCAACAAAAGATGTGCTTCCCAAAAGTCTACTAGATCCTCTATCTGGGTAGCCTAGTATGCAAATCCTGAAGCCTTAGTTTATACTTGTTCTTCACCTGAGAATGCATGTAAGAAAACAAGGTCAACACAATGGTTGGTGAGTTCATAAAGTTTATAAGTTTAAAATAGTTTCACAAACCTCCTTCGGTAAAACCTTAACCTCATTAACTCCACATGTAATATCCAAATCGGTATGCTTATATATAGGGCATATGTAGGGTCGAACTTACCGCCCGCCAAGCCAACATCCCACCACATACTAATCCGGATATGACACTGTTGTTAATAATAATTAAGCATTTTACCTATCAATCAACCCATTCCTCATCAAAGCTTTTGTTTTCTGTTTCAAAGTTTACAAGTCTATAATGTTTACAAGTGTTAGTTTCAAGGTATGTTTATCAAGCATCATAGTTTCACACGCACATAGTTTAGCTGTCCCTAATCTCATGCGTGAGTACAAGCTCTGCACTAGCAGTCGTTTAGCAATTACGTAGCTCACGGATAGATACAAGCTCTGCACTAGCAGTTGTTTAGCAATTACGTATCTCATGAATTAGTTAAGCTTATTCTAGCAATTACGTGTCTCCTATACAAGATACAAGCTCTGCACTAGCAGTCATTTAGCAATTACGTATCTCATACATAGACACAAGCCATGCATACACAAGTAATCCAGCAATTACATATCTCATATAAGCAGACAAAAGCTCTGGACTACCAGTCGTTTAGCAATTACATGTCTCTTATATAGATAATAGCTTAGTCTCGTTACGTTTATGTTTAGCAATTACATACCTCATATAAGCAGACAAAAGCTCTGGACTACCAGTCGTTTAGCAATTACATGTCTCTTATATAGGTAATAGCTTAGCCTCGTTACGTTTATGTTTTATATGTATCTCAATCCATTGGTACAAGCTCTGGACTACCAGTCGTTTAGCAATTACGTAGCCTATGATTAGATACATGTACAATGTTTCATACGCAAGTAGTAGTTTCAAGCATAAAGTTTCAAGTGTCCACACATAGTTTCATCATGAATTCCATAGGTTTGCATCAAGTCTCATGTTTAAGCACAAAGTTTTCACAAGCATAAAGTCTCACGTTCAATCATATAGTTTCATATGCATCAAGTCTCATAAGCATATAGTTTTTCCCAAACATATAGTGTCATGTTTGAGCATATCGTTTCACAAGCATCTAATCTCATGTTTAAGCATCAAGTCTCATAAGCATCCAACTTAGGGTTTCAAGCATCAAGTTTAAGGTATAAGTTTCAAGTCTATTGCTTTTCAAAGTATACTAAGTTTCAAGCATAAGTTTCAATATAAGTATCATGTTTATGTTTAAAGCATTAAATAACATTTCAATAGTTTCATGAAAATGTTTAACATGCTTCTCAGTCCCGAAGTAAAACAAATAAGTTTGAAAAGGGACAATTGAACTCACCTTGTGTCCGTAGTGTTTGACTAAGTATAGTAAGAATGCACGCGCTCTTTGTTGCACTTGGTATGATGTTCACGTTCCTGTATTGATTTAATAGTGTTTGTACTTATAAGTATGAGTTATAATTTATTCGCATGTGTGTAAGTGTTAGTGTTAGCCCTAAAGTTGGCTAACACTATGAGTCTCGATCGTATTTCGGCCCCTTTTTGTTTATTAAAGAATCTAGTGACACTTAAGTAATATCGCATTCTAGATCATGTGCTTTGGTTTCCTTATTCATAAAAACCCTTGTAGTAATTTTGTTCAAGTCTCATGCATAATAACCAATTTAATTTGTCAAAGTGTTATGCCTTCTGTTTGACTATTATGGGCCGAAAGACGGGTGGGCCTTGGGCCGATTGTGTTACATGCATCTTGTGGGCTTTTATTTGTACTTGGGCCGAATGATTTTGGGTCCTTGGGCCGGAGAGTTTATGTTGGGCCGAGAGGTTTAATTGGGTCATGAGGATTGTAAATTTGGCTTCACATGGGCCGGTTGTGTATGTTTCTTAACCCAATGATTTATGCGGTTGCCGAAGGGAATAACCACACCCATTTTCCAACGAACCCTTGTGTTTGAGAGTCATAGGTTCGGCAACCAGGTCCCAAAGGTTCGTGGCGTAGGAGGTTCCAGGGTTCGCCTAGGATTAGCCCCGAAGGTTCGTGTAGAATCCATAAAGGTTCGTTTGAATGTAAGGGTTCGGTGGTGATAGAGGCGGTTTGTAAGGGTTCGCCAAACTCATCCGGTTCGTACATGGTTCGTGGGACACTAACGGTTCGGTTGTGATTCGCTGAGCATGGGTTCGTCGGCCTTGTACAGGTTCACCATATGGTTCGCAAGGGTTCGGCAGGAAAGGTAAAAGATTTGGCTGCAACGCATCCAACACGTTCGACTAGGGTTCGCCCATGCCACACATGCATGGGTTCGGCTGATGGTGACGGGAGAGAGAGTGTAGAGAGAGAGGTTGTGTATTAAATGAGAAAAATCATCTCATTTGGTGCTTAAATACCCCGCGGGTATTCGGGTTCGTTTCGGTTGGTCGGTTTGTGTTTTCGTCGCGTATCCGGGTCGTTACGCGCGTCTTTCGTAAATAAAATAAAAAGAATTATTTTAGGATGTTTAGATTACAAATATTATTAGAAATTATTTTAAATATCGTTGCGTTTATTTATTTATCGAATTATAATATGTTACGCGTTTCATTAATTCATTCGGGATTTAAATAAAATAGTTTCGTTTATTTTTTATTTATGATGAGTTTCAAAATTGTAAAATAGGAAATATTTTCTTTCCTTAAGTTTATGATCGTTCGTATCGTTATTCGTTTTCGTTTCGTCAGATCGCATCACCATCGCGCGTATTCGTTCGAATCGTCATTCGAACGAACACGTCGATAGTTTGGCTTTCTGATTCTTGTTTTCTACTGTTAAGTCATTATTTCAAAACGTTAAACTTTCAGAATCATTCGTACAGATCGTCACCTATACTAATAATTCGTCGGTTTAACATTCCGTAATAATAACTGTTAAGGTTTTGTTTTGTTTAACCTCACATACGTTTATACACCATAGGATCAAATCAAGTATTTATGTTTCAACACTGTGTTGTCTAACATATTTCTGACTATTAAACCCTAAGGTTTCAATCAGATTCGGACAATCGTATAATAGTTTCATGTTAAGTACAATGTATCAATAGAATAAACATAGTTTTCACGTAAAGTGTACCTGAGTTATTGTACGGTTTACTGTTGCGATCACTGTTCCGGCACGCGTCCGGCACTGATGTTACACTATCGTTTCACAGTTGTTTGTGTTTAACTCATTTAATTAAACCTAATTAAATAAAATGCAATAAGTATGAATGTGAAATACATAATTTGTAAAGGTTGCAATTTACCTGAAATTGCCAGGTGTCACAAAACCCTCTTTTCTCTCAATTTTCGAGCTACCATAGTCACGAGAGCCATCTGCAAGTCGAGATCTACAACCACATCACCATTTGGTGACTCGTTGAGGTATACCTGAACCGTCTCACATTTTGGCTATATCCACTAGTTTTAACTCATAAAACACTTGCAAAACATGTTAAAACACCAAAACAAAACATAACCAACAAAGATCGCACGTTTTAGTGAACTTGCAACTCAATCCGATCAGATTTTGAGAATGAAGATCACATACTGATACTAATAGTATAAACGATACAAGAAATATCGGTAATAAGCCAAAAATACTAATAGTATCGGCATCATTATCGTTGAACCTAACAGTGTAGGAAAACTAGGCTCACCGATACCAACAATATCGACTGAGCAACTATCGAAACTAAGTCCACATAATAACAACTTCGCATTTTGACATAAAAGATACTTCAAACATCTAAAACAAAACGATTAGACATTAATCAAACCTCATAAGTGTGTTTAATCTATCATAATAGGATTCAAGTAAGGTCACATCACATGCATCATTTCAAGAACTTAGGCCAACCACTTAGTCACGTGAGTTCTTCATAGCCCCATTTTAAATGTTTTGCTTTTAAACTATGGGCTAAAACATGCTCAACACATTTTGACATCAGATGAGCTTAGCTTTATGACTATAGTTGTAATAGGCCTTAGTCATGATTGTGCATTTACTTCAAGGACATCATTATAGTAACAATGATAAATCTGTTGGACCGATCATCTCACCTTGTTTGATTTACCCTTCGGGAAGGCCCGAGCACATTATTTACTTCTTCATTATTATGAGAAATGTTAAAACGTGGTCAGAACATCATGGTTGAAAACACATTTAGAGAACATCTGAATTGCTATTACATGCTTTGTTTACAATGTTTAGATAAATCTACTTAAGATTTCACATGTGCCATTTACTTAACCATTTCATCAACTACTTTGCATGTGTATATGTTAAAATGAATATTAATTCAGTTAGTTAAGTTGTTATATTTGTTACATTAGTTTGTTATTATTTTTCTCATTTTGTTGCATAAGTGAAAGTGCAGTGACTAAAAGTGAAACTTGTGGATATGCGTTGATATTGATAAGATCCGACTGTACTTTGGGGAGAGAGCTCATAATTCACTTTTATCTTTTGAGTCTTTCCAGTTTCTCTCTTGTCTCTCGGTTGGAGATCTCCGAAGAGTGGTTTTCTTTAGTTGAGTTCATACGATTCATAATCCTATGAATCGTTTAGTTTTGTTCAGGTTATAGACTCACAGTAGTTTCTATGATTTAGAATTTGTTTTGTAATCGTTGTGTATCTGTTTAGATCTGGTGTTTGTTTGTATTGACTTAGGGTTTGAATCGTTGTTGTAGATCGAGTTGTAATAGTTAGGTTTAACTATTTGTTCTTGGTTTTTTGGTTAATGAAACACAGATTCATGTGAATCTGTAAGTTGGTAGATTTGGTGTTTTCTTGATAATATACATAAAACCTATGATAACTCACCAATTACCTCTGTAGTTGACACTTGATTTTGACATGTTCCAGGTGACGAAGTCAATTAGGCGGGAATCTAGCTAGATATACTTTTGGGACGCATTTTTGGATCATCACATAGGATGCTTGGTTAACTTAACTTAATCTTGGAAAACTCGGGATCTAGTCAATTTAACTTAGATCATTTTGTATAGACATGAACCTATTTGATGTAATTAAACATTGATGATCTTTTTTTTGTATGTATTACATTTAATGATTTGAAATGAATCTTGATTTAAATTTCGTACCCATGATCAATTGAACAATCTGCACTTCATGGCATGCCGATAATTCCGCCGTTAGTAGGGATGTCACATTTTATCATAAAAAACCATCAAACAAGTTAAACAATCCAAAGAAACCATGAAATCTGTTAATAATCATCCTAATGTAGGTATCTTTCAAACTTTTAGCTACTCACCACATTTAAAGAAGCAATTATGTTTAAAAAGATTAAAAACATCAAAGTTAATCGATTGATTAACAAGAAAGATCATTAACTAGTCAACAACAAATCAAGAAGGACGTACTCCAAATTTTACCTCCAACTTCTTCTAAAAGCTTCAGGAACTCGAAATCCTCCATTATCAATCATGTAACATCGAATTGTGTCAAAAACTACGGTTACAACTTTAAATAAGGAATTCTATGTTTATGGCCAACCAATGGGTTTGTGGCGGAATGCTACCAAGGTCACAATGATATTCTATGAGGGAGACAAATCCAAAAGTTGCCAAGTCATCAATTAGGGTTGAGGTGGCATTTAAGGATGTTTGGTGAACCATGAAGCACCTCATAATCGTCTGCTAAGACCAAGAAAAATCCAGTTTTGTTGCTTTAGCCCTCCAACTTCTTTCAATATCGGATTTTTCCCCAAAATATGCTCGTTTATTCTCCTATGCTTGCAAATTCAACATAAAACTTTAAGTATCAAAATCTAATGAATTTGCAATAAAAGCACATAAAAATCATGGTTAAAATAGACAAATCCAAAAGTTGCCAAGTCATCAATTAGGGTTGAGGTGGCACTTAAGGATGTTTGGTGAACCATGAAGCACCTCATAATCGACTCTCAATGACTAACATGGATAAACCTAATGATTTAATCAATCTATGTCAAATTTCAACATAGCATCTCAAAACGTATTTATGCCCAAGTGCTGAAGTGAAAAATCATGTTGGGTTAAACCCACACAAATTAGTTACTTAAATACTTATATATGCGTTACAAGCTGTTATTAATAATGTATCATGTTTATTTTATTAATTAAACGTTTCATATTAAGCTTGTGAATTAGTTTTAGTTTTAGTTTTAAATCTTGGCTATTTGGCTCGAAAGGCTGTTAACTTCTTTAGTTCAAATATATACCTCATACCTTGTACTTATTACATACTTTAAATCCAAGTCACACTTTACGTCTGATTTTCTTGGGCAAATAATTTAAATTGATTATTGGGTCATTTAATGTGAGTTCTTTAAATCTGGTTAAAGTGAATGCCTAAAGTTGGTATGTTTATTATGCTTCTAAAACCACATTGGCTGTTTTAGCCCTTTATTAAGTTTCATTTTTTTTGAACGGCAAACTAATCAACTGCAAGGTACTTCGTACGCGGCCCCTGACGGTTAAAGGATGCCCGAGCTAGCTACTAGTCTAGACCGACGGAGCCCCTAGCCCACCAGTCACCAACTCCTAGGGAAAACCCGACCCAAGCACCCGCCCAAAGGCACGACGGTGGAAGGCCAGTAAAAGTGAGTGAGATTAAGGATCAAACCCGGGACCTAAGTCTTCTATTACTTCTCTAATACCTCTATATTACCACTAGGGCAATACATCATTGATCTTTATTAAGTTTCATACTTGTAATAATTCAACATAATTATCTAAAAAACATATCTAATTCTAAAGTACTAGAAAATATAATTTTCTTGGATACTTATATTTTCTTAGTAAATCTTATCTGTAAGACCTTAAAATGAGATATATTTTTAAATAATTATATTTAAGTTTAAAAATACACAAATTTATATTTATACAGCAGATTATAATTAAATATATGCATTTATGTATTTTTGATAATTATTTTATTTTCTTAATAATTTTTGTTGGATTTAAAAACAATTTATTTCTTTTTGATGGCAACTAATCATAAATCTCAAAAATAATTATAGCATCAATTTTTATAAATTATATATATTATATAAGATCTAATAAAAATACAAAATATATTTCTTAGTTGCATTATCTAATTTTTGTTTGTGTCATTTATTGTGATAAATTAAATGTTAATATATGAAATAAATACAAAATAAGTTCATAAAATAATTTAATGTTTTTACAGGTTAGCGCATATGTTATGTATTAATATGTTATTAATTCTGTATTTTTAATATTAAGCATTTGTAGTAGTTTAGGCTTATTAAAAAAATTTAAATGAAAATAATTACTTAAAATACTTAGTATTTATAATATATTTTTTTTAAGATTCGATATAGTATATAAGGGTTTCAAAATATATTGTTTTGTGCTTTTGGGCGAAATTTTATGTTGATGTGATTTTGCGTATTTTAAAGTTTATTTTGGGTGACTTCCCCGAAATATATTAAATTAAACTTGCAGTTATTGTAGGAATAACATTCATAAATTTGTAAAAAAATATTATTATTAATCTATAATTTGTTATACATAAATACAATTAGAAAGTAATCTATCATACGAACTAAATATTAGAGAAACATAAATTGAAATATAGAAACAAAATGCAAAAAAACAATAAGTTTATGGCTAAGGATTTCTGATAAACAAAGTTCCCTTAGAAACACCTTTGTTTTTCAGGGTACAACAGCTGTAACAGGCGCACCATCGAAATTAACCTCGGCCTAAAAATATGCTTAAAAACAAGATGGCAAAATATCGATCGCTTTGTTAGAGTGTTCCAAAGAAAATTTCTTTTCTTTTTTTTTTGCGCTAACCCGACAAAACAAATAAAGTCTTAAGTCTTGTATGTATAGAGTCATTGAGTGCTCAAAACAGTTGCGATATTAAACTATGGCCCAAAATTTCAAATCTTTTGAAACCGGCGATTTAAAGCATTAAAGTCGAATGTTATTAACTGTATCGACTATTGAGCTGAAACACATGGACTAGTCAAACCCACATCGGATCAAAAATAGTAAAATTGGCTCTCAAGCAATTTGCAGTGATGCGAACATGCGCCTTCAAAACGTCACATTATGCCTATTGGCCTCGACCACGGATTCGGGCCCTTGAGTGATTCACACCCTCTTAACTACCATTGGGTGTGTCTTATTAAAAATAGATGGCGAGTGCCCGATCGAATTGATCGGGTCATGTAGGAATAAGGTTATTCGAATACAGTCTTTTAACAACTATTACTTAAAAATCGACGAAAGTTTACTTTTATTTCAATGTGGGAATCTATTTATGATAAAACTAATGTTAAATCATAAAATTTTGATCGAACATCGATATCTCATTCATCTTGGTTTCATTTTGGATTCAGTTTAGTTTGTTGTGATCCTCACATATAGTAGAACATAAACGTAATATATAATAATCGTATTCATATAATATATGAATAATTACTGTGATCGAAAATTAATAATAAAATATATTTGTTCTTAAAATTTCTGACAGTTGTTTCCTAATTTTTCCTAGATTTAGATGAGTGTAGTTAAGGTCTTTTAAATTTTCATGAATTTTCAAAGCGTCTAGCATTTTTTTTTTTTTTTTCTCATTTATCGGCTTTAAAATTTGTTTTAAATCGTGTGATTGTTTAGAAAAGACATTTTTGGATGATTCTTTTTGTATGATCCTCATTTTGAGACCGGCCTCTTTGTGAAAAGTTATTTTTGTAGTTTGTTATTTTAACCAAGGTCAAATCAAAGCCAAGCACTGTTAAAGATCATGATTAAAAGCATTATATGTTATAAATTTTAAAACATGTGCCTATTGGAATAGAGAATTTCGATTTGGATTCGTGTAACCTTTGATATAACTAACTATAAGCAATAGTTGAGACCCACATGATGGCCCAAAGAGTTGAGAAAAGCATGGCTTTGATAGGGTAGGTGGTTAAGAATAAAACCTTTAGAAAAACATAGATCACGCATGTGAAAGTGAAGATTTTGACAACGATTTAGGCTAACCTTGATTGGGTTGGTCACGTGTTTAATTTGGGACTTTCTTGTACCCCGTCAAGGGCTGCCGCCCCTTGGTCCCGCTTTCACCAAGGTGTTGTCCTTAGACTGCCGGCAAGGGAGTGTCGTCTTCTTGAAACCCCAATTGAATCATCACACGCCCAACTTGTTTAATGAATTTCATGATTCACATTAATCAAGAAAGTTAATCCAATTACTCTAAAATATCTAAAACTTTCTTACTTGATTATAGTTTTTTTTTGAACGGCGAAGGTCTCAATCGTGCGAGCTCATTGTTTCCAGGCCATGTCACCAAGGTCTAGTTACCTGGAGCTCCCATGACCCCCCCTCAGACCCCTTTCTCGTTGCGGGAGAGATTTGAACCCAATACCTCCTATATGAAAGAATCTCATGATACCATTGAGGCACTGTCTCATTGGTACTTGATTATAGTTGATTATGGGGTATTATAGGTGTCTCTAACTTATGTGATAGAGATTTTTTGAATGGATGAATAGTGAAAAGATGGGAGGGATTTTGAATGATAAGATGAAGGATTCTTGAGATTTTCTTGGCATAAACTATGAATGGGTAAATGTGTGCCAAATGATTTTTCAAACTCCTCCTTGAAACTAAGGAGATATGGTTGGATTGTTAAAAAGATTTTAAAGCTTTGCATATACCCATAAACTCTTTTAGAGACGTCAAGATTTTTATAATAATCATGATTTCCAAGAAAGCACGATTGAACTTCTCGAATACACTGTTCAAGTCAATTCATGTGCATAAATTGTATGATTATATATAATACAAAAAGAAGGTTACTTATGAGCAGGGGTGTCCATAAACCGACCCAACCGTCTAAATCGGACTGGACAGAAGGCAATTGGTCAGTTTTAGAACTTGATAGTGCGGTTTATGGTTTGAATATATTCTAAAAACCAAGTGTTTAATTTGGTGTGGTTTACGGTTTGCATTTTTTTCTAAATTGTATAAACCGCACCAACCGTTTATATATATATAAATATATACTTTAAAATTACTAAAAAACCTAAATTAGCGTTTTTTTTATTTTCCTGCCCCTTTAGTGTCTATTCTCTTTATTCATGGCTCACAAATTAAGTTCATTCGTCACTCTTTTTGGACTAGTTTTGTTATTTTGATCATGGTTGGCTTTAAGATTATGGTTTTCGACTTTTGAAATGAATTATGGTCATTTGCATCAATATATTAAATGTTCTCTATTGTTTTTTTAAAAAATGAAACCGTAAAAACTGAACCGTAAAACCGTCAATACCGGTCGGTTTGGTTTACACAACTTATATGGACGGTTTGGTTTGTCATTTTTTGAAACCGCAATTAGTGGTTTGTTTTAGAAATTTTTGCAAAAACGACCAAATCGCACCGTGGACATCCCTAGTTATGAGTGAAAGTTTATTCTCTGGCACTACTTGTTTTCCAGTCCTCAACCTGTCTGCTATTCCTAATCCTATATAATAGTTTTAGTAACTAAATATTAGTTCTTATTCGATGGCACCAACTAACATTGAGGGGCCGTTAGGTTGGGTCTGAATCATTAAATGCTGAATGGTTAAGAGGGTCTGAATAGTTAAGAGGATCTGAATGGTTAATTGTTTCGTTGCACATCTGAATGAAAGAAAAAACTTTTTTTCCTTAAAAACCCTAGCCGTCGTGAACCATCGAGGTTCCCCCGCCCGTCTCCACCTGTCGCCACCTCCGTCGAGGTTTCCCAGCCGATGCGAGGTGCGGTCGTGAAACATCGAGGTTTCCCAGTCGGTGCGAGGTGCGGGCGTGAACCATCGAGGTTTCCCACCTCCATCGTGAACCATCGAGGTTCCACCTTAGTCTCTGTCCCAGCGGCCCTTCATCGTCTTCAACCATCGCCCCAGCCCCTTCATCGTTTTCAACCACCGAGGTTCCCCAATTAGAAGCTCCCATCGTCACCGTCCCCCCGTCGATTTTGAGCATCTTCGAACCAGAGATGTGTAGTACAGCGAAGTTGGTGGTTGAGCAATGGTGTTGCGGCGATAGTGGCTGAGCGATGGTGAAGAGGCAGATGCGGTTTATCGATGGTTGAGCGGAGCGGCGGTGATGTTCCCCATTCAGACGATGTGTCACACCCCGGCCTTCCCGGCCCGAACGAGGGGGCGAACACGACTGATCTGGCAGGATCGCAGTCTCCGGTCACACAGTTGCGAGACCTATATGTCTGGTTTCGTACGTACATCCAATAACTTGGATAAAACAGTTTTGTAAAATCAGAGTTGCGGAAGTAAAGTATAAGTTATCAAAACAGATTAATGTTCATAATTTGCGGAAGCGTTGTTAAGACAATTTTCAAAACAAAACAAAACAGAGAACAGTTTGCGGAAGCGATTAAAGATGTTTAATAATACATAACATAACAAATTGATTAGTGTTCCCAAAATATCCTAAGACACTAAAGCCGATGCATGGGACTCCATCCTAGCATCATATCCTCGTTTGCGTGCCTTAGTTACCTGAGAAAACATGCGAGTAAAAGGTTAACACAATGGTTGGTGAGAGCGCAGGTTTTTCATAAGCAATAAACATCCAATGTTTAAAGTAAGAGTTGTTGATTTACATATCATTACAATGCATTATCGATTGATAGCTAGTCAATACAGTTATATTATATGCGGGTTCGTACTGAAGCTGACAGTGGTGCCTCCCGCCATGTCCATCACAAGACAATGGCAAAGTGTTGGTCAATATTGCACCCATTCCAACCTCCAGTCGGGTTGGCCTCCCAAGAGCGATGGGTGGGGCTTGTCAGGCCCAAATAGTACTATTCAAGATTACCACGCTAGGCGCTACGCACTACTAACGGTCCGTGGAATATTACGAGGACTTTTAGTTGTGATGTGGTCCACACATATACATATATTGATAAAGCATGTCCATATGTAAATAAAATGAGTTGTTGTTCAAAAACAGTTGTAATGCAGTGTTTTGTCCCCCAAAGGTTTGAAAAAGTAAAAAAGGACTGTGAACTCACCTAATAAGCAGTTCCGGTGTGTATGTGTTGTTCGTTACCTGCGAATGCTAGCAATCCTGCTAGTAAGCACCTATAACCATATAGGTGGTGAGTATGTGTTCTTGTGGTGTGTTGTATCCCATACAACTCCAAGTGTCGGTGTGCTCAACCGAGTGTGTGCGTGTTGACTTGTGTTGACTCTACGAATCGTTGGTGACACGTTATTGTGTTATGACCATCCAATGTGTCATAAATACAAGTAGGACACCTACATGCATCCTATGACTCTAATCGTACAACATTCACTTAAGTGACGTGTAAGAATCGTAAAAGTTACCATTTTTGGAAAGTGTAGTTATGAAATCTCTATTCATAAAGCTAATACCCTAGTATGTTTGCAAAAACATATGTAAACACTTTGAAACATGTCGTTTGTGCATAAATTGCCATTTACGGCGTTTTGCCCAAATAAAGTTTCCAAAAATAGTAAGTACCCGTTTAAAGGTCCGTTTTCACAAACCGAAGTTTCCAAATATGTTAAAAACCATTTCTAAACATATTTCAACAATCAAAGTTCATCAAAACATTTAAAAACATCAAAAGCCCTCTTTTGGTTTTACAAAAGTTTCCTTATTTAGAAAGTTTCTTCAAAACCATGTTTTTGATAAAATCAAATACTCAAATGTGTTTCTAACCACTCCAATGTACATTTGACAACATCTAGACATGTCTAACATGTCTAGATCGTCACAAATCTATGAATTGCAACATAAAAGTTTCCTTTTATGGCAAGTGTACCAAAATCATCATCAAATCAAACATATTTCAACCAAAACTCAAATCTAACATTTCTAAACTCTAAAATTAGTAAATCCCAATCAATATCACACAAAATCACCAACAAATTCGTGCTCAACAACCACATAGAGTTGCAAGTGTTCAAAGACACTTGCATATGGGTTTTTAGCCCTTGCATGTACGATCTAAACATTAATAAGCATGTAAAACTACCTTAGATGCTCTTAGATGACTGATTTCGAGTTAGGCAGAGGTTGTGGAGCTCCTGATGTGGCTGGATTCGACCTTCTTGTTGATTGAGAGCTTCCTAAGCTTCCTTGATGTTCCTATGGTCTTCAATCACCAAGAACTAGCTCCAATAGAGATTCCAGAAGGTTTGGATGTTGGTTTCAGGGGTTTTTGGTCGAGAGTGGATGAAGAAACTCGGAGAAAATGAAAGGAACCCGAGTGAAATAAGTTTGGGGTTGATTTTATAAAAAATTTGATCTGCATGGGCTTCGCGTACCGCCGAGGCCGATCAAAAGCATCTACGCGTACCATCGAGGAATTCGGGAGTCCCAACTCCCGCTTTTCTTCGTGTACTGCCAAGCCCTTCGTCAAAGGCCTTGGCGTACCGCGATGGATCCATTTTCTTGTTTTTCGATTTCGTCGATTTGATTACGCTCATACTCGATTCCCAACGTTTATCCTAAACATCTAATGCATGTTTAGCACATAATCACATAATGACACATAAGTTGTTTGATCACCAACGTTCGTGAGACTCGTGTGTGTGTTTCAATAATTCCTCGAATTATATTTGATAGTTTGCGTTCGTCACTACAAACCGTTTGCATGTTTGATTAACCATAATCAACATGTATTGCACAATCCAATAATTCCCCGAATTATTGTTTTGCGTTGTGTTTGTGTTTGCCACACTTGGTTTCCAAAACCAATGTGCAATGTCCGATTCGATAGTTCCTCGAACTCTCGTTTCGCAGTTGTGTGTGTTTGGCTCATCTAGTTAAACATAATTAAACAAAATGCAACAAGTATGAATGTGAAATACATGGAGTGTAAGAGTCGCAATTTACCTGAAATTGCCGGGTTTCACACGATGGTAGCCTCCTTTTCTCCCATTCAGACTTGTTCTCAAGTCTGAATCATTCAGACCCCTATTCAGTCCTTCCACCCCCATTCAGATGTGTTTTTTTGCACGAAACAAACGGTCTGAATCTGAACCATTAAGATTCAAACTCATTCAGATACTACCAAACAGCCCCTGAGTCTTCAATACACATATGTTTAGTTCTCAATATGTTCTTTATTACTACGCCGTTTCAGTCTAGTGTACTTTTTGTGTTGGAATCTTTAAAAGTAAATATGTTTTATTATTATTCGTATTTGTTACGAATATGATTATTGTAGATTACGTTTTGTTCAATGACGTTGACTAAAACTGAGCTAATATGAATGAGATATTGATACTCGAATTGTGTTGTGTAAAGTGTTAAAAGAAAAAGGAAAAAGAAAATGGAAGATTTTTCGTCTACCAATACAATTGTAATGAATTGGTTAGTAATTAAGCCATGAATAGGCTTGTTAGTGGGCATGATGACAACCTTTGAAATGACATGACTACATGTATAAATAGAGACATTTGGGCTCTTGTTTTTATTGCTAGTTTTGAGATCTATACACCATTTGAGACATACACACACAAGTTTCAAAGGTTCTCAACACAAGAATATACTTTGTTGAGTTCTCAACAACCTACAAAGATCGATTCCTCGTGTTATTCACTCTGGTTTCAAGTACCATTTTCGGGTTTTCGGTTAACTCCGGTAGTACATACCGCTTCGGCTGTTCTACCCTCGGAAAATTAATACATTGCTACAATTAAAATTTCAAAATATCACATCTAGATGAGAAGCAAAAAAAAAATAAGAATACAAGAACCGAATGTTTTAAAGAATTCAATTTGACTTTTCAGGGAGAAACTCAAAATTATTGTTCCATGTCATGTTGCCTTCTCTGATTTTTTATTCTGGAACAATCCAGCAAAATGCTAATATATGTGAAAATTTTGTTATAAATCAAGCCCCTAAGATTTTGATGGCATTAAGCTCTCGCTTTACCCTTTAAACCTATTGAGTTTTTATTTTATTTTATTTTATTTTATTTTTAACTAATTGCTTTAAAGACAAAGCTTTTTTTTTTTTTCAATCAAAAGTAGATTCGATAAATATAAAGAGTTTTAAACAATTTTGGTTAAAAAAAAATTAACAATATTATTCACATATGGTAGTTATATATAGCATTTAACCAATCTTAAAAACTTCTAAACTTAAGATATTGATTAATGTATATTTTTCAATAACTAAAAAATTTGAAAAAATATATAGATTTATTTGAAGATTTTAATTATGAATATTTTTGATAATTTACATCTAATAAAACTATATTTACACACAGAGGAAAATATATATAGAACATACAAAAATTAATAATAGCTCCATCCACTATAAAGTTTATTATTATTATGGATCTCAAACCTAAATAAAGGAGATTTTTCTTGCAACTAAAAAAACAAACAGCATTTTACTTCAAGCCTTTTGAGAATTGTTGTATTTTCTATGCAAAAGTGTTTTAATGCATATATTTAGAAGGTAGAAAGTTTAGATATAACTTAGTGGTTGTGTACCCTACTAAGATTGTTATTTAACTAATTATCATTCATAAAAGAATTTAAAATTTATTAATAAAACTAATTATTTTAATATAAATTTTATTAGTAAAGGATTAGGTGGTATTTAAAAGCCGTATTTTCATAACCTGACGGACAGGTCGGTCGAACCAAGCACGAAACCAATCCAATTGACATATTTGAACTGCTATTTAAGTGACCACACACTGGTTGAACAAGATTTTAAATTTTTATATTAAATTACAAATATGAATTCTATAATATTTATCATGTTGCTTGTTTTCTAAATTGAGTTTAACCAATCTGACCAGTGAAACAAAAACATAATCGGTTTGATATGAAGTATGGTTTAAAATATTGTTTAAAAGTATAAGTGTAAATGAATCAAGCCGTCTCGTGAGTTACTTAAGATCAGATCGGTAAAATGCTCAAACGAATCGAGCTTAAACGAGCCCGAGTCTCAGTGCCGACTCTATGCCTTTGAGAAACAAGGCTCTTGCCTAGGGCCCCCAATTTCTTAGGGCCCCAATTTATTGATTAAGCATATTAAAATCAACCGTTCGCTGCTTTCTGATTGTGTTCTTCCGACTGTTGTGTTTCCATTGATGTTAAATTTTCTATGATTTCATTTCCCCCACTGAAAATTTGTCCAAATATAATACCCTTATATATCTTTTGTCGTTTTGCATTGTGGAAGGTAAGGAAAGAAAAGTGATTTTCAAAAATTAGTTTTTTCAAATTTTTATTTGCAGCTAGTATTAGTTATTATTGTTTGTTTCTGTAATACACTCTAAATTGTCTATTTTAATGCTTAGTCAGTATAAAAACTAGATGATAACATTAATGTTAATTCTTTATTTTTGATAAAAGTATAATAACTGAAACTCAAATGTAGATTATATATAAAATAACAATAAAGTTAACAAAAAGAAAATAAATATTGACACCTTTTAGATTTTACAAGATGTTGTTTACATATATCTTGTTACTTTTAAACCTAAAAAGAGGGATATATGTAATTTAGTTTTTTTTCCTAAGTTATATATGTAAAAGGATTTTATAATAAAAAATTAATGGATATATTTAATTATCTTTTGATTTTATTATGACTCTAAGCAAAATAATATATTTTTGAGTAAATTATCATTTTATTCATGTGGTTTTGTCACTTTTGTCATTGTAGTCTAAAATAGTGAAATTTAAACTTATGAACTAAAATGACAGAAGTAAACAAACCACGTGGACAAAAATGATAACTTACTCTATATTTTTTGAAAGAGGACCTCATTTAAAATTCTGCCTAAGAACACCAAAATCGTTAAGCCGGCCCTGTCGAGTATGAGTCTAATCTCGAGCCCTGAAATATGACTCGTTTAGTTATCAAGCTCAAGCTGGCTCACGTGCCGACATAATATAATTTTTTTATTTAATTAAATAAATTTTATTTATATGAATATTATTTTTAGAAATAATTACATATTTTCCCTTTCTAACTTAAAAATTACATATATCCCTAAGGTACAAATTTTCAATGTATAATGTACAATACTCCTAAAAACATTATTTGAGGAAAATGCAATTTTTCAAGTTAGGAGTAGGAAATATGTAAATACCTCTTATTTTTATATATAAAATATTGAAAAATATAATAAACTAAAAACATTATGTTAATATGAAAAATATAATTATAGATATAATAAATAGTCTATTTAAATAAACTTCAGAGACTTTTCATCAAACATATTATTTATAATTATTATCCGTTTGAATTTATTATATTTACATAATTTTTAAGTTACTCATCATGACTCGTATTGTGTTAAATGATTATTCATCTCAACTCGTTATATATTATGGTACTACCAATTTCAACCCAAAATACAATATTTATTCACTCAAACCAAGTTTTATACCTTGATTTGGATCAATATTGTCAGGTCTACTTAAATCTTACCGAGCCCAAGCTCGATCCTGTTCGGCTCGTGCCGTCTCGTGGACAGTTGACACTAGAGGTGTCAATTTTTACCTGTATCAAAGGAAATGAGTTGGTTTAGGTAAACAATTGTAGTATAATGGGTTGAAATGAGTAAAATCATAATATTGAATGGGCTGAGATGGGTAGCACTTAAACGCAATGCGGGTCAAGATGGGTAACCAAAAAACTATGTAAATGCAATGGATTTAAACATTTAATAATGATTAATAATATATTTAATGAGAAAATCACTAAAAATTATATAAATGGACTATTTGTTTACTTATAACACATCTTAAGTTAAACTAAATTGATGTTTTTTAAGAACAATCCATTTAAACCCGAACAGGTTTTACTTAAAACTCGTTCTGACCCGCACTCATCCTGACCGAACCCATTTAACCCGTTAACCAACGCGACCCGACCCGCTCAATTTGGCAGGCATAGTTGACACTTGACACCCCTGTTTAAAAGTAAAAAGTTGGTGTTTTTTTCTCGAATAGATTTTCAGCTTTTGTTTCTATAAATAAATGCTTCTCCTCCGCCTTTTTCTTCCCTCCATCCGCCGTTAACCCTTCTAAATTTCGGTTGTTCATCCGTCTGATTCATCCTTATGCATTTTACAGATTACTACTGTACCCACGATTCTATCTAAATAAAAATTATTCTGTAAGTGTTCCTATTCATTTGATGTTTGTAAATTTATCATTTGAACATGTTGTTGTTTGTTTCTCAGTGTTTTATAACCATCTTTCGCTTACATGGGATTTTGATGCATTTCGATTTTACTGATTGCCCATCTGGTCAGTGTAAATTTTTATGTTTTGCTGTGGAATTCATATCTGGAAGTTGTAATTTTCAAGAAACCATGATTGCCCATTTCTTTATCCGCTTAAATTAAGGCCAAGAATTTGTGAATTTAATTTGGGGTTTTTGATGTGTGCCTTGTATTTTCATGTTGAAGTGGAGCCAGAATGATTTATAATCCAATTATAGGTTATATTATTACTTTAGTGATTATGAAATTGAAACTTTATTTCAAACAATCATCTAGCTCGCGGTAAAGCTATTCGTAGATAATGCTTTCAGAGAGACCCTGAAAGCAAAAGTACACACAGTACTAAACATGAGTGGGATTCATTTCAGTTGGTTGTAAAATTGGGTGGTTTTCATCAGGTGGGATTTGTGTTATGGATTCAAGATTTCATCATTCTGGCTCTACACCGTCAGAGGAATCAGCATTGGATATGGAAAGAATTTGCTGCAATCACCTCAATCTGGCATCAACAGGTCCACCTGTACAATCATTTACCACAACATCAACGGGTCAACTCTCGGAGAATAATGCTGCATATTTCTCATGGCCTACTTCTAGCCGGTTAATTGATGCAGCAGAAGATAGAGCTAATTATTTCGGAAATCTTTTGAAAGTGGTTTCGCCTGAAACACTTAACCGGCTGCCAACTGTACAACAAGCCACTACATTGCTTGAACTCATGACAATTAGGGCTTTCCATAGCAAAATCTTGCGCCGGTGCAGTCTTGGGACTGCTATTGGGTTCAGAATTAGACGCGGGTTGCTAACAGATATACCTGCCATTCTTGTGTTTGTGGCCCGCAAGGTTCATAGGCAGTGGCTTACTCACATTCAGTGTTTGCCATCTGCTCTTGAGGTTATTTATTTGTTGATTTTTACCAAATTGGATTTTACTAATACACATGAATGAATGATGACCCATTGGTCAATAATCATCCATACTAACAGTTTGGCCAATGACATTTTCAACTTTCTTTCGTTACCAAGGGTAATCTTACTTGAATAATCATCATGGATTTAGTATCTATTTATACTTGATTTCCATCATATTTTGCTTATATGTTTCCCCATTTTGTTCACTAGCGTCATTGTGCACGAAATCAAGCATAAAAATTCAATGATTGTGCTACTAGGATTGTCTTTGGTAACAAAATTGAAAGTTGGGAGTGACATTGGTTGAACTGATGGTATAGATTATTATAGGCCAATGGGTCATAGTTTGGATTATTAAAAAATAAAAACTAATTTTTTTCCCTTCATTTATTTATTTTTTTCTTTTTGGATTTTTATTGCTGTTAATTTTTATCATTTACTAAATGAAGAGGTTGAACAGGGACCTGGTGGTGTGTGGTGTGATGTTGATGTTGTAGAGTTCTCTTATTACGGTGCACCTGCATCGACTCCGAAGGAACAATTGTATTCAGAGCTTGTTGATGACTTGCGTGGGAGTGGTCTGTGCATTGGTTCAGGTTCCCAAGTAATCTCTCTGTCAAACCCATCATTACTTGCGCGTGTGTGTGTTTCATGTTGTTGGTTTTGTTGCAATTTCCCTCTATGACTTGTAATGATAAATCATCATAAGCTGGTGTCAATATTTCAGAAAACATTATATATTTTTATGTTATTTGCTCATAAAAGCATAAAATCCATTCTGTTTGTGCAATGATTTTATGACAATCAAGGTTCTCATTAATCATCTTTTAATTTAATTCACAAATTCTACAATCAGAGGAGTATCCTCCAACTCTCTTTTTGGGACATCCATTTCTTATTGAAAGTTTTCTTGATATCATCAAATCAAATCAATCAATCAACGTACTCAGTATATCCCGCCATTAGCATGCTAAGGCAGGGTCTGAGGAGGGTGAGATGTAGACAGCCTTACCCCTACCCCGTAGGGGTAGAGAGGCTGCTTCCAGTGAGACCCTCGGCTCATGATGCTTGATCAACCGTCCGAAACGATTTTAACGTTATTTTCACTGAATAAGTAAAATAGCGTTAAAATTAATGCAATTTTACTTTTGCCCCTCAAGAGCTGTCGACACATATATACATTATATGTGCGCACCGCTAACGGGGCGTTGATATCATCAAATCAGGTGGTGGCAAAAGGGACAGTTTGGACGAATTGTGTAATGGGTCAAAACTGGTTATTTTGTATGGGTCGAGCCTAGTCAAGTGGACCTGTAACACTTTCCTTTTATTAATATGTTAGTCAAGTGTTATATGTGACCACATATATTATAATATTCAGGGGCGGCCCGGGGGAGGGGCAAACCCGACCTCCGTCCCGGGCCCAATTTTTCGAGGGGCACATTTTTATATATGTATTTATATATATATATATTAGGTTATAAACCCGAGTATTACACGGGTTTGAGTAACAAATAACTCAGTTAAATATATTTATGAGCCCATTTCATTTCTCAAAAGCCCTTTATCCTAACCGGCTCCATGGACGCTCACGTTCAAGAAGAAATTGAAATTCAAAATCCCAAGAAATTGGGCCCATGGATTTACAGTTTACTGATTATTGAATGACTGATTTAGGTAAAATACGGAAGTTAATCCCGAACATATTAACTTATGAAGGACCGCCACCAGGGGCTCTGCCCCTTGGACCCCGCAAGGGGCGCTGCCCCTAGGACCCCGCAAGGGGGCGCGGCCCCCTTGACCCCATTTGGTCAGGAGCTTTGAATGCTTTAGGGGCCTTTTTTCCCCGACTCGTCCTGGGCACCCAATTTCTCAGGGCCACCCCTGATAATATTACTCTAATTATTTGAATAAATGGAAGTTGTATGCATTAATACGCACTTTAGGTGATTTCAAGTTTCAACCCATTTGGCATGTATCAGTTTTGATTAATTTAACCCGTTTGAGATATAACATAACCCAAATTATCTCATTCATAAGTGAATGGGTTGCAATTGCAACCTCTCATTATTCATACCTCATTAAGGAACGATTTACTTTATGGATCTCAGATAAAAACATAAAGTAACCTTTTGCTGTTTTAGGTTGCAAACCAAGAAACATTTGGAACCTTGGGTGCCATTGTTAAGAGCCGAACAGGAAACCGCCAGGTGGGTTTCCTCACAAACAGACACGTGGCAGTTAACTTGGATTACCCAAATCAAAAAATGTTCCATCCTTTGCCACCTTGCCTTGGACCTGGGGTGTATCTAGGGGCAGTTGAGAGGGCGACATCATTCATCACAGATGAACGCTGGTATGGGATATTTGCTGGGACAAACCCAGGTAACAATAATAATAATATTATTATTATTGTTAGGCACAAATTAGTATCATTATTTGTTTTGGTTCTATATCTTTTTAACTTTTTATCCTGTAGAAACCTTTGTTAGAGCTGATGGGGCGTTCATTGCATTTGATGAAGACTTAAACATGTCAAATGTGACAACATCTGTAAAAGGCATTGGGGAAATTGGTGATGTTAAAGTTATAGATTTGCAGTCCCCAATCAACAGTTTAATCGGGAAACAAGTAGCAAAAGTTGGTAGAAGTTCCGGATTAACTACGGGGACAATAATGGCATACGCATTAGAATACAACGATGAAAAAGGCATTTGTTTTTTTACAGATTTTTTGGTGGTTGGTGAAAACCAAGAAACATTTGATCTTGAAGGTGATAGTGGAAGTCTAATTCTTTTAACAGGAGAGAACAAAAATGAAAAACCGCAGCCCATAGGGATTATTTGGGGCGGGACCGCCAACCGTGGGCGGTTGAAACTCAAAGTAGGTCAGCCTCCAGAGAATTGGACTAGTGGAGTTGATCTTGGTCGCCTTCTTGATCTTTTGGAACTTGATCTCATCACTACTAACCAAAGGTTAACAGGTATGTACCCATCTTAAAAATAGTTAAATGATTATGATGCCATATAAACTGAATTAAACTACAAAAACAAATCTTTAAAAGTTGTAGCGCAATTAGGCTATTAGTTATTTATTTAAAAGAGTGAAACGGGTTAATGGATTGGTAAGCATGTTGATAGGTTGTAAATGGGTTGTAATCAAGTTGTAAACGTGTTAAACATCATAATAGATGGGTTAAACACATCATAAACAGGCTAAGATGACCCTGTAAATTATATTCTCGATTATAATTTTAAATTGTCTGTTTAATTAAGTGGGTTAAAAAGGTCAATCCAAACACAGCATGTTAGGTCAACAATCTGGAACCTGGTTTTCATGTCGAGTTGCCACTGCTACCCTAAAAACTAACTCTAATTTACTGGTTCGGTACCAGTTGGTTCAGTTCATCAAATGTTCAATTTATAGATTGATGGTTTTGCACTTGAGGGTGTTTGGAGTTGTTTTCTTGGATTGATTTCCTGATTTAATGAATGGATTAAGGGTCTGATTATCTTTAATTATTTGGTTATATAGGGGATCAAATGATCATTTTTGGATAATTAGTGCTAGTTGCAAGAAAACAGACCATTGAAAGGGCAAAATAAAATCACCTAAATAACCCATTTTAAAACCTATTTTAGAGACTACTGTTCTCCTCTCAACATGTATAAAGCATGTAATTTTTGGTCATTTTTGTATTAATTTTATGAAAAATATTAACTTGCAAAACACCCAAAATTATATAATAATTAATTGTTACAACCCATGAAACCAAAAGCACATCCAAAAATCATCTCACCATCAATCATTTTTATTACAAATGATTATCAAACTATTATTATTTAAAATTGCATAATTAGTTTTAAAACACATGCTTCTTTGAGTTTTAAAACTTGATAGTGACATGTTTATCTTTAATAACTCAAAAAACAGCTGCATTGCAAGATCAAAGACATGCATCTGCACCAGTTTTTGATTCCACTGTTGCAGAATCATCACCTCCAAACGGGAAACATGAAGAAGATCACAAGCCACTTGGAATAATAAACCTTGAGGAAGCCCCGAGAGGAGAGTTCATGAACGAAGAACATCAGTTTATAGAAAGCTTCTCTGTAAGATCACCAGTTTTTCAAATTGGGAAATCTGAAACTTCAAATGCAAGCAATCTTTCACCATTAAAACATGAGGCCCAAGAAATTTCTGTCAGTCTGCAGTTGGGTGAACCACACTCCAAGAAACAAAAACCATCTGGTTCTTCATCACTTGATGAAAACCATGATTGAGCAAGTTTTTCATGGTTTGCAAGATGTTTCATCGTGTATATTTGTATTTTTTTTTTCTGTGGTGTAACAGTTCACAACGATGTATCACGTCGAATGGTTGATGTAAGAAAATGTGCAGAATATGTGCATTATCTTCTTTCTTTCAATTAATTTACTATTACTGATACTACTTTTGAAAGAGTACAAACTATTATTGGTAATTCGTATGATGGTTTCGAATTTTTAGAGTCGTCGGTGGTTGTTTCTTTATCGTTATATATGTTGTTGCATTGACGTTTTAATCGATTTGAAAATCAGTTGTTTATATGTTAAAGACAAGAACAATTTGGTTTAAAATCCTTGATAACAAGAAAAATGGTTGATTTTTTTGGACACAACATGAAAGACAAAATGACAGCCAAAAGTGTCATTCTTTTAACAACAAAAGGTATCATTGTCTACCAACTACATCACTATAAAAAGAATTGAAATCCAAGTCACAATTAAAAAAATGACCATTTTTTGATTTTACAATTTTGTTTTGGAAAATTATAAGAAAAAACATATGATTAAACTAAATTTGACAAAATTATACTTAACTTCTTTATTTTTAAACCTAAAGTCAATAATCCTATAAAACATGATATCCGGTGTGAAAATCTATGCACCAATTGGCCACCACTTTCCATATAGTGGGCAGTGTGAGTGTGTCTGGTGACAAGTATAAAAAAAACTTTATTTTTTGAACTTTTTGAATAATTTTTATTTTATTCATTATTTTTATATTAATATATGATAACATATAATTCGAATGTTATATTACACTTTTGCCAAACAAAAAATTAATTTTGTTTGTTCTATGGTTTAAATAAAGTAACGCTTTAAATAGGTGGGTTAAAAAAGCTTAGTAATTATATTGTAACTTTAGTAGGACCAATGAGAAGAAGGACGAGGATCATGTGACTATTGAAGTTAAGGAGTGTCACAAACAAAAAAGTTTAAACATCTAGGATTGTTTCTCCATAGTGAAAATTGAAGACAACAGATATGAGGATATTGAGATGGATGTGTGACCACACAAGGTTTGATTGTATAATAAACAAATTCTTTAGGAAAAGATTTGAGGAAGCGAACATCGCGGAGACTTGGACAAAGTAAGGGAAAGGGAGATGGTTTGAACATGTCAGGAGAAGAAACATGTTGACACATGTATGAAGAGTAGCGAATCTCATTTGGAGGGGAAGAGGTTGAGGGGTCGACCTAAGTTGACATAGGATGAACATATTCATCAGGATTTGTTAGAGTTGCACATATTTGAAGACATGATCATGGATATGATTTCTTGAAAGCGTAGGATTAAGATGAGATATTTCTAAATTTTTTTAGGATATAAGTTAGAGATCCTAATTTTTAGGTATGATCTTAGTTCCAGAGGCCCCTTATTATAAATAGAACAATTGTTTGATATGTATGTTATCTGCTTGGGGCGTGTTGAGTGATGCATGTTATTTATCGGGTTTTTTGCTCTTCCTTGGCATTTTGGTAGTTCTTTTTTTGGTGTCCTGTGTACTCTATGCATCATGAGTATGTGTTATGTTGTGTTTCGATTAAGTATTGATACAGTGTTCGTGTGTAGTATGTTTTTAAAAATACATCCATATTAAGTGTGTATGTGTGCACACACGTGTGATGAAAATGAGTCAAGGATCTCCTCTGAAGCAGCATCTATATCTCATTTCAGGCTACCCACATGACATACTTGACAAATTTAAATATTAATATCATTTAATACAATTAAGTCAAACTTTCAAATTTAAAATAAAAATTAATATTTATTTTTGTTAAATATTGATCAACATCCAATCTTTTCAAACTTTCCATTTCTAGTTGATTATTTTAAAAATTCAAAATTTTCAATTCACATTTGTGTTGTTTAAAAAAGTATTTAGATATTTATAAAACATCTTTTTTTTAAGATTATAAATTTTACATTTTATATATATATATATATAGGGGATGGTTCCTTTGTTAACCCTTTCTTATTGCGATAACCGTATAACCCTAGCCATTTTTTGCCCGAATCTTTGTTTTTTTTCATGGTCTTTATTATACATAAATAGGGGGTTTCTTTTTTGTGTTTTTGCTAATTCATCACCGTTTAGAAGTTATTTACAACCGTAAGTGTAACGACTTACAGTTACTTACATCACACTTGCATCAGATATGTGCTGTAAGTAACTGTAAGTCGTTACACTTACTTACGGTTGTAAATAACTTCTAAACGGTGATGAATTAGCAAAAACACCAAAACGAAACCCCCTATTTATGTATAATAAAGATCATGAAAAATAAAAGATTCGGGCAAAAAACGCAAAAAAGTGCTAGGGTTATACAGTTATCGCAATAAGGAAGGGTTAACATTTGATCTTTCCCCTATATATATATATTATCAATGATTGTTTCGTAATCCTTATTTTTATACAACTTTATGTAATATACATGTTACTAAGCTAGTTAGCTATATTATTAGATTAAAACCTTTGAAGTGTTAAAAAACTATAAGAAATTTAGACAGTTAAAAAAGGAACTTTTGAGATTGCATCTTTGCCCCCAAGTAACACAAACTTCCTTTTGTACCAGATTTACAAGGATTTACACCAACGTCAAGACTATTAACATATTGATTTCCATAATATCTATTATCTAGATACATTATTTAAACTACGGTTTAATAATAGTTTTTGAGTATCCAAGAACTCACTTAACTTTGTTATTATTATTTTAATGTTAATAATTCTTTTATACATGTATAACATAATTTCTTTTCATAAATTTCGAACACATTAACATATACTTATTTATATCTATATATAAATATAAATTTTATTCAAAAGTGAAGCAGATTTAAAGACAAGTTGCATCATATAAATTTTATTCAAAGCAAAGTTTTGAAGACACACTTGTAACATACTTAATCACGCCAATGTCACTCGTTAATATCAAAGCACAATTTGTTATCCTGTTTGTTTAAATATACCCTAAAATTCATGTTTGTTGTTTATTTATTACAATTAACGGTTTATTTGTATCCAGTTTTACAATTATCAGTAATGCTACAAAATGCAACCTAACACCTCTCACAAATCACTGTTATAAAATATACAGGTGATCAAAACCTTTTTATAACTCATTTATGCATAAACACCTCATAAATTTTATTCAAACCCTGTTTTTTGTAATAATATACAAGTCATCGAAACAAAAACCTACAAACCGTCAAAGTTCCTTCAAAGTTTCATTGTTTTACAGTTAATTTTATCTTACTCTACAGTTTTTATCAAGTTACATTATTTTCATATAACGGTTTTGTTTTTATATAAAGTTCTGGATATTATTAACGTCATCGCCGTACAACCCATGTTTTTATATCAGGTTTCGAACGCTAGCAACACCTATGCCGCAACACTTGAGATTATGTGTACTAGTTATTTAACAATTTCAAGTGTTGTTCCATTATTAATCTTGAAATTTAGAAAATAAAATAAGATATTATAAGAAATCTAATTTACAAACTAGCACTTATGACTTTACCTAATCATATGGCTCTTACAACTTTTGTCTGGTTTTTCAACTTCTTCATGAAGATGAAATATTCAGACTAAATGCACTACATGCAGTAAATCAGTAACATCACAGAAGCCAATTCATGGAACGTTTGATATATCAGACTATGGTTGTAATTTTCATGGTGGGAATACAATCACCATCACAAATGTGTAAATGTCAACAAAACTCTCATTGCTCTTTGAGAGTTAATTTCATTAAAAAAGAAAACATCATTGCTCGCAGTGTTGTAGAAATCGCTAGTCGGGCGATGGAGTAGGGACTAGGGATTAGTCGGGATTAATGGGATTGGAAAATTTATAAAAATGTTAAATTTTACATATAATATATATAATTTTACCAACAAATCGCCGGAGTTTTTGCCAGAACATCAATAGTCGCCAGAAATCTTGCCGGAGTTCCAAAAGTTGCCGGAAAATGTTGTCGGAATTTCATAGGATTCCGGTCAATTTTGACCGATTACATATTTTTGACCAACTACTTAAACATTAATCAATGCCTAGCCAACCACCCGATTAATCGGCTGACTCAGCCGATTTTTAAAACACCGATTACTCGTTTAACATGAAAAAACCACCCTAGCCCAATTTAATCAACTAAACTACTTGTTTTAGAAAAGGTAGTGTACATAACATCCACACATGTAATGATGCTTTGCTTTCACTGATATTTTTGTGCAAAATGAGATAGTGTGTTGGTTTGTATTAGCCCATTCTGTAATTATAAAATCGTTTATATATTAACTATTTAAAACAGTATCATCAACAATTATATTTACATTTTTGTGTTTTCTTATTTGGTTACTACAATTCATATTGATTTTACAGACAAATAAGGAACACGAAAGTGTTACCTGATGTAAGAGAACATCATCTTTACTTTCATATAAATGATGTGAAGTTCTCCATTGAATAAATCAATCGTCTTAAGCATGCTCAGCTCAACGAAGGTGATGCCTGTTAGAAATACATGAACATGCAAATAACAATGGTGAACAGTTAGGACAAAGCAAAGGGAAATAAAACCCATGTAACAATTGGGTCCGATTACTTTTAAATGGGTCAATATGGTTTAATGCTTTACTAAATTACAAACAAAGCTAAAAGATATACTGATTGACCATCTGTGCTTATAATCTCCAATAATATTCAACTTAAAAAAAATTATTAAAATAATATGAACTTTTGTAATCATACCTGACACATTAATAGTTAAAAAGAAATTTAAGAAGTTCGGGTGGAAAGTGGTTCAAGTCAATCAAACCAGCCTAATTCATTTTGACACGTACAAAATTACAGGTTATTTGTTAATTGACCCATTTTGCTAACTCTAAAGAAAAAGTTAACCATAGGCATAAATGCAAGTAAATTGGGAATATTACCTTAAGGTTTCTTTAGTTCCACGGCGTATCTTGCAACGGATGGTTGGAAGGCCTAAGCGCTGATGAGCCTCAAAACGATGACATCCAGAAAAGCCTAATTCAGAGAAAAATAAAGCCTGTTTTAAGTAGAAGGTACTCAGTTGCCTATCTCAATGTCTTGTCATCATTAAATATAGAAATACAAAAAGAGTTGGATCAACAAAAATCTATTAGAATGAAATGCGTTCAAAGCCTTATATAAAAAGATTTTTTTTATTATTTTGTCAATAATAAAAATAAATTAGAAGGAAATTTGAGTCATATCACCATTCTCTGAAGATTTTTTTGAACCTATGTATCATATCAAAAGCTGCAGTTTTTATTGGGTTGTATTAAACCCTTTTTGGAAAATAAATCAACATGGTTTCATACCATAGTAAGCCCCATCGACCTCAAGCACATCAATCTGCAAGTGTTACATGAAATGTTTACTGATCCTGATCACAAACATAGTCTCAAGGAACCTCATTGACAAAAACAAAAATGTGGAGAATAACAATTTCAAAAGATTAGCAAAACAGTGTTATTCTTACAGAGAAACAAAATCAAACTTGATTTAAAGGGTCAAATCACAATGATAGCTATACAACAACCTTAGAGATAATAGAATCAAGCTTCAACTTGATATCATTTGACCCTTTTCATGGACCAATCTTTCTACATGGATCGATTTCATGTTGTTTTTGACAGAGGGAGCCAAAATGTTCTTGAAATAGTTTGTACCACTTCTACTATTCCCATTGTAACAATGTATAGATTCTTCTTCATTAATAATGCATATTACAGTATAAACTTTGGTATCAAAATCACACTTCATTTCTTCTACAGTAATACACTTTGAATCATGTTTGTATTTTGACTATTTTCTAAAACTGACAAGATACCACAGCCATTCAAGCTAGAGAAACAAGCTGGCCTCAAACTTGTGATTGATGTGGTTAACATCAGATTAGACGCGATAACAAAATATATAAACCAGGATGCAATTCGTTCACATATGCATACATATCAGGATCAACAAACACACAAATCACGATATGAGAAAAACTAATTTCCAGTAAACCTAGAAGAATCCGAAGAAAAATTAAAGCTTACAGGAACTTGAAGACCGATTTGGGCAATACTATCCATGAGTTCTTGCACCTTCTGTGGATCATTAGATCTCGTACGCATTAATGGTCTCCGAATTTGATTGAGGGGAAGTTCGATGATGATTGGGCCTCCTTTTCCTGATATAGATGATTGGTTACCGGAAGTTGGAACGGACCCTGCAAATACAAGATGAGATTGTAAGAAGTGTGTGTGTGCGTGTGTGTGTTGAACAGACAAATCACAAACCATTAGAGGAAAATGAAGCAGAAACCCTAGGGTTTCTCAACGAGTTGGGAAGTTGGAGAAGAAAACTAGCCATTTGTTTTTGGTTTCCCTTCAATGCGTAAACAGAGAAAACATTGGTGGCAATTATTGATGGTAGGCAGATGACTCGCATGAAAAAAAAAAATCATTGTTTACATAGCCGCTTCGGCTCGGCTCGATTCGCAAACCAATTGAGCTTGAGCGCTTGACCATGACTCGGTTTGCCTTTTTTTTAACGGCTTGGTACAACGACACCCAAGATGGGATTTCAACCGTCCCCTCCGATTTTACGCTCTGGGGCGTATCAAGAGGGTAACTATTATGCTAGAAGCCCTTGGTTGACTCGATTTGCTTGTATACTTGTTTAATTAATTTAAAGTAAATTATACAAAAGATCTTTTATGTTTATATACAAACTTGGGATTCATTGTGATTAAAAATCAAAAAATTGTAAAAGTTAAAAGCAACCATATTTATAGACACATGATTTACAGATATAAAAGTAATTTTACTTTAAAGTGGAGGAAATTATTATTATACAATTTAAACTTGTGGCCAGAATTGGTTCTTTCAGTTCTTAAGTTGCAATAGTTCTCATTTAAACATCCCTCTATGTACAAACTAGTAGGTTTATGCGCGTTGCATCATTATTCCGTCATGATTCCAAATATTAGAACGCAAACACAATTATGTATATCAAAACAAACACGTCATAACTATTGTCACTTAAATGCGCAAAAATACCATGATAACGTAAGACATGTTAAAAAAAGTATGTAAATATTAAAATAAGCGAGTAAAGGAAGTGGATTTAAAAATAAGAAATCAAAGTTCAAATTATAAAATGAAACTTTAGAATTTAATTCAAGTGACAAAGATCTAAGAACAATTTGTCTTCAAAGTATGTAAATATTAAAAATAAGCGAGTAAGGTAAGTTGATTTAAAAATAAAAATAAGACCTAAAGTTTATAGTCTAAAATGTAACTTTAGAATTTAATTCAAGTGACAAAAATCGAAGAACCAACTATGCTCTTTTTCTTCCAAATGTATATATATAAATAAATTCGGGTTTCTTTGCTTGTGTTTAAAAATATTAATATTATCCCTTTTCTAAACAATTTGTTTACGATTTTATTCTTTTTACCAAACTATGTTAAATAATTTCATTAATTACACATGTATGATGAATCTTAAAATCTTTCCTATTAGTTAACATTAATAGAAAGTCTTACATGTTGTAAGACTCTGAATTCTTAATGACGAAATACCAATGGATTAACATAGGAAACTTTCTTGTTGGAATTGGTATCTTTGAAACTTTGATGCAGAAGAAGATGCCATGATTTCCTTTATGTTGTTACCAATTTGATGGTTTTAATAAGAACAGAGAAGATCAATTTTGTTATGTAGTTCGCTTGTTTTCTCCAGTTCGTTCTCTTATTTTTAGGGTTTTTAAGAAACAACTAAAGTGAAATCCCTTTTATATATATGTGTTGTATTTCCATCAAATACAACTTAGACAAAGTGTAGGGACCATTTATGTCAATATGTGAAAGTTAAATAAATGAGTAGTCTATTTATGTTTTAAGGGTTCTAACATTACAATCATAAATCTCCTCTTTTTTTCTTAGACCATGTGTACTCGTGTGTGAGTGGGGCGTGAGAGGGGCTGGTCACACCCTGGTGGTGCCCTCTCCCACTACACCCAAGCGTGAAAGGGGCATGGGGTTGGAGGCATGAGCCTCTTGACGGGGTGACCATCAATTGAAAAAACAATTTAATTATAATGGTTCTTTTGACTGTTAGAACCAAAAAAGGTTACATATATAACCTCATTCAACCCACAACAAAAAACACTTACACTCTCTCAAATATTTCCTACTTTATAAAAATTTCTACTCTCATTTCTTCATAAAACTTCTACACACTATGGATCCAAACAACCGATTTTTTTAACCCGTTTATGAATTGTTATCGTCCTCAAGGCGATACAAACAACCCAAACCCATTTCTAACGTTTTCAAATTGATACCCACAACAACCGTTTTTCAATCAAAATTCATCCGCTTTTGAAAATGCTTCCGGAACCCAACTGGAGCCCGACGTTGAGATGGTTCCAGAAACACAAGCTGACCCTCAACCGGCTACATCGCGACGCATGCACATACGAAAGGAAGTGCCCGAAAAAACAACAAGTTATTTATACATGATCTAAGATGTATATAGATATGTTTATGATTAATAAGTGCATGAAATGTTAATCATAGACACATAAGCTATTTAGTGAAATTAATAATACACAACATATGTTGTTTTGTACATAACTTCTACACAAAACCCATCCTAGATATAAGATCATGAAACACTTTGGGTGGTAGAACTTTAGTCAACGGATCCGCAAGCATATCCTTCCTGTTAATATATTCAATATAAAGATTATTTTCTTCTACTCGTTCACGAACGAACAAGTACTTCGTATCAAGATATAATCCAGCGCCAGTTGAACTGTTACTGTTCGAAAAACTTACAGTTGCTGAATTATCACAATAAATCTTCAATGGTCGTGAAATGGAATTTATAACTTTGAGTCCACCAATTAGATTTCTCAACAACATTCCATAACAAGTTGCATTATAAACAACAACATATTCTGTCGTCATAGTAGAAGTTGTTGTCAACTGTTGTTTATGACTTTTCCATGAAATGGGTCCTCCTGCTAACATAAATATATATCCTAATCTTTACTTTTTATTATCTTTGCATTTAGCAAAGTCAGAGTCTGAATAACCTATCACTTCAAGATTGTCACTTCTTTTGTATGTTAATTTGTAATCATTTGCTCCTTGAAGATAGCGTAATATTTTCTTTGTTGTTTTTCAATGATCTAGGCCAGGATTAGATTGATAATGGCCTAGCATTCCATCAATATATGCTATGTCAGGGCGGGTACATACATTAGCATACATTATACTCCCAACAACATAAACATAAGGAATCAATCTCATCTGTTCATTTTCTACCTCTGTCTTTGGACACTGAAATATACCAAAAACATCTCCTTTTACTACTAGGACAACTAATGGTGAGCAATGTTGCATGTTTTAGCGAGTTAGAACACGGTCAATACCTATGATATAAGAGGCTTTACCGAGATCTTTCATGTCAAAATTAGACGATAATAATCGTTTTGACTCAGGCAACACATCTAGATTATTACATGCCAATAGAATATTGATGTGTGTAAAGATTATATTATTTTAATAAGAAAATTTACTTACACAATTAAGTTAAAAATGGGTTTTTACCAAGTAACCAAACTACACACGTTAGGCAAGTGTACCTATCGTTATGCAATATAGTATCGGCAAGAACCGGATGTCAATCCGTGGGACACAGTGAATACCAATAATGAACCGTCTTCAATATCCAACCGATGTAAATTAAATTATTTTATGAAGGATTTTGATTTCAAGCGAAGCAATGAAAGAAAAGAAAGAAATTCCAGAAAGCAATAAACAAATTGAATCAATAAGTGAGAAAACTATTACTTAGGTCTTGAATCCTCCTAAACATGCAAAGACAATTGTAGAATGACTAAACCAATGAAACTGTCTCCAAATTAGATAATCAAAACCTAAAGGATTATAGACACATCCAATAGATTATGAAAATCAATATGAATGAAGTACAAACAGATACAATTGTGTCAGAAGCTATAAAGGTTTAAAATCCTAGTCAAAGGTAATTCAAACCAACAGACAATAGAACGATAAAGATATGGCTAATCTAAACAGCTCTAAAGTTGTTAAGCAATCCCAATTCAATTCTTATTATAATCCCAAAACATCTAATTCATGAATAAGCAAGCTACACCTTACGTCCGCAAGCATGCAAATTAACCAAACAATGAATAGATTGATTTTAAGCAAAGATGTTGATTTGTCCAAACCTAACACCCATGGATGCACTACTGATCAGCCAAGATTACCATCAAGAATTATCATTTACTAGTCCTAGTCTCATGCATTAGATTGAAAATCAACCAATAAACAATCCAACAATAAGTATACTAACACATGGGGGTAGTCCTACATGCCATGATCAATATACCCACATAATCAGATGATAAACTCAACATAAATCAGCAACACATGATCATCATAACATAATTGAACAAGGATTATTAAAGTTAACACAATTTCATTGGAAAAGTCAAACTAAAAAGTCAAACATGTCTAAGATTCATCAAAACCCAAGTAATAAACGAATTAGCCGAGCATGGCTGTGAATAACTGAACAAAAGTCATAAACATAGTCATGGTTCAGGATA
Organism: Mikania micrantha; assembly: GCA_009363875.1. Taxonomy (NCBI): domain Eukaryota; kingdom Viridiplantae; phylum Streptophyta; class Magnoliopsida; order Asterales; family Asteraceae; genus Mikania; species Mikania micrantha. The sequence goes on along the minus strand of CM018694.1, from coordinate 50,490,133 downwards.
AAAACGAAATCAAACGAAGAAAAACTAAACCGAAAGACTAGTCGACCCGCTTTAATCCAATCCCGATCAACCGCAGCTCCAAATCCGTCAAGCTCTCCACTTTCTGCTTCAAAATCTCCAAAAACGCTCTCTGGAAGTCGATCCCCAGAAACCCTAGCCGTATATGTGCTTAAATATATAAAAATTAGGGTTTTCGGCTTTCATACGGACCATATGAACCTCATATGGCCCGTATCAAGGCCCATATCTGCTTTTTAAGGGCCTGACAACTCATATGGACCTGCATATGGCCTCTGATCTTCATACACCCTATCATACAGCCCATATGGATCTCATATGGCCCGTATGACCTTCCTGGCAGAATCTTCAATTTTCTCTTTTTTCAACCGATTCAACAATCCGACCTACAAATGTCAAATATAACCAAATCAATACCTATTATCATGAAAAATCTACCAAAACCAAGTTTAAGCAAGGGTTAACGGGTTCCAATAAATGTGTAAATTAAGACACATCAAATATCATCTACATATAGGACAAGTATAGCAAAATTGCTCCCACTCATTTTGAGGTAGGTGCATTGATCAACTTTGTTTCTTAACAAAGCCATGCTTTTCATAGCTTCATCAAATTTTAAGTACCATTGACGAGATGCTTGTTTTGACCCATATATAGACTTCTTTAGTTTGCAAACTAGATATTCTTTATCTTTAGGCTTAAAAGCCTTCAGGTTGAGTCATGTACACATCTTCATACAGTTCTCCATTAAGGAAAGTGTAGGATCAGATGTTCTTAATTGATTCAATAATAGAGTATAGCAGCGGAATTCAAAATTGAATTAGCACAATCATAGCAAGAACAAAGTTCAATCAAACAGTAAACGCACAAGTTTGTTATAGAGAGAGAGTTTCTGCAAAAGGAATATATCATTCAATTCACTAACTTCGTTATTTTACATAAATGTCAACTGCCCTATATATAGAGACAGTGACGTCTGATGATGTCACATGATGTTGACACCTAACAGACAAAACAAAACAACTGAAATAACAAAACTACTGAGAATGTCTACAACATCTGAAGACATTCTCTTACAACTACTGAAGTAATAAAACTACTGAAGTAATAAACTAAAACATCTGATGAGTAAACTACTCATCAGACTTTTACAAGAACTGAAAGAAAACTACTGAAGACTAAACTACGCACTACAACATCTGATGACTTACACTTCAGCTGTTGTATATCACTTCAGATCTTGTATCTTCTGTACATTGACTGTCAGCCGTTGTGTTCTTCTTCAGTTGTTATAAGTGCTGTGAGACTTAGAGATTTTTCTGATCAGGCTCATTGGTTCTTTTAGTCCAACAAACTCCCCCTGAACCAATGCAGCCAAAAACCTCTAATTTATTTATGGTCTCACTTATTTACTCTCAGGCTGAAAGATAAGTCTTTTTCTTTGAGATCAGTATCAAAATGACCGGTTAAAGTGTATGCCTGATAATCAACAGCTTCCAAAAAATCTAACAAGCAAAATATGAGAGGGAACTCCATTGGGGAAATGGACTATGAGCATTAACCCCTCTCATTAAAGCTATTGATCATATACTAACCTGAAGGACTCCCTGACATATGCCTCAAGCAGTATTACCTTCTCTTCTGGAGTCAGCCTCTCAGGTTCACCTTCAAAGAAAGACTCAGGTCCATAATACTCAGACAAGTACCTGGCCGTTGTCCCATCATTCAGCTCAACTCTAGTAATCTCTCTGTATACAAACTCATCAGGATGCTTCCCTTCCAAAAACAGAGAAAGCTCATTTTGTTGAACATTTTCAAGTTTCCTATATACCAATCCTTTCTTGATCATTTTGTTTTCTATAAACTTTGGAGCTTTTGAGCCAGAGTTGTACACACTCTTGAAATCATTGATTATCTCCCAAGGATCAAGTACTGACCCTAGCATAATGTCAGCACTTAAGACCCTTCTGATTCTTCTAGCATAAGATGCTGGAGCCTCTCTCTTGTGTATCCTGTGAATGATTCTTGGATCAGGCCACATTCTAATATGTTCCTTCCTATACTGGTAGGTGAACCTCAGAGCATACAACCTTTGAGCTTCTTTCTTTATTGCAATAATAGTTGATGTCTGAGGATAATCCTTGTCAACCATCTTTAAGATTTGCTCATCATGTTGTTTCTGGTTCTCTTCTTCTTCAAGCTTCACTTTTACTGTCAACATTCTAGACTCTGGTGTGATCTTTGGATGTTGATCAAAAACCAGTGGCTTCTCAGGCACATATTTGGCAGGTAAAGTTACTTTCTTCTTTTGAATGGCCAGATCTGACCCAGTTGTTGCTGAATCAGGCTTTTGAACATTTGTTTTGATGATTGTAGAGATAGGCATCCTGTCTTCCTCATCTGAATCTTCCTCTTCTTCTTGAATTCTCAGTTGCCTTCTTTTCTTTAGAGGAGCCCTTACCTCAACTCTTTTAGAAGATTTCTCAACCTCAACCCTCTGAGTTTGAACTTCTTGTTCTTGCATCTCCTCTTGTTCAGGTTCTTGTACATCAGAGGTTGTAACCTGTTCAGTACCTACTTTCTCAAGACTTACTTCAACTTCTTTATCAGCCTTTTCCACACCTTCAACCTTTTCTTGCTCAACCTCCTCCTCAGCTCTGTTGGCAACCTCAGCAGTTTTACTCTTCTTCTGTCTCTTGTATGTCACTTGAATAGCAGGAGACCTTTCAGAAGCAATATCTTCATTTTCAGACCTTTGTCTTTTGGAAGCTGAAGTTGTGACTGACTCTGTTCCTAACTCCCCCTTTTTGGCTGCAGGGGAAGAAGGAGTTTGAAGAGTTGTAAGTCTGACAGTCACAGCATCATCTACCATCTGCTGAATTTGAGATTTTGAGGGTAGCCTCTCATCAAGGGCTTGGGCAATGATGGTTTTCAGTAAAGGAGTGATGAGAGGGATGACATTTAGAAGGGCAGCAGCTAATGCCTCTGGGGGGCTAGAACCCAAAGGATTAGTGCCTGAAGCAGTGGCTGGAGGCTTGTCAAATTGTGAAGTAGTGGTGGAAGTGTTTGGGTGACCTTCAGGATGAGAAGGTGCCATCTGTGGGGTAATTGGGGAAGATGGACTTTTGTCCTTGGACATTTTGGTGAGTAGCTCATTGAGTCTACATACCTCAGCCTCAAGGATTTGATTCTGCTTTAGAACCTCAGCAAGTGTTCTTTGGTCATCAGTAGCCGTAGCTAAATCATCTGACCTCCTGAGAATATCAGGATCTACCTGAGTTGAGTGTGGCTCAACATGATCAGGTGCCCCTTTTTCTTGGTACTGGGGACTTCCAACCTCAGGGGTAACCCCTTTATCAGTTGTTGCCTCTGACAAGGTCTTAGCAATGGTACCACTATCAATCACTCCAAATGATGGAGGTGACGAAGTAGCAGCCTTGTCAGATATCAGAATCTCTCTTTCCACACTAGGAGATCTGATGTGGTAGTCATAATCCTGTGGGTTATCAGAGACACGTTGATCCTCCCCCTCAATGTTGGAGCTAATCCCAGTAGTGATAGGTGTCTGGGAGGGGATAGGAGTGTTCAACTGATCCAGGATGTTTTCAATAACAAAAGTTGGGCTATTTGGGGTGGTTTCCATAGGAATTGGCTTTGAAAGAGAGTGCACCCGGGGAGATTGGTGCTGTTCAATAGAAACCTTTTCAAATGAAAGAGGTTCTAGAGATGTGTCTGCCCCTACAATGGTTGCTCCAGGATCCTGTTGAGAGGAAACCTGGGCGGTTTGAGCTGGTAGAGTCTGATGGACCACTGGTTGACTACCCCCAGTGGCCATGTCATGCCTTGGTGAGGCATGGGCAGACTCAGGGGACTCATTTCCCTGAGCAGCCTTTTTGGGCTTTGTGGATTTGGGTTTGGTGGGGACCTTAGATTTTGATTTGGAAGAGGAGGCTGTGGGTTCCCTATGCTTGGGTTTTAGCTTTCGGGCAGCCTCTTTTAGAGTAAGGTCAGAGTTGTGTCGGGAATATACTTCCAACAAAACTGCTGGAGCAGAGATCCCCTGACCAACAAGGCCATTTTGCTGAAGCTGTTTCTCTATGAGGGCCATGATAAAACGTGGATAGAGTAGCCATCTAGAAGAAACAGGCTTAGCAGCATGTTCAGTTAATTCAGAAAACAGGATTTGAGAAAAATTAATTTTTGAGATTCAAGGATTGAATACAATACCTGTTGCCACCTGGAAGACATTTGGTCCCATGAAGAAGACTTCGGAGCCAGACATATGTTGATCATGTGAAATATCAGGCGCTCTGGATCATTGAAGTGCTTCTTGAAGAGTGTTGAATCACTTAGGTCACCCTGGGATTCATGACTTGTAAAACAGAGGTCAGTTACGCTCTTAGGGAATTGGGTGACCAGGTTAGCATCATCAAGCTGAAGAACCTCTCTCAGTTCAGCGGGGCTTATGTGCACGTTATGACCATTGACAGTGGACCGAAGAGAGATTACTCCTGTGCCAACATTGATCAGTTCCACATTCATCCAGAATTGATGAATAGAGTCGACATATAGTGTTGGATTGATGAGAAAAGCAGTTTTGAATTGAGAAGCATTCATCAAATCCACAGCTTCATCAAACTTTGACCAGAAAGAGGATTTGGTCAGATAGGCTATGGAGTTATGACGCGGTTTCAAGGTTATGGACGCCATGGATGCAAAGACTGGAGAGGGAAAATAGGTTTTTGAAAAAGATGGAAAGTTCTGAGAAAGTGATAATGAAACAACTGAAGAAGGTGGAGTTAAATAGAGAAAACAACAGAAGTTAAAACAACTGAAGAGTAAAATTACTCATCAGGTGTTGTCGACAGTTTTGTTCAGCAGTTGTTTTCATCAGTTGTTCATCAGACTTTGTGGAAATTTTGTTCATCAGAACTTGTGAACAATGTGTTCATCAGAACTTGTAAACAATTTGTTCACCAGAACTTGTAAACAATTTGTTCATCAGAACTTGTAAACAAGTTGTTCATCAGAACTTGTAAACAATGTTTGACCTTCAGTACTTAGTGAATCAATACTCATCAGTACTTGTAACTTAGAGTATTAGAAAAGGTCATATCTTTCCTTGAATCAGTACTTTTGATATGTACCAGTATTTACTGAAAATATCAAAAAGTTTCATGGTAAAAAAAAAAATTTATTTGAAAAGAAAAATTGAAAATATTTTTGGGTTTTTGAAAAGAAATTAAAATTTATTTTATGAAAAACCAACCTATTCAAGTTGCAGCATACCAAGCCTTAGAACTACATTTTGAAAAGTTGAAGTGTCTAAAGGCTTAGTAAAGATGTCTGCAAGCTCATCAGCACTAGGAACAAACTTTGGATCAATCAGACCCTTTTCATAACAATCTCTTATAAAATGATGTCTGATCTCAATGTGTTTAGTCCTAGAGTGCTGAACTGGATTCTTGACAATACAAAGAGCTGAAGCACTATCCATTAACAATGGTGTCTTCAGTTCTTTGATGCCATAATCCAAGAGTTGAGACTGAAGCCAGAGAATTTGTGAAGTACAACTTGCAGCAGCAATGTACTCAGCTTCAGCAGTGGAAGTGGCAACAGATGTTTGTTTCTTACTTTGCCAAGAAACCAGGCAATTTCCTAGAAATTGACACCCACCAGAAGTAGATTTTCTTGAGAGTTTGCATCCTGCATAGTCACTATCAGAAAAAGCAACCAGCTTGCAGGAATGGCCAGTGGAGTACCATATTCCCAGGGATTGAGTACCTTGTAAGTATCTGAAAATTCTTTTCACAGCAATCAGATGAGATTCTTTAGGTGCAGCCTGAAATCTAGCACAAACACATGTGGCAAACATAATGTCTGGCCTTGATGCAGTTAGATACATCAAAGAGCCAATCATACATCTATAAAGAGTTTCATCCACTGAAGTACCTTTCAGATCAGCATCAAGTTGTGTAGTGCTGCTCATGGGGTTAGAACAAGGTTTACAGTTTTGCAAATCAAATTTCTTTAACAGCTCTTTTGTGTATTTTGATTGGTGAATGAAAATTCCATCAGGTTTTTGTTTAATTTGAATACCCAAGAAAAACTGTAGTTCCCCCATGGCACTCATTTCAAAATTTTTGGTCATAAGCTCAGTGAAATCATCACACAACTTTAGATCAGATGAAGCAAATATAATGTCATCAACATAAATTTGAACAAGTAGCTTATGCTGTCCTACATTCTTTATGAATAAAGTTTTATCAATGGAGCCTCTAGTGAAAGTATTTTTGAGAAGAAAAGTGGATAAAGTGTCATACCAGGCTCTAGGTGCTTGTTTCAGCCCATAAAGAGCTTTATCAAGCTTGTACACCCAATCAAGATGTTTATTGTCCTCAAAACCTGGAGGTTGACACACATACACTTCCTCTTTTATTTTACCATATAAGAAAGCACTTTTGACATCCATTTGAAAAACTTTAAGTTTGTGTAAGGCAGCATATGCTAAGAACAACCTAATTGCTTCTAGTCTGGCTACAGGGGCAAAAGTCTCATCATAATCAATACCTTCTTCCTGAGAAAACCCCTGTACAACCAGTCTAGCTTTGTTTTTAATGATTTGACCATTTTCATCTGTTTTATTCCTAAACACCCATTTTGTGCCTATTGCACACTTACCTGGAGGTAGAGAAACCAGCTCCCAAACTTGTTGCTTCTTGAACTGCAACAACTCCAACTGCATTGCCTCCACCCAGCCAATGTCTCTAAGTGCTATGTGATAGTTCTTTGGCTCTTGTTGACAGACAAATAGAGCATAAAGACAAAAGTTGGATAATTGACTTCTTGTGGAAACACCAGCAGAAATATCGCCAAGAACTTGAGATAATGGATGATCCTTCAGTTCTTGATATGGAATAAGATCAGTGCAATTGTTTGCTGGAGGAACAGATGCTGCAGTTGAAGAAGATTCAGGAAATACAGCAGCAGGAAATTCAAATGATGTGGAAGAATCCAGAATTTTATCAGCATTTGTATTTGGAGGAGCAACTGGAGCAGGAGGAGCATCAGATTTAGCATGCAATGGCAGATTATCACTAAATCTGAACAGATGAGTACTTTCATCTTCATCATCAGGACTTCCTTGTGTGGGTTCTGTAGAAGCTTTTGGTGGATCTGCAGTAAGTACCTCATGTGATTCAACATTAGGCTCAACTGGAAATTCATGTTGCAAGATGTTAAGATCAAACATCTCAGCAGGATTTTGAGGAATGGAATCTTTGGGACATTCATTGAATTTAACATGAAGAGTTTCTTCAACAATCTTTGTTCGACAATTGAACACTCTATAAGCCTTGCAAGTTGAAGAATATCCAACAAAATATCCTGCATCAACTTTGGAATCAAACTTTGTGAGTTGATCTTTGGTGTTAAGGATATAATATGGACACCCAAAAGCTCTGAAGAAGGAAATCAAAGGAGTTAGATTGTGAAGTATTTCATATGGAGTTTTCAACCATCTTTGATTTACTAGAACCCTGTTTTGGACATAGCAAGCTGTGTTAACAGCTTCTGCCCAGAAGGTCAGTGGCAAACCAGAATCAGCCAACATTGTTCTGGCAGCTTCAATCAAAGTCCTATTTTTCCTTTCTACAACTCCATTTTGTTCAGGAGTTCTGGGAATGCTGTACTGTCTCTGAATTCCCTTTGACATATAAAATTCATCCAGAATGTGATTTCGGAATTCAGTGCCATTATCACTCCTAACACACTTGATAGGAATAGAATATTGCTTTTCAGCATATAATACAAAGTTTATAATTTCCTTGGCAACCTCGCCTTTTGAGTGTAAGAAGAAAGTCCAGACAAACTTTGAATAGTCATCAACAATAACTAGACAATACTTCTTCTTTGCCATAGACATTATCTGCACTGGACCAAACAAATCCATGTGCAGTAGTTGCAGGCAACCAGTGGATTTGGAATCTCCAATTGGAGGAAAAGAGACTTTGTGTTGCTTTCCTTTCAAGCAGGCAGTACAATTCTCATCACAGTTAAAATCCTTTAAAGGAAGACCTCTAACCAAACCATGTTTCACCAATTGATTCATGTTTTTGATGTTCACATGACCTAATCTTCTATGCCACAGATTTGATTCCTTGAAAGAGGCCTTAGAGAATAAACAAGGATGACCCTTGACTGAGATTTTCTTAGATAAATCAAAGGCATATACCTTTCCCACTCTGTTAGCCTTAAGAAGTGTATACTCATCTAAAACTTTGCCAATCAAAGGCATCACATCAGAAGATAAAATCCTACAATCTTGCTTAGTGAAAAGAGAAACATGACCCTTATCACACATTTGACTAACACTCAGAAGATTGTACTTAAGATTTTCAACATGATTCACATCATCAAACCTAATCTCACCATTTGTTACCACACCTTTACCTATAATGTAACCCTTAGCATCATTTCCAAAGGACACAAATCCTTTCCTTCCAGTGAAATAATTATGAAGGAGAGATCTGCTCCCAGTCATATGCATGGATCCTCCACTATCAACATACCAGATGCTATTTTGGCATGCTGAAGGACCCTGCATACAACAACACACTCAGTTAGACTTTTGGACCCAAACCATTTTGGTTTTGGGTCTGTTATCACATGATGAAACAGAAGTAACATTGTCAGTTGAAGCAACACTTGAAGCATTCTTATCAGAAGATTTTGCTTTGACTTTTGATTTTGATTTCTTTTTATGAAATGAATCAACAGATGCCTCTGCCAGATTGACTTTTCCTATCAGTTGTTGCATCATTAGCATCAGTTGATTATGATTTTGAGTTAAAATTTTGATTTCATCAGACACATCAGAACTTGATTTTTTATTTTTGTGTTTGATCATTTTAGTGTCTTTAATCAAATGAGATGCTGTCAAGTGTTGTTTCCCTGAATCTGGAACAATCCCTTTTCCTTTCTTGGATGTACTTGAGTTATTTCCTTGTAACGATTTTCCAGATTTTGAAACTACTGATGATTCTGGTACAAACTTTGAACTAAATTCATTTTTCATTTTGAGTATGTTCTTGTTTTTATGCTTGATTTTGTTGAATTTAGAACCTTTTCTGTACCAGCATTCATCAGTTGAATGATTAAACAGCCTACAAATTTCACAAGGCACCCTCTTTTTCTTTTCCTTGTGATTGTCTACAAGTACTGATGACTTAGAAATAGATTGTTTGTTCATCAGAACATCTGAGGCATCAGTATTTGTAGCCAATTTGACAACAGCTGATGTGTTGACAACATCTGAAGAGTTGTGCTTCAGCACTTGTGTATCAACACATTCACCAACATCAGTACTTGCAGTATCAGTTGTTTTCACAACTGCTGATAAGTGACTCTGACTTATGAGAATTCGTGCATCATTTTCTCCAATTCCATCCCCATCTGACTCAATCAAGTGTAGATTTAAGACATTTGAAACTTTTTCATCAGGATCAATCTCAACTAAGACATTATCCTGACATGTGTCATCTTCAATGACATTTGTACACCCAATTGAATAAGAATAACTTTCAATCTCAACTTTTTCAGCTTCAGCTTTGCAAACATTTGACTCTTCCTCAGATATGTCTACAGAATCAGACATTTCTGAAGATTTGGTTGATTGATACACACTTTCCCCATCAGACTCACAGTCAAAAGATTTTGGTTTATAATCAACAGGGGGGGCAGTGTGATTATAACCAATCCCAAACTTAACATTTGAAGCTGACTGTTTGCTTAACAACATTTCAAACCCCTTACAGGATTCAACCCATTTTTCACAGTTGACTTGGGTTGCTGCAAGTGTTTGTTTCAAATCATTATGCTTCACAAGCATGACTTCCACTCTAGCTTTTTCATCAGATAACAAACATTTGAGTTTATAAATTTCAGACTCTTTTTCATTTAAAGCTTTTTCAAACTCAGTTTTGTTTTTAGCCACAGCCTTCTCTAATTCAAATTTCTCATTTATCAATTCTACATTTATTTCCCTAATGGAAGCAAATGCTGAAATACATGACTCTGAGCATAACTTAGCTTTTGATTCAGAAGATACCTGTGATGTTGAAGAAGATTGACAAGAGTTGTCAGTTGAATCAATAGCCATCAATGCAAGATTTCCAAAAGGATTGTCTCCACCATGTGGACCACTTTCAGAGTAAGGCTGCATGTTGAAGTCAGATAAATCATCAGGTAGGCTACTCCAATCAACTACTCCAGGAGTAAAGAAACTCTGATGTTGTTGTTGTTGAGACTGTTGATTGGTTTGACATTTGCTGGGATTAGGAAGAGCAGGGGATTGTGAAGGAATTAATGCTGGATTGTGAGTAGGTTGAGGCATGTAAAAGCATGGATATGGATACGGCATAGGATTTTGTGGAACAAAGTGAGCTGGATAGAATTGTTGTTGACTAGTACCAGAAGATTGTGGTCCTTTGCTTGATGTGTTGTTGCTTGGAAAAGTCACAAAAGGTGCAGCAGAGTTAGAACCAGTAGATTTGCACTCCCTAGCAAAGTGACCAAGTCTGTGACACTTATGGCACCTCAGCTTCCCTTTGTCAAATCCAACTTTGGTTTTGCCAGATAATCCAGGGAACTTTCTTCCTGTTCGTTTATAGAACTTTTGTGATCTGATGTTGATTAATGCCATTTGACTCAAAATGTCCATCTCCTCTAGATCATCATCCGGGATTCCTTTCAAATCATCCATCACAAAACACAAGTTATCACCATAATTTCCTGCATTACCATCAACTCCCACAAAAGCATGTTCAGAATTATTAGTAGAAAAATCAATATGTTCATCATAAGAACATTCAGACCCATTAAACTCTGACTCTTGACCAATCAAAGCAGTGTTACCAGGAACAAAATCATCAGCAAGTTTTCCAGATAAAGACAGTTTTCTCTTCTGTTCTACCTCTCTCTCAAAAGTTAAGAGTTTCCCATGTAATTGAGTGAGAGATAGATTTTCCAGATTAGCATTAGAGCGTAGGACAATTGTGTATGTGTCCCATCTCTCAGGCAATGATCTGAGAAATCTGTTATTCATCTGACTATTAGTATATTCTTGCTTAACCATTTTCAACTCAGAAATTAAACATGAGAACCGCTCAAATTGTTGAGTCAATGATTCACCCTTTCTGTGAGAAAATGTCTCATACTGCTGAGCAAGGATTTCTCTAGTATTTGCTAAAACCTCATCCGTTCCACCGAATTGTTCTTTCAGTGCAACCCAGAGATCATGAGCAGTATCATGATGCATTAAGCCTGAATAAATCTCATTCGGCAAAGCCATGGCCAGAATACCATGAGCTTTCGCATCAATTTCAAACAATTTAATATCTTCATCCGAATACATATCAGAAGGTTTCGGAATCATGATTTTAGTTTCAGGGTCAGTGATCATGGGTTTATACGGACCATGCACTACAGATTTCCAACATCATGCGCTGTTAATCGACAGGTGATGTAGCATTCTACGTTGCCAAATGTTGTACTCACTCCGCACAAGCATCGGAGGCTTGGTTGCGGAGCCTGTATTGTGCGGATCATTGTTTGGAGTTGTCATGATCACAGAATCAAACAATTACACACAAACTAATGCAAATTTCAATCAATTGAATCAAAACAGATTTATATTGAAAGACAAATCAACAGAAGTTAACAGAAAACTTCAATCTATAACAAATTCTTACTAAACAGCTAATTCGATCAACTAGAGAACAAATTTGAGCAGTTTCATAGATCAATTGTTTAATCGATCAATGATTAACCCGCTCTGATACCAATTGTAGGATCAGATGTTCTTAATTGATTCAATAATAGAGTATAGAAGCGGAATTCAAAATTGAATTAGCACAATCATAGCAAGAACAAAGTTCAATCAAACAGTAAACGCACAAGTTTGTTATAGAGAGAGAGTTTCTGCAAAAGGAATATATCATTCAATTCACTAACTTCGTTATTTTACATAAATGTCAACTGCCCTATATATAGAGACAGTGACGTCTGATGATGTCACATGATGTTGACACCTAACAGACAAAACAAAACAACTGAAATAACAAAACTACTGAGAATGTCTACAACATCTGAAGACATTCTCTTACAACTACTGAAGTAATAAAACTACTGAAGTAATAAACTAAAACATCTGATGAGTAAACTACTCATCAGACTTTTACAAGAACTGAAAGAAAACTACTGAAGACTAAACTACGCACTACAACATCTGATGACTTACACTTCAGCTGTTGTATATCACTTCAGATCTTGTATCTTCTGTACATTGACTGTCAGCCGTTGTGTTCTTCTTCAGTTGTTATAAGTGCTGTGAGACTTAGAGATTTTTCTGATCAGGCTCATTGGTTCTTTTAGTCCAACAGAAAGCAGTTTTAACATCCATCTGATGTAGCTCCAAATCAAAATGAGCTACTAAGGTCATTAAAATCCTTAAGGAATCTTTTTGGGAAACAGGTGAAAAGGTTTCCCTTATAATCAATTCCTTCCTTTTGAGTATAATCTTTTGCAATCAATTGCGCTTTAAAACGCTTAATGTTTCCATTCAAGTCTAATTTGGTTTTATAAATCCATTTGCATCCTACGGGTTTAATCCCATTAGGTAATTCAACCAATTCCCAAACGTTGTTCTTATCCTTTGACTCAAGCTCATCAATCATAGCATTGTGCCATTGAGAAGATTGGTCACTAGTAATGGCTTCACTATAGGAAGTTAGATCATTATGCTTTCCTATGTCTATATCAACTTCACTAAGGTAAGTTACATAATCATCAAAATTAGTAGGTCTTCTAGACCTAGATGACCTCCTTAGTCGACTATTGGGCTGAGCAATCGCAGTGGCATGTGATGGGCCTGCCTGATAGGAATCTAATGTGCCTACCTAGTGAGGAATATTAGGAGCAATTGGATCTTCTTCAATAAGCGGTGATGCGGTGTCATGTACAAGAGGTGTTAATGGTGGTAAGGATAAAGAACTCACCCCCCTGACCTCTTGTATTTCGTGAAGGTTGTAGTCATGGCATGAACTGCTCCCACTGATGTTAGAGTTCTCAAGGAATTCAGCATTACGAGTTTCAACAATACGTGTAGTGTGAGAAGGATAGTAAAATCTATATCCTTTTGATCTTTTAGGATAACCAACAAAGAAACAACTGACAGTTTTCATGTCAAGCTTCTTTTGTTAATGATTATAGAGTTTTGCTTCAGCAGGACAACCTCATACTTTCATATAACGTAAACTAGGTTTCCTTCCTGTCCAAATCTCAAAAGGAGTTTTGGGAATATATTTAAAAGGAACTCTATTTACAATATGAACAATTGTCTTTAAGGCCTCAGTCCAAAGAAATTTAGGCAATCCTGAATTGGCTAACATACTCGTACCACGTCCATAAGTGTTTTTTTTCTTCTCTCAGCTACACCATTTTGCTGAGGAGTACCAGGCATGGTATATTGGTTTATGATCTCGTGTTCTGCACAAAAATTAGAAAATGGACCAGGAACTTGACCAATATCAGTATGTCAACCATAATATTCACCGCCTTTATCTGAAAGCACTACTTTGATTTTACAATTCAGCTGATTCTCAACTTTAGCTTTGAAAACTTTAAACATATCTAGTGCTTCAGATTTTTCTTTAATCAAGTATAAATACATATAATGTGAATGATTATCAATAAAAGTAATAAACGATTTATGTCCAGTTATTCCTTCGGGAAAAGGTCCACAGATACCAGTATGTATAAGTTCTAGAAGACTAGAACTTCTGGTGGCACCACGTTTATTTCCTTTTGTCATTTTAGCTTTAAGACATTTAACACAAGTTTCAAAATCACTGAAATCAAGATTTGGTAATACTTCATCCTTCACAAGTCTTTGCATTCTATCCCGTGAAATATGACCTAAGCGTTGATGCCATAACATGGATGAAGTTTCCAAATATCTCTTTCTTCTATTAGTCACTTCATTTACATTATATGAAAGTAAGGATTTTGAAAATTGGTCATCTAGTTCTACTTTATACAAATCTCCATACAGCTGACCATGACAAATAAGTTGGGAATTCTTAGTGATTGTGACTGTTGAACATTCATGATGAATTGTACAACCATCAAGGTCTAATTTACGTACACATACTAAATTCCGATACAAAGCATCATATAAGTACAAACAATGACCAAGTTTTGTTACAAGTTTCATAGTACCAAAGCTTCTACTACATGTTCAACACCATCACCAACTTTAAATGTCCTTTGGCCCTTTCTTAGCTCTGAATTGTATGGAATTCCTGCATAGTATTAGAAATATGCACCATAGAACCAGAATCAACCCACCAAGTGTTAGAAGGAACGTTAATATTAAGAGACTCAAAAATCATAAACAGATGATCACCTTTCTTAGCCAGCTAGTCCTTAAAATTTCGGGCAGTCTCGTTGCCAATGCCCTTTCTTACGACATAATTTACAATGAGGCTTCACCTTGGACATGCTTGAATTCGGATTAGTACTTACTTTTTACTTTTGGACTTTAAAAGCTTCTCCTTTCACAAAATTACCCTTTCTCTTATGTGGAGTGGATGTGGTTAGATGAACAGATTTTGGTTTCTCCAATTTCAGATGTTCTTCTTCGTGTACACACATAGCAATCAAATCACTCATAGAACATTTGTCTTTCTGAGTGTTATAGTTGATTTTAAAAGCATCAAAGCGTGTAGGAAGTGAAGTCATAATGAAATGGACTAAGAAACCATCAGATATTTCCATGTTCATACCCTTTAGTTTATGGGCCATGTCGCTCATCATCATAATGTGCTAACGCACACCACTTTCTCCAACGTATCTTGTTGTAAGCATCTTGAGAATCAGTGTGCTTGCATGTGCTTCTGAAGATCCTTTGAATTGCTCTTCAACTGAATCCAAGTAAGTTTAGAGTCAGGAATAACTCCTCTGATTGCAACTGAGATGGAATTCTTGATTATCATTAAAGACATTATGTTTGACCTCTCCCACTTGTCATACTCTAACTTCTACTCAGTAGTACTTGAAGAAATTAGAGCAGCAAGAGCTTCATGTCGAAGAGCATAATCAAGATCCATCATGCCAAGAGTTAACTTAATAGAATCTTTCCATGAAGCAAAGTTTGCACCAGTAAGTAAACCAATGTCATAATTAGGACTTATGGGAGATGCTAAACAATCATAAGTAAAGAAAAAAGATGAATTAGATAACTGAATAATTGAACAAGTTGAGAAATATAAGAATATTGAAGGTAAAATCTATTATAACACCCATATAATAGACTAATGTTTATGATTCTACTTTGAACATTGGCTTCACTTTGGTTATAACCAATATTCAAGTATTAGGAATACTAATTAGAACATACGGCATGCATAACCACAACAAATCACCTTTGGGCAGAAAGAAATAATTATGCATTCTAAGCCAATAAAATTCATCATAATGTATCATCAAATAATTAGTCATGGGATTCATTATCTAATAAATACATATGATTAAATAAGTGGATTTGATCTTAAGTTTCAATGAATAAGTGAAATGTCAAACATTTGGGCTTAACAAAACACAAACTCAAGAAACAATCCAATAATTTAAGTATGTGAAGAGATCACATATAATCTTAAATTATATGCTTAACCTTTATGTAGTCTAAAATTGTATAAACAAATTTTAAGTTTGAACTATTTATTAATGTTTTAAAATAAGTATATTAAATTATGAATTCAATACTTGAATCAAATAAATAAATTAATTAATTAAAATTTAAGAAATCTCATAATATTGGGCTATATATTTAAGGCCCAAATTCTTGAATCTTAATTCTGTGAGAATATTGACGGAAACAATAGAAAATAATATATACAGGGAAAGGATCTAATTGTAACCCACCATAATTGAGTGAACTCAATAACTTTCATCTAATGGTTAGAAAAAAATCAAGGTGAACAAGATCATGCCAAGTGTCTTCATATTTTTAAAGGAAAAGGATATTTTGACATTTTACATATCACCTACCTTTTCAACTTTTTTTAAAAAAAGTTACCCCCTTGTTTTTTAAACATTTATAAATTTTTAATACATATTTATTTTTTTATAAAAATCACACCATTAAATTTCTCATATTTTTCTCTTTAATTCTATTATAATTTTTTCAAAAACTAATAATTTTCTCTAGATACTCGTAGTAACGTCAATGTAACGAACTATCTATTTCCTTTAACAAAACAATCTAGTTTTCATTAGTTATTAGATTGATGTAAGGATAAAAGATTACACCGATATTACATTGTTTTCATTTTAATGTTCGTTATTTGATTGCTAAAATGACACCAATACTATAGTAAATGCAAATCACCTTTCGTCAAGATTTCAGAAAATTCAAAAACAACTTAAAATTAATACATACATCGGTGAATTCAAGTATTACATTGATGAAATATAGGTGTTCATTAAGTAATTTGCTTTAAAAACTAATTACATTACTATTTACATCAAGGTAAAGAACACTTACATCACCTTAATCAATTGTTACATCAATGTAGTAAGCACACTTGCATCACCTTATTCAACTGAACGCCTGTTCCTTGAACTGAACACGTTCATGGGTTTTGTTTCTGTGTCCCAAATGATTCCAAGTGCTCGGTGCTGCCTGTTGACCATCTTTGACTTTCTTAGACCGAGAGATGCAGAGTGTAACATGCTTGTTCATCAAGATTAACACAAAAAACAATCCAATTTGAATCTGAAAGATTTTTAAATAAATATCTTAAACTCGAATATCAACTAAAAACATGTCTGATGAATCAAAACATTGATGAAAGATGCAATAAAGTGTAAAAAAGGGTATTGCATTGATGTTTTGGGAGGGTTATAACAAATTTCTGTAATTAGGTTCCAATTGAACAAGGAAGCTAAAAAGTTCCTTTCAATTCAGAAATCTCAAATTTCTGCAATTAGGTTCCAATTGAACAACGAATAATGAGCATCAAAAACAAGTCGTTGAAATTCCTAATCGAGAGTCGCTAGAGAAGGGCAGGATAAGTTCTTTAAATCCATGTTTAAAACCCCCAAAAATAAGCCAAAAGATAAGCTCAAATTAAATCGTTGAAATCCATGTTTAAAACCCCCCAAAAACAAGTAAAAGATAAGCTCTTTGATGACAGAGAATAATGAGTATCAAAAGACACATGCTATTGCTGGCCGCTTGTGTGTGTCACCGAGACAGAACCACACCACCATCGTCATCGTGGTTCTCGTCGAAGGGGGTGGAATCACCATCCAATACCCTAATCGAGGGTCTCTAGAGAAGGGCAGGATCATCGAGGGTCGGAGAAGGTCGATCGTCAGAGATGGGTGGAATCCCTTCAAGCTCGCCATGATGAAGAGGTTCGATCGTGTAACATCACTGTACTTCCGGTCGTCCGTACACATGTACGATTGTACGGTCACGACCGGATATGATAATATTTAATGATAATGAATTATTGGAATGATATTATTGATAATTGGTATACATTGAGAACATATTATTATACGCGTAAACCATGGGAAGTTTAGTTGTAACCCAACTAAACAGAACCAGAGAGTTTATCGCAGTTGAATTCACAGATAATGGATTATTGGTTTGGAATGGAAAGGAATTAGGAGTTGGTTGTGGTTTGGTTGCTAAACATAGTCAAGGACACATGGTCATGGTTTTTCGAAATAGCAGTGGGACGGTGGCTAGGGCGGTTGCGACTGACCCCTACATATGCCTTATACATATGCATATTTTGGTCTATCACGGATGTGTCAGTGACTTGGTTTAGTGGGTTTTGGATTGGGATTGATAATATTAAAGTTAATAAAATAATGGAAGTATAAATGGGAATTAAATTATGCGATGGTGAGATTACGATCATAAATTAAACGCGAACGTTGTTTCAGAAATATTAACTTAATAATGTATTTGCGTGGGTGACGATTCACACGAATAAAATTATTAAGAATAATAGTTTGAAACGATATTCTATAACTCTTAAATTAAATCGAAATACGATACGAGCATCGGATTCGAAAAGGTGACGATCTTTACGAATACGTACGTGACTAACGTGTTTCGACGAGACAACGAAATAATATTTAACGATATTAAAATAGGAAAAAGAGTTTAAAAATGTTTATTAGGAATTACAACCTAAAAACGAAAACAAAAGAATTATTATAATTAAATAATTAATTTAACGATCGTAAACAGAGGTATTGTATTTAAACCGATTTCATTTAAAATCATTTGAGTAAAACGAAATGTCACACCCCCAATTTTCAACTAACGGAATCATACCGTTTGGGAACGTGACAAACCAGGATCTCAGATCATTAGACATAACGAAGACCTCTATATGAATTTTCAAAACATACTTTGGTCTAAAACTGAAATATCAAAGTTTTCAAAGTTTGCGGAAGCGTTTTTAAAACAATAACAAACGTAACGGTTGCAAAATGTAAATTACAAAACAAAATCCCAAATGTTTAATCCAAACAACAGAAATGTAAAACATGCATGCGACTCGATCTCCTAGTCCATGCCTGCTTTCTTGTGTACCTTAGCGTCCTAAGAAAACATGCAAATCAAGTCAACACAAAGGTTGGTGCATTACACAGGTTTAAGAATTCACAAATGTTTGAAACCACAGTTTGAACAAAATGTTTGCAGATAACATAATCACACATGCATAGTCATGATAGCTAGTCATTTGTACTATTTACATAAGTGGTCGACACCGAAGCTGACTGTTGCATGCTAATGCTTGTTTTGCCTTCCCACTATTGTCTAGCATAAACAATAGTAATGTGATTTGGCTAGTCAACCACTTGCGTACATCCCATCTACCAAGTGAGGTTTGTCAAACCTAATAGATCTATTTCCAACTACCACGCTTTGCACTACGGCAAACTAAACGGTTCGAAGTGTAAGGACTTGTAATGCTATGTTTGCACTCAATGTAAACAGCTAACTCATGCAAGTGATATGTATCTAAAATGTTTGTTGCACATGTTTTCTCCCCCAAAACAGTTTAAAATAAGAAAGGGGCCGTGTACGCACCTTTGATAGTGAATAGAATGATCAAACGCTTGAAATCGTGTAGAGAGTCCTCTACGAAGAACCTGTGTTTAAATAATAACGTAGTGTTATTCGGGATATCGTTTTGTGCTTGAAATCACATACGTGTCAACACACGTATGTTAGACTTGTTAGAAACGTGCACAAGTAAGTACGCGTGACTTTAAGGTCGTTTAATGAAATCATATAGTCCGTATACGATTTTATTTAGATAAGCGTAATTATACGTGATTTCGTTTTCGGGTTAAAATATGAATTTTACTATTCTAATATGTTCGGAATGAAATTCTGGTTTCAACGCAACTGAAACGAGTCGAATCGGAGTTAAAACGAATGAGATATGATTAAAATACTAAAATAGTTCAAAATCAAAAATAGGTGGAGGCCGGGTTCGAACCCGTGACCTCCAAGTCCAAACACACAACTCCAACCAGTCACTCTACCTTACTTTTTAGCAATTGATTTGATTTCTAATTGGTTTTAAGCAATAACAGACCGGATCCCCTTTGTTTAACACTAACCGAACCATATGGTTCAATAGACCCGCGATTCGAACTCGATCAACTCTGAAATCATGGGGCTATGTTTCTGGAGACCCAACCGAACATAACTATGCTTCTAATTTATCCAAAGGTTCGATTAATCCCACAATTTAATCCCGAACAAAACCGAATTCGAATAACTAAATCCTAAATTCAATTGAATCGAATTCGAACATGTTAGTACCCGAAATCAAAGGGTTTTTCATCCCTAGACTAAACCGAACCCATCTGTATAATTTAATTTGAACCTAACCTCTATTTAGACCGAAATCCCCAATTCGTTTTTACAACAAGACCCTAGAATTGAAATCTTATAATTCGTAGTTCCATGATGAAATTAACATAGCATTAACCTTAATCGGAATCTTCTGAAGCTACCCATGCTATTTAATTTGTTTTTCGAACTCAGCTAGTTCGAAATCCCCAATTCGGTTCCAAGAACAAGCCCTAGAATTCAAACACTATAAATTCGCTAATGTTTCATGAAATTGACACTTGTTTTAGCTTAATCGGAGGTTTCTGGAACTAATGGTGACGTTTAATTTCATTTTAAAGTCTATCTCAATCGAAACCCCCAAAACCTTTATAGTGATTAACCCTAGCTATTGAAATCGATTAATCCGATGTTGACAGTCGAAATTAACATAGGGGTACGCTTAATCGGCCATGTCAGAAGATGTAGAAGTGGTTTCTTACCTTGCTTGATATCGAATTGTAGTAGATCGACTTTAGCCTTGAGTTTCGGTCGCCTCTTGATCCAATTCGTTGATCACGGCTTCAAGGATTCAATTGTTGCTTGAATTTCTTTCTAAATGTGCCGACTAGTCTCTCAATGTGATTGATTTCGTGCAAAATGATTGAATTTCACGATTTTGATAACTAATAGTAACGGTTTCGACTTTCGGTTTCGTTTTGGTTCAAATTCGATGGATTAATGGCTCAGTAACGTAAGATAACTGATAATCATCATTATTGGGTGATGATTTAATAATCAATTCGAGTAATTATAGAGCTTTAATGCGAAATTCGAATTTTATGAACCATTTGGCCGAATTTTGACTTGTGAAAGTCAAAATTAGTCATTTTACCCCTTTACAAGTCAAATTCTTGTAAATTGGATATTTCTAAACCTTATTTGATTAATTATACATCTTCTAGTTCAATTTTGCTTACTTACAGATTATTTCTGACAATTCCTGACTAACGGGGTTAATCCGAATTTGCCGGATTGTCATAACCCATGTGCAGCCCAACATAATCATAAATGGCCCAACAGCCTATTAATTTCTAGGCCCAACTTCTGAGTTTAAATTTCTAATTGGCACACAGTTTACAAAACAGACCCAATATCACGAATTGAAATCATTTAGCCCATTTTCACCCAACACTTGAGCCCAACACATCCCTTGGCCCATTTCCTAAACGAAAGCCCAACACACTCATGTCTCGGCCCAAAAATATCGAATTGTCACACGAAATATATTTATTTAAATGTTTTATGTTTTAAATGTATTTTACGTTGAAAACCGAGTAATTTATAATTATTATCGCGTATTAAACGAGACCGAGCACACGGGGAAATCCCGGGCTATAAAGGCCCACTCTTTCTTCTTCCTCTTCATTGTGCAAGAGTTCACTCTCTCTCTACCTAGCCATTTTCGTTACCCACATAACCTCCAACTTCTCTCTAGCTTTCCTCCTTCATTTCTTGTCGGATTCGTGAGAACTTGGTGTCCAAACGACCGCGTGATCGAGAGGAACAAGAAGATACAAAGAAAACTAGCTTTTGATCGACATTTTGAGTTAAATCTAAGTTCTATTTTCGGTTTTTGTTGCAAATCACGAACCTTACAATGTATGGATACTAGAACCGACTCAAACACTTAAAAACCCTAAAACAAACTAACGTGGGTAGGGGAAAGCCACGGGTTGGTCTATAAAATGCAGTAGCTGGGAGGTGAGGTGGATGAAGCGTAGCTCGAACATGGAGGTTAGTTACACGTAGGCGAACCTTTGGTTCAGCCAAACCTAAACCCTGAAAACCCTAGTGGCCGAACCCATCTCACCAGCGAACCTTTGTGTTCTCACGAACCATCTGCATGGAACCCACGAACCCTGTCGAACCTGGGCCAGGTCTGCAAATGGCGAACCTCCGTGGGAACCGAACCTCTCACACTTGTTAGCCGAACCATTAGCCAGCCGAACCTCCCTATACACGGCCGAACCTTCCTGGCCAGCGAATCTTGAGTAGACACTGCATAGCCACGAACCTTAAAGCCTCATGTTTAGCGTATCTTGGAAATTAGGGTTTGGGCTGCGAACTTAGGCCATGGAGCCGTGTGGGCCGAACTATTTGCATGGGATCCACGAACCTTGACTAAGCCGAAGGTTGTCTCAACCGAACCTATTTGCTCCTTAGCCGAACCTTGTGGCTGCATCAGACGAGTCTCCCATGCCATGCAAACCCTATCTTGGGCCGAACCTTCTTCTTTAGCATGAAACTTGCATGGGACGAACCTATGACTCTAAACGGCCGAAACCTTCCTTCTCTTATGGCCGAACCTTCCCCTAGTTTGGCCGAACCCTAAGGGGTTAAACATCATTGGCCAGCGAACCCTTAGGCTGAATTTCTTTTCTTGGCCGAACCTTAAAATATAGGGCCGAACCTAGTCTTTATGCTAAGAGGTTCGCTGCCCCCTTTATATAACAACATCAAATTGATGAGCTAGGGATAGGGAGAAATTAAAAACCTTGGGAAATTCATGGATATCATGCATGCATGGAGAATTACAAACCATCATCTCTTTCCTTAATGGTTTAGGTTGGAATTAAGAGAATTAACATAAGGAGAGTATTTGATGGGAATAATTTGATTATAAACTCTTTGAAACTAAGTTGGGCCTTTATAACTTAAACCAAAATGGGGGATGTAATTAGACATGCAAGTATGTATTGATATGGAGATGAGAAAAGTCACTACATTAGAATATATCTATTTATGGGGAAGAGGGTACATACAAGTTTACAAGGAATTATCATTATTAAATATTTGAAATTAATAAGTTAAACCATATTGTTATGATGATCATAAATAAACCTTAGGGATTACCAGTTAACTTAGAACAAATAAACTAAGTAACTAAACACTTAAGGATCTAAAATGAACATTAAATTGAAATGAAACGCATGCGCTTATGAACACAAACACACTCTAATTACAGGTTGATTGAGTGTGGTGGATTACACGTACGCGAGTGCGCATATTACACGAATACTGAATCTAAGGACTCTGGTGAGTTCTCATAACCTCCCTTTTAAACTGTTTTGTTTTAAACTCGGAGGTGAAACATGTATACCAATTTAAATATTATTTTGATAACACATGGGTGACACCTGGATTATCAATATGATATTCATATTATTGAATTATTATTGATAGTGAATTATTATGAATGATTGCACTTTCCGTGAGTCATTGTTGATTGAGTTGACTTCGGTCCTCCGCAATGATTGAATTGCCGTTGATGGAGTTGACTAAGGTCCTCCGCTGTGATTCCACTGTTGGTTGAGTTGACTGCGGTCCTCCGTAGTGCACGTATTGACACTTATAGGAACATCGTTGGTTGAGTTGACTGAGGTCCTACGCGATGATTCCGCTGTTGATTGAGTTGACTGAGGTCCTCCGCGGTAACTTATATTGATATGATTATGATGATTGATGATTATTGAATTCATATGATTAGTTGAATATACGTGGAAAATTAATTGTGATTATTGTGTATGTGATTACTTGGATTGTTTGGATGTTGTGTTTGTTAGATTATGGCAAAGTTGGATTATCTTGCAGGTGCACATGTGGACTTTCTCGGGGAAATTATGACTTTTATAAACCTATTTTTAAACTTTCATAAACATTTTATAAACCTTTTTAATACATAAAAACCTATGATTTCTCACCAACTACTTCGTAGTTGACATTTGATTTTCACATGTTTCAGGAAATGAAGACAAGTAAGTAAGGCAGGATAGCTCTACCTTCTTTTAGGACATCGTCACGTAGGATCTTGGACTTAGCTGAATAACTGAAATTCTGAAGATTAGAATTTAGTTAGATAGCTAAATCTCTTTTGTATTTGATGTAACTAATTCATGATGAACATGATTTTTGTGTAATTAATTTGGTTGATTAAATGATATGTGATAATTTAAATTAGATGCCCACGAGCTTATGAACAATATACACATCCCTCGTGGCATCCCGACGTTTCCGCCATCGGTCGGGGTGTTACAGATTGGTATCAGAGCCTGGGTTATAGGGAATTAGGTTACTAGAAATGGTTGACCTAGTCTATAACCGTAGGATACCCTAGTATGAAGCTATTTTATACACTAGTTATTACATTAACGATTTCATGCTTATGTGTTTACTACATGTTATTTGAACTCTTGATATTTATCTGCCATGCATATGATACTTGTTGATTGACTGTGCCCGCATGATTCGATAAGGACATACACGTGGTGTATCGTAAAGGTGGTGGGATGTTGGCTGGGGCAGTTGCGACTGACCCCTACATATGCCCTATATATACACCATTTACGCTACATTAGGTGGATGTCAGTATTGAGAATAAGGGAACTACCTGTTTGGGAAACTAATTGCTTAGGAAATTAACTGCTTAGGAACTTATCTGCTTTAGGAATTATTTGTTTGATCTAGGATCACCGGACAAGGACACACTCGTGGTATACTACAAAGGTGGTGGGACGGTGGCTGGGGCAGTTGTGACTGACCCCTACATATGCCGTATACATATACCATTTGTAGTATATCGGGGGTCTGTCAGTGTCAGGAACTTAGGATACTATTAGGAAGTGCTGGGAAAGTTGTTGATGGAGTGTTGTTTGGGAATTGGTTTGGATTGACAGTTTGGATGATCATATTTGATGAACCCTTATATAATCACTTATGAACACACTTACTGGACACGTGGGGTGTATAGGATTAACGAACGATACGAACACTTGGTGATAGACTGGAGATTTGGAGGATGATATAGACACGTGGTGACAATATTAACGCATAGTGATGATACTAACGCTTAGTGATGGTATGAACACTTGATGAGAATAAATTATGGGGAGAATATGAACACTTAGTGACAATAAGAGCACTCAGTGATGATATGAACCCTCATTGATGATTATGGACAATGGGATTTAGTATGGATTCTAGTGAACTTAGACATTAGGGGAACCTTAATGTCAGGTGAACTTAGACATTAGGTGAACTTAGAAATAGGCAAACCTACATGTCAGGTGAACTTAGACATTAGGCGAACCTAATTGTCCAAGGGAACTAGAGACCACTTCACTCAAAATTATCTTACCTAGGATAAGGTTTGTGAAGTGAGACAATGATAAGAGACATAATACACCCTAAATTCCAACAAGGGCATAATCGTGGTGCAATGCAACGGTGGTGGGACGGTGTTGGGGAGGTTGCGATCTACCCCTGCATATGCCCTATATATAAGCTTGTTGCACTGCATCAGGAGGTTGTCAGTGTTAGTATAGGGTGGGGAATGTTTGGTACTTAGGAATAATTAGTTAATATTAGATATGACCAACTAGGATGCGTTAGTATAATATTAGGGAATTAATACTTTGATATGAGTTTAAAGACAGATAGGAGAAAAATATAGTTCCTATATGTAATCCTAACTGTTGAAATGAACTCATTTGACCCTTGTTTGTATGACTTACGTTGTAAGCGGTAGTAACATGTTTCTAATCTCTTCAGAAACATGCCGCCACGCCGTCACAACGGGGAGGATACGAACTCTGAAGATGCTAACGGTAATGCCAACTCCGGCATACCAGAGTTAGCGAACCTCATTTCTGGATTGGTGAATCAATTAACTCAAGCCAATCAATCTCTCACTCAGAACAGAGGTGGTGCAAACGCACCAACTTGCACATTCAAGCACTTCAATTCCTGTAATCCACTGAAGTTTACGGGTTCTGAGACAGCCACTGGTCTACTACAGTGGTTTGAGAGCATGGAGAATACCTTCATCAACAGTGATTGCCCCGAATACCTGAAAGTTCGTTATGCCACTAGTGTTTTCCAAAAGAGAGCACTAACTTGGTGGAATGGGGAAAACGAACTAGGGGAGTTAATGCTGCCCTAGCACTGACTTGGACTGAGGTCAAAAACCTGATGACCACTGAATTCTGTCATCGTAGTGAGATGAGGAAACTGGAGACTGAGTTCTGGGAACTCAAACAAGATAGTGGGGAGAATGTTATCTACAATACCCGCTTTCATGAGTATAGTTTACTGGTACCTCATCTGGTGACACCGCTGGAGAGAGCTATTGAGAAGCATATAGGCGGTTTGCCTATGCAGATTCAGGACACTGTTTACTGAAGCAACACTGGAAGCTGCGATCCGTCTATCTGCTACACTCACCAATAATCACGTTAAGGCTGGAACACTCACGAGAATGGGAACCAAGAAGACTGAGGTGAAGACTGCTGCAAAGGAAACTAAAACCGAAGTCAAGACCGAAGCTGCTAGTTCATCAAAAAGCAGCAACAGGAAGCGGAAGACTAGGAGTTATGCTGTTACCACTCCAGTCACTCAACAGTCCTCCAATAATTCCAACACTAGGAATTTTGGAGATGTTTCGCAATGCAATACTTGCAGATATCACCACATGCCTAACTTGCCGTGTCGTGTCTGCAACAACTGTGGCAAGTACGACCATTTTGCTAACGTTTGTCGGAGTGCACCGCAAGCACAAAGGATGCAACATGTTCCGCTTGCACTGCCAGCTCCGCAAGCTCAACAAGTTCTACCGATACAAGCTGCACCTGTTCTCCAGGTACCTGTACAGGCAAGAGCCTGTTACGAGTGTGGTGAAGTGGGTCATTTCAGGAATCAATGCCCGGATTGACGGGAAATAATCAAAGGGTGGCGAGAGGCAGAGCTTTTCAACTGAATGCTCCTGCGGCTCAAGCCAACCAGGATGTAGTCAACGGTACATTTCTGAGCAACAACTCTTATGCATCTGTTCTATTTGATTCTGGTGCCGATAGGAGTTTCGTTTCATATGATTTTGAATGCATGCTTGGTAGAACACGTACACACTTAGATAAACCGTTTAACATGGAGGTGGCTAACGGAAACACTATCGATATGGACACTGTTATTATTGGATGTACTGTGAACTTAAGTGATCACGTTTTTCCAATTGATCTTATACCTATGCATCTTGGTAGCTTTGATGTTATCATAGGCATGGATTGGTTAGCCCCCCACAAAGCGGATATAGTTTGTCATGAAAAATACATTCGTATTCCCTCACCCTCGGGTGAAACTTTAAGAGTTTTTGGGGAAACGTCTAGTAAAGGTCTTAAGCTGATGTCATACACTAAAGCACACAAGTACCTTAGGAAGAAATGTATAGCATTCTTAGCACACATTGTGGAGAAAAAGGAGAAAGGAAAGAGAATTGAAGACATTCCAGTAATAAGAGATTTTCCTTAAGTATTTCCAGACGACTTGTCGGTTTTTCCACCAGAACGTCAAGTAGAATTTCGAATTGACTTAGTACCTGGTGCGAATCCAGTCGCCAAAGCTCCTTACAGACTTGCACCTTCAGAGTTGCAATAATTGGCGAGTCAACTACAAGAACTAACTGACAAGGGATTCATTCGTCCGATCCATTCGCCATGGGGTGCACCGGTTCTGTTTGTCAAGAAGAAGGACGGGTCATTACAAATGTGCATCGACTACCACAAGCTAAATAAGCTGACCACTAAGAATCGATATCCACTGCCGCGCATCGATGATCTTTTCGATCAACTTCAAGGCTCGGCATGGTTTTCAAATATTGATCTTAGGTCTGGGTATCATCAGCTTCGCGTACATGATGATGATATTCCCAAGACGGCATTCAGAACAAGATATGGCCATTATGTCACACCCGAGCCGGCGGGAACGTGTGATAATCGAAATGATCAGATTGTTTACATAGCACATGATAAATACATGAGAAATGCTAACACGACAATGATATAGAATTACAAGATTAAATTACAATGTATCGTTCCTAATTTAACCAAGTAAATCTATCCAAAAGAATCAATGAGTTTATATCTTGTAACTGTACAAGATATACAAAAGATGATTCGTAGTCTTGTCATCCAAAAGTATGCAATCACAAAAGTAGCTAGGCCTCCTTAAGGTCCACTAGCTAGGTCCCTGTAATCATGGTAACTAACCATGTTCGTCACATGAGAAAACACGCTTTTAAAACAAAGTCAACACTAGGTTGGTGAGTTCATAAGTATGTTAGTTGAAAACCTGGATTCATTCACATGCACAATCACAATGTATGTTCTGTTACTTGTATGTTGTTTGTTTCACCCGATCACCCAATGGCTTATCAATAATTATATTCACAAGTAATATATCATCTAGTAGTGATGCTTATATATAGGGCATCTGTAAGGGAACCAAGCCCTAGCCAACATCCCACCACATCACTACTAGAACTCCACACTACTTGCAATACAACTATTGATTTCCATCTCCATTCCACATGTTTATCTCATTGTTGATCACCTGTGATATTATGTATAGAATAATATAATAATAGAGTTGTAGTTATCAGACCGAAGTATTGATAACCATTATATGTATTAAGGATCTTAGATTTACTTAATCTGTTCCTTGTACTATTCTATTGTTTGTGGGGTTAACTGATGATTCACTCTTAAATATTAAAAGTGTTAGTTAACCGTTTTTCCTCTGTTCTCAACTTGAAGTGCATAGAACCTAAATGGGATCCATTGCAATCCTCACGTAATCAGATTTCAATGCATCCAATTTACCTCTACCACTTTGTGATCCCATTGCCCTCATCGAAACTGTTACTAATAATATGACATGAGAGAAAATAAATTCCTCAGTCTACTAGTCCACAGGTAACGATGGATTGTGTACCTCGATGTTGTTGTTTGTTCTCAGTGTGGGATGTTCTCAATGTGATTAACAAGGTTAAATAAGATCTCATCTTATTACATTATGTTAATCATTGTGTGAATGATGTTGTTATCATGAAGTTACATTATCATGATTATCATTCCTTGTAATCCATATGGTCACCATATTGTCATTAAACCGTAGTAAGAACTAGTCTTACTACCCTTAAGTGACTCAGGTGGTGGATGATAAATGCTCCATACTATCGCATAGTGTAACATCCTGTTTTAAGAAAAATAAATAAAATACTCTCGTTTATAGTTAAAATATTATTAGTCAAAGAAAAATATAAAAATAAAAAAAACAATCAATTAAAACGTAATGTCTCGTCTAATAATATAAAATAATTTATTTCATAAATATAATTATTCGCGAGTACAAAAATAAACGTTCAAAATTTTTAACATTCAAAACGAATAGGTAGGATGAAACTATTATTAGAAATAATCGTTGTTTGAACGATTAATTATATTATAGGAGACCGCCTAAAATTAATAAAATATATTATAATTAAACTTTCTCCGATTTTAACGAAACTTAGGTCAAAACGTAGAAAAAATTGAGTCGATCCTAATAGTATTTTTAGAATTTTATAAAACACCATATTTTAAAAGTTATAAGACAAAAACAAGAATTTAACTAAATTAATAAAATAATAATATATATATATATATATACACGTATATGTATATCTCAGTAAGATAATTCGAGGAGTGCTACTTAAGAAAATAAAATAGATAATCATCATCAAATAGAAAAATACGTGGGCTAAGAAAAATTACGTGGAATGTGTTAGTAAATCAAAATGGATGACTCATGATCATCATGAGGTAATTCAACAACTTAAAGGCAAAATAAAATGCATATAAATAGAAGCAGAATGTTGATTTCTATACATACACACAATATATACACATACACTAAGATAAAAAAAGAAAGAAAAAGGAGATATGGATGCTAGGAGGTGCTGATCAGTATAAAAGGGTCAAGATTAAAGAGTTGGTTCGTTTAGGTATATTATCTAATCTTTAGTTAAACTCATAAATTTAAAGTTTTATCAAAATATTAACTTATAAGGTTACGGTTGAGATCCTACCCTATGGATATATTAAAAATTTTAGTTTACTTAAAATAAAATAAATAATAATAATAATAATTATTATTATTATCATAGTAATCGTAGTAAAAAAAAAATAATAATAATAATAATAATAATAATAAATAAATAAATAAATAAATCTTTCTTGCAGAATAATTTTAAGAATAATATAAGCAGAAACGCTGCCCAAATTTATATCGAGAAGTTTAAGCTGTCACTCAGTCAACCAAAAATTCAAGTGAATACATCTAACTTGTTTTTAAATTTATAAATGAATTTTATGAGCATGGTATGTTTAATTTTGACGCATAAAGGGATACTATTAGACCAGCATTTAGGCTATTAGTATACGTATGATTTGCAAATCGTATCCGCATATGGGTGAAATTCTCATACGTGGCTGGCACAGGTGGGCTGGAAGGTTAAACGTAAGACGTACTCCGCAAGCAACCTAACCAGTGACCAGCTGTGGGCTGGAGGGAACAAAACGTAAGACGCGCTGCGCTGTAGTTCCTAACCAGTGACAGTTATAAACCAGTGTATGCAGTAGTTGTATATATCAGTGAAATAACCTGCTAAATGTGTAGTATTGCCAATATTACTTATGGTTAAAGGACCGAACATGCTATGCTTACATATCGAGTCTGTTATTTGTATTCACCAACTTTATGTTGACGTTTTATTTTCAAAAACTTTTCAGGTAATAATGAATGATAAATGAGAAGCAAGATTAGAGGTTTAAGGCCTATGATGCCTTAAACAAAGGTCTTGTGGCGAAACCGTGGAGCTATTGGAGTTATATCTCCAATTCTGAATAAACCGGAAAATCTTGAAACGATGTGTAAATATATGTTTATGTAAATCCGGTTTTATTATGAAATAAATACGAAAAGTTTTATATTAAATCCTGAAAAGTTATTTGCAAATCATGAAATGGGGTTTTCATATCTATGCATATGAATTATTTACCATGGTTGTAAAAATCGCTAGGCGCTAGTCGGGCGGTGAGGTACCGCCTAGGGATTAATCAGGATTAATCGGCGCTAGGCGGATTGGAATTTTTATATGTAATTTTACAAATATATATTATATACATACATCAATATCAATAATTTAATATAATATTTAAAATAATTTTAAAAAATATACTTAAATATACTAAAAAAAGCACTTTAAAGTGCAAACTTAAACACTGAGTTCAAAGTTTAAAGATAAATTTCGATGTTAACTGTCTGGATTCGATGTTTTAGAGACATATTAAAGATTTTCGGTAGAGAAATGTCTAAATAATCACGAAATTGGTCCCTTTTTACCATAAAAAAGTCAAAAAAAGTCAAAAAAATGAAAAAAAAAAATAAAAATCTGATCGGGCCGCTTAGCACCGCCTAGCGCCTAGGCACCGCCTAGGCCAAAAATTAGACAGTAGATGGGCGCCTAGCGCCTAGGCGCCGCCTAGGCCGATTTTTACAACACTGTTATTTACTATATTATGAAAAATGAGAAAATAATGATTTCCGCTGCGTAAATTTTTGAATTCACGAAACAACGCTTCCGTTTAAAATAAATAAACAAATAAACTCTGACCGAGACTGTAATTATCAATGAAACCAATCGGGTCGCAGCGCTCGGGCCGCCGAGAGCCCGGGGTGTGACACATAGTATGTTTTAAGTTGTAAACTAAGCGTTATAAGTACTTGACTTATCACACTTAGTTAATTATAATGTTGAATGGTATTAAGAAGATGTTTTATCTTCTGATCATTCATGTGTTTTGTTGTGTCATCATGTTTCTCTGTAATTGTCTCCAATGTTTGTTTATGTATGAATTATCCCAATGGTTGCTCATGTAAGAATAACTAGGTGTTGTAAGATAAAATCTTATAACTATGTTATTCTAATATGTTGATGAATTATGAAGATATATTATCATGTTCATCTAATTATCACTGTCATGTCATGATCATACAAGCATGCATACAATGATAAGCGATAATAAGGAATTTAATATTATCTAAAATCAAGTATAAGCAATATGTTAAGCAAAACTTTTAAATAAATAAAAGTAAGCATGTTTCTCAGCCCCGAGAGTTAAAATCAGTTAAGATTAGAGAAAAGGGGCATATGAACTCACCTTGTTGAGGTAGTGGTTGACTTAGCTTAAACTAGAATGCACGCGCTCCTTGATTGTATTTGTTGTGTTTTCACGATCCTGTATTGATTTCACGTTGTATTTAACTTATAAGTATAAGTCTTATAGGTTTGTGCGCGTGTATGTGCTAGTCTTAACTTGGTTATCACCCCATGGTGTTGATCCTCATTCGACCCATTCCAATTGAAGTAGGATTTATTTTCACTTATACAATTTGGTTTGAATTTGGTGTGTGATTGTTAGTTATGACTAAAGACTTGATTTTTATAATGATTTAATGACCTAGATGTCATTAATCCTCTTAACACCATAACCATCACCCTTGTAGTAAAACATGATTACCCATTCCATTTCCCATAATTGTCATTCTTAACCATTAATTCGTGACTCAGGTTACATTTAAAACCATTGGGCCGAATGTCATCCTTGTGAGTCTCATGATTTAACCGTGGCCAAAATGTTATAGATGTGGGCCGATTATTGGTCTTGGGCCGAGCCAAGGGCCATATAAAGGGTTTGGGGCGAAGATGTATGCGTGGGCCGAACAACCACAGTGGGCCGAAGCATGGAAATGGCTAGCTAGAATGGTTGATCAATTGAAATGTTTGGCCGAATTGATGTGGCTAAATTTCCAGCGAGCCTTGTGTTACTTAGGTTAGAGGTTCGGTTCTGTTATGGTCACGAGTTCGGCGCCTCAAGGGTTCGGCTGGGGTTGCAGCTAGATGGTAAGGTTCGGCTAGTGATTTGCTAGACATAGGTTCGTCCCCACGAGAGACGAAGGTTCGGCAGCATGGTTCGACTAAGGTTTGTGCACCATACAATGGTTCGGCTGAGTTTCGAAAGTCAGGCAAGGTTTGTGAGACTAGGCAGGTTCGGCCGAAGGTGCATAGGTTCCTTCATATCCACCGGTTCGGCCATGGTTCGTGGGGGTCCATAGGTTCGCCGAGGTGATTTAGGGTTCGGCTAAGACACAGGAGGGTTCGTGGCTGCGTCTGAGGGTCACAAGGTTCGGCTGTATGATGTAGAAGGTTCGCCTGCTTGAGAGCCCATGATGGTTCGGCTGGTTGAAGGTTCGGCTAGCCTCACCCAACGAACCAGTAGCTGAGTTGCATCGCACTTCAAGGCTGTTGGAAGGCTCGATCCATGGTGGTGCTCTCACAACAATGGTGAACCAGAACAAGGTTTCAAGAGCGTAGTGGTTGATTTACACCGGTTCTAATACTTGTTACTTGGTTGGGTCGACAAACCCCATAAAACCCTAATTTTTCAGACTTTACATGCTCAATACCTCGAATTTGGCGGGTTAATCTCTTAGATCTATTGTACTTCCTTGTAGAGGAGATCAAGAGCTACGCGTGACACCAAGAATGCTTGATTTCGTGAAGAAACGAGTGATTTATGGTGGATTGAAGCTTGAATTCTTGTAGTGAGAGAGGAAAACGAGTTTGTAGAGAGAGAAAGGTGTAGGTGAAGATAATAAATGAGATTAATTGCTTGAAATGGGGTTTTTATACCTCGGGGGTATTCGGGTTTGTTTCGGTTGCTCGCTTCGCGTTTTCGTTGCGTTTCCGGAACGTATGCGTAATTTACGTGTTTTAAATAAAAGATTAGTTATTTTAATTATTTTGATGAGTTTCAAAATTGTAAGACATTATTTATTATATTTTATTAATTTATCTTCGTTCGTGTCGTGTTTCGTTTTCGTTTCGTTAGATCGCGTCACCATCGTGCGTATTCGTTCGAATCGTCATTCGAACGAACACGTCGATGGTTTTGCTTTCTGACTTTTGTTTTCTACTTCTCATTCATCATTTCAAAACGTTAAAATCACAGATATGTTTGTGTGAATCGTCACTCACTCAAACACACTGTCAGTTCGTTATTCTGAAACGACACTGCAATATTCTTTTAAATTGTATTTCCTCACTGTCGGACTCAACTAAACACCCTGTTATCACATTGTTATCACACTGATTTGTCGGCCATCTGATTCCTGTCATCTACGGATATTAGATTGCAACCGATTTGTTCTTGATATTTGTTTGAACACTGTTGTTTCTCATGATTTGTTGTGCTAACGGTGCTTAGGTTTTCACTTAAATACATACAAATATTGTTTCAAATGCGTGTTGTACTTACAGTATTTAAGTTTACACATAAACACGTACAACTGTTTCTTGTATTTTGAATTCTGTTAATACCAGTACTGTTCACAAACATGTATTTACACATAGTTACTGTTGAAGGTACACATACCGTACGGACTTGCCGGCCGGTCAGGTACTAGGTGTCATAGTCTCCCCTTGTTAAAGAAATTTCATCCCGAAATTTAAGCATAAAGGTCGGGCTTTACTTCTCGAACAGGTGGGGATACTTTGTTTTCATGTTATCCTCGCGCTCCCAAGTAAATTCTGGTCCACGCTTGGAGTTCCATCGAACCTTTACAATAGGGAAACGGCTTCGTTTCAGTTTCTTAACTTCACGTTCCATAATCTCTACAGGTTCCCCAATGAAGTGTAGTTGCTCATCGATTTGTATCTCTTCCAATGGTATGATCAATGTTTCATCTGCTAAGCACCTCTTGAGATTTGATACATGAAACACATCGTGTACTCCGCTGAGCTCATTAGGGAGTTTGAGTCTGTATGCCACAGGACCTATGCGTTGAGTAATCTCAAACGGTCTGACATAACTAGGTGCTAGCTTGCCTTTAGCCCCAAAACGAACTACGCCTTTCCATTGGGACACTTTCAACATAACTCGGTCACCCACATCGAATTCCAAAGGCTTGCGTCGTTTGTCTGCGTAGCTCTTTTGGCGGCTACGTGTTGCTTGTAATCTTTGTTGTATCTGGGGTATCTTATCAGTAGTTTCCTGAATAAGTTCAAGCCCAGTTATTCTGTTGTCTCCCACTTCAGTCCAACAAATCGGAGACCGACATATTCTACCATAAAGTGCTTCAAACGGAGCACATCCGATGCTGTTGTGGTAGCTATTGTTGTAGGAGAACTCAATAAGTGGTAAATGTGTATCCCAACTTCCACCGAAGCCTAGGATGCATGTCCTCAACATATCCTCTAGGATTTGAATGGTTCGCTCGCTTTGTCCATCCGTTTGTGGATGATAAGCGGTGCTCAAGTTAACACTTGTCCCTAAGGATTGTTGCAATGATTGCCAGAACCGCGAAGTAAATCGACTGTCCTGGTCTGAAATAATAGACAATGGCACACCGTGCCTTGCTATTATTTCATAAATGTATAGCCTCGCTAGTTTCTCCATCTTGTAAGTTTCTCTGATCGGCAAGAAGTGTGCGGACTTGGTCAATCTATCAATGATGACCCAAATCGAATCATGTCCGCTGGAAGTGCGGGGTAGCTTGGTAATGAAATCCATAGCTATTTGTTCCCACTTCTATTGTGGTATCCCTGGTTGTTCCAGCAAACCTGAAGGTTTCTGGTGTTCAGCTTTGACCTTGGCACATGTGATGCATTTGCCAACATAAGTGGCAACATCTTTCTTCATTCCCGGCCACCAATAAAACGACTTAAGATCTTGGTACATCTTATCGGCACCTGGATGAACTGAATAACGTGTCTTGTGTGCCTCGTCAAATATAAGTGTTCGGAGTTCATCTACTGCCGGGATCCACACACGATCCAGATAATAGATAACTCCATCTAGTTTTGTCACAAAATGTTTCTCGGCTCCACGGTCGAGCTCTTGTTTCAAATTGTCTCTAGCCACTGCTTCCTTTTGTGCTTGTATAATTTGTTCTCTCAAACTTGTTTGCACAGTCATTCCCATTGCTTGAACGCGCAAGGGTTTGACTCTTTCCTTCTGACTCAAAGCATCCGCAACAACATTTGCTTTGCCCGGATGGTATTTGATCACACAATCGTAATCGTTCAGGAGCTCAACCCAACATCTCTGTCTCATGTTAAGCTCCTTCTGATCAAATATGTGCTGTAAACTCTAGTGATCTGTGAAGATAGTGCATTTTGTACCATACAGGTAATGCCTCCATATCTTTAAAGCAAAGAAAACAGCTCCCAGTTCTAAATCATTTGTTGTGTAGTTCTTCTCATGTACTTTCAACTGTCTTGAGGCATAAGCAATGACTTTGTCTCGTTGCATCAAAACACATCCGAGTCCCTGATGGGAAGCATCGCAATATACTACAAAATCATCATTGCCTTCTAGGAGTGTTAAGATTGGAGCATTGCAAAATCTTTGTTTCAGGGTCTGGAATGCCTCCTCTTGTTTCTGTGTCCACACAAAAGGTTCACTCTTCTGTGTGAGTTTGGTGAGAGGCAAGGCCATCTTAGAGAAATTCAAAATGAATCTCCTGATTAACCTGCCAATCCCAAAAAAGATCTGATCTCGGTTGGTGTTGTAGGCACATCCCAGTTCTTGATTGCTTCAATCTTGGCAGGATCCACGTGAATACCATCATTGTTAATCACGTGACCCAAGAACTGAACTTCTCTTAACCAGAATTCACACTTGGAGAATTTGGCATAGAGTCGTTCTTCTTTCAGGAGTTCCAGGACTGTTTTGAGGTGTTGTTCATGTTCCTTCTCGTTCTTTGAATAAATCATTATATCATCAATAAAGACGATAACAAACTGATCTAAGTACGGCTTGCACACCCGGTTCATCAAATCCATGAACACAGCCGGTGCGTTCGTCAATCCGAATGGCATCACCATAAATTCGTAGTGATCATATCGGGTACGGAAGGCCGTCTTTGGTATGTCTTCCTCTTGAATCCGGAGCTGATGATAGCCTAATCTCAGGTCTATCTTTGAAAAGTACTGTGCTCCCTGTAATTGATCAAACAGATCATCAATCCTCAGTAACGGGTACCGATTCTTGATGGTGAGTTTGTTGAGCTCTCTGTAATCAATACACATCCTGAGAGATCCATCTTTCTTCTTAACAAAAAGAACCGGAGCTCCCCATGGGGAAAAGCTCGGTCGGATGAATACTTTATCGAGTAGCTCTTGTAACTGATTGGACAACTCCTGCATTTCTGATGGAGCAAGTCTGTAAGGAGACTTAGCTACAGGAGTCGCTCCCAGAATCAAATCGATTCGAAACTGCACTGATCTCTCGGGTGGCAGTCCCGGTAGATCATTCGGAAACACGTCCGTATAGTCTTTCACAACCGGTACGTCTTGAATCTTGATTGCTTTCTTGTCTTTCTCGATCACGTGAGCTAGGAATGCAACGCATTGTTTTTTGGAGGTACTTGCGAGCCTTCATGCACGATATTATCTTGACACTGCGTTTCGCTTGGTCTCCACGAATCTCCAAAATCTCATTGTTCTCCACTGGAATGTGTAGTAGCTTATCGGAACAAATGAACTTAACTCGGTTAAGAGATAGCCAATCCATTCCGATGATGATGTCGAAACTGCCCAGCTCCATCGGTATCAAGTCAATGGAAAATGTGTGATCGCCAAGTGTTAGTGGGCAATTCCTAAATATTGTGTCTACTGTGATCTGTTTGCCATTTGCTATCTCAATAGTGTAAGGGGAGTCTAACAATTCCTCAGGATAATTAAGATGGCATGCAAAGTTGGATGAGATAAAACTCTGATCCGCACCAGTGTCAAATAATATGGATGCATAGAAGTCAGATAAGAGAAATGTACTCGTGATCACGTTCGGGTCCTGTCGAGCATCAGTAGCTCCTATTTGAAAGGCCCGTCCTCTTGCTGCTTGAGTCCTTGGTTGAGCTTTCTTGGGACAATCCCTCGAGAAGTGTCCAGGTTCACCACAAGTGAAACATGACCCGGTATCCGCAGCAGCAGTAGTGGCTGAGTTGTTGTTTCGGTTCTGAGCCCTCGGGCTCCTGCATTGGGCTACCAGATGACCAAACCTCCCACAGTTGGTGCAGTGTCTACACGAGATGTTTGATAAATGATGATACTGGCATGAGTTGCACAAAGGTGCAGTGCCAGTGTAGGGCTTTCTGATCTGCAATGGTGGTGGTTGGTTGAGCATTGGAGCTTCAGTGGTAGCAGCAAAATTTCTACCCACCTTCTGTTTCTTAGCCGGCCTTTTATCCGACTTCTTTGAAGTTCCAGCTTTGGCTGAGTCAGCCTCTTTCTTGAGTGCCCAGAAGCAACCATCACATCTGTCATTGTTGATGACAGAGTAACAGCCATTTCCATGGTTGTTGGATGAGCAGCAAGAATGAAACCTTGCATACAAGCCGGCAATCCCACGATATACCGCTCAATTCTCTTTTCCAGTGTTGGCACTATATCTGGTGCCAATGATGCTAGTTCATGAAATCTTATGTTGTAGGCCAGATGCCCAGCACCAATCATAACAAGATTGAGTAACTCAGTCTCAACCTTCTTGATTTCGTTCCTTGGGCAAAACTTTGCCCGCATTATGGCCTTGAAGTCATCCCAAGGCATTGAAAAAGCCTCATCCCTGCCTCTAGTATGAACTTGAGCGTTCCACCAAGTTAACGCTCGCTTGTCAATGAACCCGCAGCATACTTCACCCTAAACTGTTCCAGACATTTGCTGATCTCCAGGGTTGTCTCCATCTTTTCGATCCATTGGATCAATCCGACGGCTCCTTCGCTGCCACTGAAACTCGGTGGCTTACATCCCACAAAGTTCTTGTAGGAGTAGTCTTGATGGTTTGGGGTGTTTCCGCTGCCTTCTCCCGAAGAGTTGGCAATGTTGTTGCTGTTGTTGCTGTTGATCCTGTTCATCATCTTAGGAATCACATCCCTCAGTTGACTAGTCAGCAGAATGGCCAGTGCTATGGTAGCAGAATCTAACTGATGTGCAGGCGGTGGCGGAGGAGGAGGTGATTGTGTAGGAGAATCAGCAGGTGAAGGTGTAGATGAGTGTGGTACCAAGTCTTGTGGTGGTGGTGGCAGTATAACAGGTGGTGGTCTTCTCGTCGGCATTCTGATCATAACCGAAAGAAAATTGGTTAGTGCAGTGATCAGATGCAGAAGACACATGCAAATAGAGTCCTATGTCAGATAATCTCTACATGAGGGTCCCTAGGTTATAGTCTAGGCCAAACCATTTAAGTAATATGACCTATATTTCTCTATAACCAAGGCACTGATACCAATCTGTCACACCTCGAGCCGGCGGAAACGAATCGGCTTTCCCGTCGGGCGGAAGGTTCCCGGGGCGCGATATCGTGTGATAATCGAAATGATCAGATTGTTTACATAGCACATGATAAATACATGAGAAATGCTAACACGACAATGATATAGAATTACAAGATTAAATTACAATGTATCGTTCCTAATTTAACCAAGTAATCTATCCAAAAGAATCAACGAGTTTATATCTTGTAACTGTACAAGATATACAAAAGATGATTCGTAGTCTTGTCATCCAAAAGTATGCAATCACAAAAGTAGCTAGGCATCCATAAGGTCCACTAGCTAGGTCCCTGTAATCATGGTAACTAAACATGTTCGTCACCTGAGAAAACACGCTTTTAAAACAAAGTCAACACTAGGTTGGTGAGTTCATAAGTATGTTAGTTGAAAACCTGGATTCATTCACATGCACAATCACAATGTATGTTCTGTTACTTGTATGTTGTTTGTTTCACCCGATCACCCAATGGCTTATCAATAGTTATATTCACAAGTAATATATCATCCTAGTAGTGATGTTTATATATAGGGCATCTGTAAGGGAACCAAGCCCTAGCCAACATCCCACCACATCACTACTAGAACTCCACACTACTTGCAATACAACTATTGATTTCCATCTCCATTCCACATGTTTATCTCATTGTTGATCACCTGTGATATTATGTATAGAATAATATAATAATAGAGTTGTAGTTATCAGACCGAAGTATTGATAACCATTATATGTATTAAGGATCTTAGATTTACTTAATCTGTTCCTTGTACTATTCTATTGTTTGTGGGGTTAACTGATGATTCACTCTTAAATATTAAAAGTGTTAGTTAACCGTTTTTCCTCTGTTCTCAACTTGAAGTGCATAGAACCTAAATGGGATCCATTGCAATCCTCACGTAATCAGATTTCAATGCATCCAATTTACCTCTACCACTTTGTGATCCCATTTCCCTCATCGAAACTGTTACTAATAATATGACATGAGAGAAAATAAATTCCTCAGTCTACTAGTCCACAGGTAACGATTGATTGTGTACATCGATGTTGTTGTTTGTTCTCAGTGTGGGATGTTCTCAATGTGATTAACAAGGTTAAATAAGATCTCATCTTATTACATTATGTTAATCATTGTGTGAATGATGTTGTTATCACGAAATTACATTATCATGATTATCATTCCTTGTAATCCATATGGTCACCATATTGTCATTAAACCGTAGTAAGAACTAGTCTTACTACCCTTAAGTGACTCAGGTGGTGGATGTCATCCTTGTGAGTCTCATGATTTAACCGTGGCCAAAATGTTATAGATGTGGGCCGATTATTGGTCTTGGGCCGAGCCAAGGGCCATATAAAGGGTTTGGGCCGAAGATGTGTGCGTGGGCCGAACAACCACAGTGGGCCGAAGCATGGAAATGGCCAGCTAGAATGGTTGATCAATTGAAATGTTTGGCCGAATTGATGTGGCTAAATTTCCAGCGAGCCTTGTGTTACTTAGGTTAGAGGTTCAGTTCTGTTATGGTCACGAGTTCGGCGCCTCAAGGGTTCGGCTAGGGTTGCAGCTAGATGGTAGGGTTC
This sequence comes from Mikania micrantha, assembly GCA_009363875.1. Lineage (NCBI taxonomy): Eukaryota > Viridiplantae > Streptophyta > Magnoliopsida > Asterales > Asteraceae > Mikania > Mikania micrantha. Next base: position 50,449,346 of record CM018694.1, on the reverse strand, counting down.
GGCTGGTGATTTGCTAGACATAGGTTTGTCCCCACGAGAGACAAAGGTTCGGCAGCATGATTCGGCTAAGGTTCGTGCACTATACAATGGTTCGGCTGAGTTTCGAAAGTCAGGCAAGGTTCGTGAGACTAGGCAGGTTCGGCCGAAGGTGCAAAGGTTCGTTCATCTCCACCAGTTCGGCCATGGTTCATGGGGGTCCATAGGTTTGCCGAGGTGATTTAGGGTTCGGCTAAGACACAAGAGGGTTCGTGGCTGCGTCTGAGGGTCACAGGGTTCGGCTGTATGATGTAGAAGGTTCGCCTGCTTGAGAGCCCATGATGGTTCGGCTGGTCGAAGGTTCGGCCAGCCTCACCCAACGAACCTGTAACTGAGTTGCATCACACTTCAAGGCTGTTGGAAGGCTCTATCCATGGTGGTGCTCTCACAACAATGGTGAACCAAAACAAGGTTTCAAGAGCGTAGTGGTTGGTTTACACCGGTTCTAATACCTGTTACATGGTTGGGTCGACAAACCCCATAAAACCCTAATTTTTCAGAAATTACATGCTCAATACCTCGAATTTGGCGGGTTAATCTCTCAAATATGTTGTACTTCCTTGTAGAGGAGATCAAGAGCTACGCGTGGACACCAAGAATGCTTGATTTCGTGAAGAAACGAGTGATTTATGGTGGATTGAAGCTTGAATTCTTGTAGTGAGAGAGGAAAACGAGTTTGTAGAAATAGAAAGGTGTAGGTGAAGATAATAAATGAGATTAATTGCTTGAAATGGGGTTTTTATACCTCGGGGGTATTCGGGTTTGTTTCGGTTGCTCGGTTCGCATTTTCGTTGCGTTTCCAGAACGTACGCGTAATTTACGTGTTTTAAATAAAAGATTAGTTATTTTAATTATTTCGATGAGTTTCAAAATTGTCAAACATTATTTATTTTATTTTATTAATTTATCTTCGTTCGTGTCGTGTTTCGTTTTCGTTTCGTCAGATCGCGTCACCATCGCGCGTATTTGTTCGAATCGTCATTCGAACGAACACGTCGATGGTTTTGCTTTCTGACTTTTGTTTTCTACTTCTCAGTCATCATTTCAGAACGTTAAACTCACAGATATGTTTGTGTGAATCGTCACTCACGCAAACACACTGTTAATTCGTTATTCTGAAACGACACTGCAATATTGTTTTAAATTGTATTTTCTCACTGTCGGACTCAACTAAACACCCTGTTATCACACTGATTTGTCGGCCATCTGATTCCTGTCATCTACGGATATCAGATTGCAACCGATTTTTTCTTGATATTTATTTGAACACTGTTGTTTCTCGTGATTTGTTGTGCTAGCGGTACTTAGGTTTTCACTTAAATACACACAACTATTGTTTCAAATGCGTGTTGTACTTACAGTATTTAAGTTTACACATAAATACGTACAACTGTTTCTTGTATTTTGAATTCTGTTAATACCAGTACTGTTCACAAACATGTATTTACACATAGTTACTGTTGAAGGTACAAATACCGTACGGACTTGCCGGCCGGTCATGTACTAGTTGTCACACATTATGAGTTTCTGGTAATGCCCTTCAGCCTTACCAATGCACCGGCGGTTTTCATGGATCTCATGAATCGTGTTTGCAGGCCATACTTGGATAAGTTTGTAATTGTATTCATTGATGATATTTTGATATACTCGAAGACAAAGGAAGAACACGAGAAACACCTTAAGTTGGTTTTAGAGATCCTGAGAGAAGAGCGACTGTATGCCAAATTCTCTAAATGTGAATTTTGGATTAAGGAAGTTCAATTCTTGGGGCACATAGTCAATGAAAATGGTGTTCACGTGGATCCTGCAAAGATTGATGCGGTGAAGAATTGGAGTACACCAAAGACACCGACGGAGATTCGATCATTTCTTGGACTAGCCGGTTACTATCGACGGTTTATTTCGAACTTCTTCAGGATTGCTGTCCCTCTCACTTCTTTGACTCAGAAGAATAAACCTTATGAGTGGGGACCGAAGCAAGAAGAGGCATTTCAGACTTTAAAGCAGAAACTTGTGATGCTCCTGTCTTGACATTGCCAGATGGAAATGATGATTTTGTGGTTTACTGCGATGCATCCAACCTAGGTCTCGGGTGTGTCCTCATGCAACGGGGAAAGGTTGTGGCATATGCATCGAGACAGCTGAAAATTCACGAGAAGAACTACACTACACACGACTTGGAACTTGGTGCAGTCGTGTTTGCCTTGAAGATATGGAGACATTACCTTTATGGCACTAAGTGTGTAGTCTTTACAGATCACAAGAGTTTGCAACACATTCTCAATCAGAAGGAATTTAATATGAGACAACGGAGATGGGTTGAACTACTGAACGATTATGACTGTGAAATTTGATACCATCCTGATAAAGCGAATGTAGTAGCAGATGCGCTTAGTCGCAAGAGCCAAGTTCAGATCCATAGTGTCCGAGTGCACACTAATCTCCATAATGATGTTCTCACAGCCCAACAATACTCAGTAGCCCAAGATAACTTGAAAAATGAGATGTCTTGCAGGGCTGAGATATTATTGGAAACCAAGGATGATGGTTTGATGTATTATTTGAATCGGTTGTGGATACCGAACAGGGGTGATATAAGGGTGATGATTTTGGATGAAGCTCATAAGTCACGTTACTCAATCCATCCGGGTGCTGATAAGATGTATCAAGACCTTAGGGCCTTATACTGGTGGCCTGGAATGAAGAAGGATATTGCTGAGTATGTGTCCAAGTGCCTTAACTGTGCTAAAGTCAAGGCAGAACACCAGCGACCTTCAGGATTGTTAATACAACCGGAAATACCCATGTGGAAGTGGGAGAATATCTCTATGGATTTCATTACTAAACTCCCATGAACCACAAACGGTAAGGATAATATTTGGGTGATAATCGATAGATTAACCAAGTCGGCTCATTTCTTACCGATACGCGAGACGTACCCTGTGCGGAAATTAGCTCGTATCTATGTTGAGGAGATCGTTAGCCGACATGGTATTCCTGTAAGCATAATATCGGATCGTGATGCTCGTTTCACAGCATGATTTTGAGAATCACTTCATGAAGCTTTTGGAATAAGATTGGCTCTTAGCACCGCCTATCATCCTCAAACGGATGGACAGATGGAGCGAACGATTCAAACATTGGAAGACATGTTGAGAGCTTGTGTCATCGATTTCGGTGGCAATTGGGATAGCCATTTACCATTGGTCGAGTTCTCGTATAACAACAGTTATCACGCGAGCATTGGTATGGCGCCGTTTGAAGCTCTCTATGGCAGAAAATGTCGGTCACCTATTTGTTGGACCGAGGTCGGCGAATCGCAGATCACTGGTCTCGAGATTATTCAAGAAACGACTGACAAGATCCGCCAGATCCGTGACAATCTGTTAGCTGCACGTAGTCGACAGAAAAGCTATGCGGATAAGCGAAGGAAACCTTTAGAGTTTGAAGTCAATGATATGGTATTACTTAAAGTATCACCCTGGAAAGGAGTGGTACGATTCGGGAAGAAGGGTAAGCTTGCTCCACGATATGTTGGCCCTTTTAAGATTCTTGAACGGATCGGAAACGTTGCCTACAAGTTGGAACTTCCTCCTGAACTTAGTAACGTGCACCCAACGTTTCACGTGTCCACTTTGAGAAAGTGCTTAGCTGATCAAGATCTTCAAGTACCACTCGATGACATTCGTGTCGATGATACCATGCACTTTCTTGAAAAACCAGTCGAGATAATGGATTGTGAGGTTAAAAAGCTCAAACGCAGTAGAATTCCAATTGTCAATGTACGTTGGGAATCGAAGCGAGGTCCGGAATTCACCTGGGAACGGGAAGATCAGATGAAGCTTAAGTACCCACATTTATTCACTACAGTCGCTCCAAGGTGAATTTCGGGACGAAATTCCCTTAACTAGGGGAGACTGTAACATCACTGTACTTCCGGTCGTCCGTACACATGTACGATTGTACGGTCACGACCGGATATGATAATATTTAATGATAATGAATTATTGGAATGATATTATTGATAATTGGTATACATTGAGAACATATTATTATACGCGTAAACCATGGGAAGTTTAGTTGTAACCCAACTAAACAGAACCAGAGAGTTTATCGCAGTTGAATTCACGGATAATGGATTATTGGTTTGGAATGGAAAGGAATTAGGAGTTGGTTGTGGTTTGGTTGCTAAACATAGTCAAGGACACATGGTCATGGTTTATCGAAATAGCGGTGGGACGGTGGCTGGGGCGGTTGCGACTGACCCCTACATATGCCTTATACATATGCATATTTTGGTCTATCACGGATGTGTCAGTGACTTGGTTTAGTGGGTTTTGGATTGGGATTGATAATATTAAAGTTTATAAAATAATGGAAGTATAAATGGGAATTAAATTACGCGATGGTGAGATTACGATCATAAATTAAACGCGAACGTTTTTTCAGAAATATTAACTTAATAATGTATTCGCGTGGGTGATGATTTCTCACTAACTACTTCGTAGTTGACACTTGATTTTCACATGTTTCAGGGAATGAAGACAAGTAAGTAGGGCAGGATAGCTCTACCTTCTTTTGAGACATCGTCACGTAGGATCTTGGACTTAGCTAAATAACTGAAATTCTGAAGATTAGAATTTAGTTAGTTAGCTAAATCTCTTTTGGAACATCGTCACGTAGGATCTGTGCCCGCATGATTCGATAAGGACATACACGTGGTGTATCGTAAAGGTGGTGGGATGTTGGCTGGGGCAGTTGCAACTGATCCCTACATATGCCCTATATATACACCATTTACGGTACATTAGGTGGATGTCAGTCTTGAAGAATAAGGGAACTACCCGTTTGGGAAACTAATTGCTTAGGAAATTAACTGCTTAGGAACTTATCTGCTTTAGGAATTATTTGTTTGATCTAGGATCACCGGACAAGGACACACCCGTGGTATACTACAAAGGTGGTGGGACGGTGGCTGGGGCAGTTGCGACTGACCCCTACATATGTCGTATACATATACCATTTGTAGTATATCGGGGGTCTATCAGTGTCAGGAACTTAGGATACTATTAGGAAGTGCTGGGAAAGTTGTTGATGGAGTGTTGTTTGGGAATTGGTTTGGATTGACAGTTTGGATGATCATATTTGATGAACCCTTATATAATCACTTATGAACACACTTATTGGACACGTGGGGTGTATAGGATTAACGAACGATACGAACACTTGGTGATAGACTGGAGATTTGGAGGATGATATAGACACGTGGTGACAATATTAACGCATAGTGATGATACTAACGCTTAGTGATGGTATGAACACTTGATGAGAATAAATTATGGGGAGAATATGAACACTTAGTGACAATAAGAGCACTCAGTGATGATATGAACCCTCATTGATGATTATGGACAATCGGATTTAGTATGGATTCTAGTAAACTTAGACATTAGGGGAACTTTAATGTTAGGTGAACTTAGACATTAGGCGAACTTAGAAATAGGCGAACCTACATGTCAGGTGAACTTAGACATTAGGCGAACCTAATTGTCCAAGGGAACTAGAGACCACTTCACTCAAAATTATATTTTTTACATTTCTTACTATGCAGTCTATACTAATAAACAAAATTGTTTTTTTGCAACACGTCATGTTTTTACACCCTAATTGCCACATGTCAACTTTTTATAAAATTCATTTAATTATCTCCTATTAAATAATTATATTCTCTTTCCAATTAAATAATCATAATACTAATAATATTAAATATCTTTTAATTAGAAAGCACATATAAGAAAATTTATAAAATGTAAAACAAAATTAATATTATTTTTTTGAAATAAGAAATATTATATTTTAAGAAAATCAAAGTCATATAGAAAAAAAATTCTTTATAAATGATTTTAAAAAAAATAAAAATAAAATATAAACCGGTGATTAAAATAATAAGATTTTTATAAACTGATGACATTTTTTAAATTTATTTAAAAAACCAAAGTAAAAAAATAATTGAGAAAGTTACACTTTTGATCATTATATTTAGCGTTATATATAAATTGAGTCATTAAAATTAAATAATAAAATAAATTATATTTTTTTTCATTTCTGATTTATAAAAGTTAGTCTTTAATAGAATAAAAACTAAAGCTTTGTTATCAATTTATTCAAATATAATAATTGTTACAAATCAAAAATATCATATATCATTATTAAAGGTTTTAATTGGTTTTTTTATTATTTGAAGTATTCATTAATATGTAAATTAATCAATTTCTTTTAAAATATCATTTTCTAATTTTTTTAAATTTTATTACTAACTATTTAATATTTTATATTAAATCCGTATAATATATGGGGTAATAATCTAGTGTGATTATAAATAAAAATGTTTTTATTATCAGAAGTGACAGCATTCTTCATCCATTTCACCTTTCTTTTATTTCTGAGACGAGTTTGATCAGATCCTCAAAGAATCAATCCATTCCGATTCCCATTCCGATTCAGATTCCGATTCCAAATTCCGATCCAATTCCATTTCAATTGAATTCATCGATCCGCCATGGATTTACCTCCAGAGGAACTCCAATTCCTCTCTGCATCCGACATCCTGAAAGAATCAATCACCATCCCCAAACAATCTCCCCACACCTTCTACCTCATCACCCTAACCCTAATCTTCCCTCTCTCATTCGCCATTCTTGCCCATTCTCTCTTCACCCACCCTCTCATCACCCAAATCCAAGACCCATACGGTTCACACACCTCCCAATGGACCAAACTCCTCGTTTTCCAGTTCTCGTACCTCATCTTCCTCTTCATCTTCTCCCTCCTCTCCACCGCCGCCGTTGTCTTCACCGTCGCCTCGCTCTACACCTCCAAACCCGTCTCCTTCTCCGCCACCATCTCCGCCATCCCCTCCGTCATCAAACGCCTCCTTATCACGTTCCTCTGGGTGGGTCTTGTCATGGTTGTCTACAACGTTGTGTTTCTAGGGTTTATTGTGTTGTTGTTCATAGCAATCGACACCCAGAATCTGGGTTTGTTCTTTTTCTCTTTGATTGTGGTGTCTGTTTTGTTTCTTGTTGTGCATGTGTACATCACTGCGCTTTGGCACTTGGCCAGTGTGATTTCGGTTCTTGAGCCGGTTTATGGGTTTGCTGCTATGCGAAAGAGCTTTGAGATTCTCAAAGGACGGGCTAGGATGGCTTCGGTTCTTGTTTTTGGGTACTTTGTGATCTGTGGTGCGATTAACGGGGTGTTTGGAGCGATTGTGGTGCATGGTGGGGAGTATTATTATGGGGTTTTTTCAAGGATTGTTGTGGGTGGATTCTTGGTTGGTGTTCTTGTGATTGTGAATTTGGTTGGATTTTTGGTTCAGAGTGTGTTTTACTACGTGTGCAAAAGCTATCATCATCAAGGGATTGATAAGAATGCTTTGTATGATCATTTGGGTGGTTATCTTGGAGAGTATGTGCCTCTCAAAAGCAGCATTCAAATGGAAGATTTGGAATGATCACACTCAATTACAATGATCAGAAACTAGTTTGTTTGTTTGGGCTTCTTGTTTATCTCAATCATGAAAGAAATAGATTCTAATCTGTAAATTTGAAACCTTTGTATTATATTTGGTACATTTGTTGGCATAATTTATAAATCTTTATGGGAAATTTGGATATGATTTTCGTCACGGCTAGTGTAACCTGCAGGATATCAAAAGTTAGGGATAGTTATGCAATCTTAATGATTATGTTGAACCTTAACACTAAGTTTAAAATCTCTCGTTCAAATACCCCTGTTAGTTTAGGGTTAGTTTGACAGATGAATTTGATTCATATTATTTAGCTTTAATTGAATCAAACTACCAGGCCGTACCAATAGCTTGGCATTTAGTGGGACTTGGGTCTAATTGATTGATTGAATCAAACCATCAAAGGCCTACAATTTTATGATTTATTTGCTTTAGTGTTGATTAGATGTAGGCCTGATTGATTCATTTTTTGGGGATATTTTGTTTTGGTTGATGCCGATGCTGACATTCACTCAAGGTTTTTGATTTAGGCACCCAACATCAGCACGGTCCATCCTTTTGGTCCTATTTATCCATGAAGAGTATGTTGGCGCATCCTGTATGACAAAGTTGGAGTAGGATCTCTAGGGTTTTGATTTTGTTGTTTGGTAATACACATTTGTACTGAAATAATCATGATGTCCATTGCAATATACAGATATCCTCTTTTTTTTTGCATCTGAAAAAATCAAATCATAACATTCTTGTTTAATCCAACATGTAAAATGACAGTAGGTAGCACAACAACAACTTTACAAGTTAAATTGTTCTGAAAAACATGTTTTAAATTGTTTTATTTACTTGCAGTTTTTGTTCAATATAACAGTTCTGATTGAAATACAAATGCATACAGCAGCAATGAGACATTGTAAGTATTCATGATAAAACCGGGATCAAAGCCTGCTCTTTGGAACACCAACAGGTGTGTCTCTAGACTTTTTTTCTACTGTCTTGGAAACTTGTTTTACAGCCTCTTTTGATATATGGCGTGGACTGCTTAACCATATTCCTCCATCAACCACCAATGTTGTCCCGTTTATGTAATTACCTTCAAATAATTATTAACTTGGTTTTCAATTTCATTGCAAAACATCAATTAATTATACCCAGAAAATCTTATTTTTAGCATGTACCGCGATCTTGTTGCAAAACATTAATCAATCATAACCAGAAAATCTTATTATTATGTACCAGTCTTGTTGCAAAACATCAAGCCCCTAAATGCGCCATATGGTACCAAGCCATTAAATGAGCATATACGGTACCAACGCAAACAATACTTAGCTCTATTGACGTTATATGGAGCACATATAGACATGTCATATGCATCAGATGTAAACCAAACAATGGGTCAGATCAGCTTTGTTTAGCAGGTCAGATGCAAAAAAATACCAAAAAAGGGGGCTTAAGAGTTAAGACGCAACCAAATTTTAGGCTCTGCATGTATGCATTCTATATATTATATGACATACAAAATTATTTGCAGTTAAAGTTTAGGCAAGAGATGTTAAAAATCCATGAGTATGACAAATACAAAACAAGAAAATATCATGTAAGCATATTGCGCCTTGTGTACGTAAATTCAGACCCTGCTGCCTTGATGCGTTCCTCGCTTTTAAACCCAAGCAGATCGGGTTGTGTAATGGGTCAAAGTGGGTAGGTCAAAAATGTTTCGATCTGGTTCGTGTGGATTAAAAGTATATCGATTTTGTCAAAAGGGATATTTAAGCAAAAAATGTGAATTTATTTTGGATAAAAAAGGGTAGTTTTTTAAAATTTTCATTGATCAGGTTTGGGTTTGGTTCAGGTCAAAAATGATACATATAAAAACGGTATCAATTTGGTTCCGATTAAAAAGGTACTTTTAAATAATTACCCATTGTATTTGTTTAGGTGCGCTCACCAGAGACCCCATTGATGGCACCACTTAGCACATTTTGGTCTGTAAGAGACTAGGGGTTGTTTGGTAGCATCTGAAAGGCTTATTTGAATAGTTCTGAATCTGAATGGTTCATATTCAGACCGTTTGTTTGAACCAAAAAAACACATATGAATGGAATGAAATCATCTGAATGAGGGTCTGAATGGGAAATGCGCGCAACCTGCTCAATGACCAAAGTGATGACCACTGCTCGAACGCCGCACCTGAATGTGATGATCGCAGCTCCACCGACTCTCCGGACCTCACTGAACCTGAAGCTATGACGACCGACCTGCTCGACGACCGAAGTGATGACAACCACTTGACGACCGACCTGCTCGATGACTGTCGCTGGTCTAGCCGCGGCCGCCGGTTTGTGAAGCGATGACGACCGATCTGCTCGACGGACGATGCTCGGTGACGGTGAAGATGATGGGACGGCGAAGATGACGAGCAGATGGTGTTAGGGTTGGTGAAAAATGAGGGTACTTTTATTTTGATTTAGACGCTCAACCAAACAGTCCAACTAGTTCAGCCCTTAATGTTTTAGACCCTCTTAACCATTCAACACTTAATGGCTCAGACGTTACCAAACGACCCCTAAGAGTGACACCTTTTGACTCATTGTATTACTTGCCTATGACAAAACTAACCCATTTCGTAAACAAATATTAACCAATTTGAGTAATTAGTTGCAACATTAACTTCTGATAAATGATGATGTACATTTTAGAGAAACTGATTGAGTCACCTGCATGGGATGCAAGAAAGAGAGCAGCCATAGCAATATCCCATTTCTTCCCCATCCTGTACAAAGCAGATTCTTGTTTTCTCTTGAGCAATACATTGTCAGGTAAGAGCTTGGAAGTACCAGTGGTGTCATCAATGGGCCCTGGTGCAATCCCATTCACTCTGATCCCATAATCTGTTCCCCATTCTAATGCTAGGCTCCTTGTAAGGCTATCAACGGCTGCCTGTTACGTTCGACAGACAAACATTCAAAGTTTGATCGTTGTAAAACCGTTTAGATTTGAGGATCAATCGAGAAAGAAACCTTTGCAGCAGATACATGGATTTGATACCAAGTTGCTGTATAATGCAAAGTTGCACTTATGTTTATGATTACACCACCATTCTTCAGATGTTCAAGGGCTTCATGACACATTGTGAATGTCCCAACCGCGTCTATGTCTATCACTGCAATCACCAGTTTTATTAAGACTGAGGTTACAGTACAAAGTGTACAAAATAGGTTTTGACCTATGTGACGATTATTATCACTCAAATGCTAATAAATTATTATATATTTTAAACTTGCCCAGCTTATTTCTATTATTCAGTAGAGTTTGGGGGTAAGGATGAAGACAAACCTTACCTTTATACTAGTTGGAATAGTGTGGTTGCTTTAAAGGAGTCTTCAGGCCAAAGTTATCGTTTCAAGCTAGTCATTCCAACGTGTTTAACGTTATTTTCACAAAATAGGTAAAATAACGTAAAGAAGGAGAGTAACGAGAGAGAAAATAACTTGTATCTGTAGAATACCGTGTTTACAAATATTTTTACATGCAATGTCAATTGTTTTTTTGAACGAAAATGCTTGGAGTCTAATTGTACTTCGTCGACTTCTTGAATGCGATGTTCTAGGTTTGAGTTTTACTTGTAGCAATAAAATGCTCTAGGTTGAGCAAGGGGGTTTTTTCGAGTGTGGGTTTTCTTCTGCAAGATGGTGTCAATGTGTTTATTTAAACAGTGGTATTTGACGTTTGCTATTAAAAAAAAGTTTTTTTGGAGCAAACACCTGTTCGAAAACCATTAGGCGACAGATCCTCAGAAGGGACAAGAAAGTTCCCGGCTGCGGCGTTAACAAGGATGTCAAGCTTGCCAAATTGCTTAATCGTTGTCGCTATAACTCGAGCCGCATCATCTCTATTTCTAACATCGCCTTCAACCCCAATAGCCTACATTTGAAATTTTAATTACTTTAAAATAGAAAACTCCGGTCACAATAAATCATGCACGATACTAGTCAATCAGATGTTGATCGCCATATAGAGTTAAGAGTTTTTATTTATTTATTTACTTATTTATTTATTTTTAACTCAACAGTTGATCCATTTAAATGACACATTATCAATGTGGACTATTGTGGAGTGTGGACGGAAACAATATCACCGTTTGAGTTTTAATGGTATATAAAAAAGTAGGTTAAAAAGGTACCTATTATATAGGTTAAATAAATTAATTTGAAAATTATTTATTTTAAATAACATGTTATATATTTTTTAAAAATAGTTCTTTTTTTTTAATTTATACAAACTTTAAGAATGACTTATATTTTAATTATATTATTTATCAAATTGAATAAAATTAATGTTACATATTATAAGAAAGATGAGAAATATTAAAATCTTAAAAAATGTCCTACAAATATTTAATAGAAAAGAGATGCGAGAAAGAAAATTTTAGATTATATGTAAAACTGACATATATCTCTTAAAGTCTTTTATTTATTATCTAGTATAGATAGATTACAAAATTGTATAAACTAGGTTTTTTCCATCCCGCGCGTTGCGGCGGGTTATCACATTACACTTCCAAGAACAGGTATTATATATCATTTTTAGAAACATAAATTACATAGCCAAATTAAATTTTTAATCACGAAGTCTATACACATTTTTTATAAAAACATAAAATAATGCAAAATTCACACAAATATGTTATAAAATTAATAGAAAAAAATTACTTATAAAATCTTTTTCACTAGCAACCAATCGGTTGAATTAAAACAAAAACCGAAATATATAAGCAAATTTCTCAAATTTAATAAAAACAAATCTTTCAAATTTATGCCCTCATTTCTGTTTACTACTTTTCAAAATTCAATAAAACTTCTGGTGATTCAAGAGATTTATTATTCAATTTTACGAACCGTGTTTTTTTTACTATATAAATAAGTGTATATATATATATAATATTTACTATTAAAGATAAAAATGTGACAAATTTAATGGTGTAATTTTTTTAAAATAATAATGAATATAAAAGTTATGAAGGTTCAAAAAATTGGGGGTTAAACTTTTATTTTTAAAATCAAATCAAGTACACCTAGCAAATTTCCAAAATACCCTTAAACAAATCTCAACCACTAATTTTTTCCAAAATTAATATGGACCACACATTTCAAATTTATTAAATTAAACAACCAATCAAATTGGGTTACTAAGTTATCTCAATTAGTGCAAGTTACCAATTGATCCTTACCCTTTATATATATATGTATATATATGTATGTATATATGTATATATATGTATATGTATGTATATATATGTATATGTATCTATCTATATATATATAAAATTCGCAAGCATGTTTACAAGTTTTTCAACAATTCCACTATTCACCGAGTTTAACCAAAACCGAACCATAACCGGTGGTTAACCGATCAATTGCTTATGGTTATGGTTAAGGATTTAGAATTAACCGAAATAGAGGTTTTGGTTATGGAAATGACCATAACCGCACCGAACCGAACCATGTACACTCCTACGATTTATATATTTTAAAATATTTGATTAATCTTTTTATAGTCCAACAACAGCTAGACCCCTTAATTCTAATGGCTACTTCCTCACATCTCACTGTTTGTCTTACAGTTGTACTCGCAAAATCAACCCTGTGTTAGGAGATTGTTTTATTCTTTTAATAAGAATTCAATAGCTACATTTTAATTTTTTATAGCATTTTAATGGTTAAGAGAGAACTTTAAATATGAATTGTTAAGAGGTTACATCTTAATTAAATAAACTCTCTCAACCAGAGATTGTCTCTTAATGATCATTAAAAGGTTACCAAACAGTCCCTTAATAACGGTCGCGTTTTCTTGACCCGCAAGCCCAACCCACACCTATCCCTTCCCCCTTTAGATTAGGAGACACAGTGAGAGTTTACATGAATGCCGAGTGATTGAAGAGCAGAAACGGCAGATTGAAGGACATGTTTGCGACGACCCATGATGGCGATGGAGGCTCCATGTTTCCCCAATTCTGCACCGATTTCGTATCCGATTCCAGATCCACCACCCGTCAACAATCCCACCTTCCCCTTCAAGATATCCCCCTTAAATGGCGACTCCATTGATGGTTCAATTGTGATCCAGGTAGAATCCTTATGGAAGGAAAGCAATCCGTAGGCCGGCTTCAGACATCGATCCCTGTTTTTGTTTGGTTTTGATGACAATTATTTTTCGAAAGGTTCCATTTGGCCGGCACCATTGTTTATTAACTTTTAATATGTGTTTTTGCAACCGGATTGAACCGGCAGGTTGAACATGAACCGGTTAGGTTAGCTTGGTTAGACCGATATCAAGTGAACAGTAAACTGACCGATTAGACCAGTGAATCACATTGGTTGGACTGGTGAGTCACACTCGTTGAACCTAAATTAATATATATATTATAACACAACCAAAATGAATAGTGTACATATTAATATTATATTCAAATAGTAAACATATATATACATACATACATACATACATACATACATACATACATATGTATTAAATAGTATAGATACTATACATATGCATATATATAGTGAAAAAAACGTTGTTCTTTCTAGGTTTCGGTAATATTTGGAGAAAGTAACAGTGATTTATTTGTTCTCATAGAAAATCAATGTTTGCTTATAAATTTAGGTTTTCTTTTAATTTAATCAATTGGTTGCCGGTGAGAATAATTTTGTGAGTAATATTTTCTATTTTTCGTAACTAACATATTTGTATGGATTTTGTATGATTTTATGTTTTAATGAGAAATTAGTATAGAGTTCGTGATGAGAGATTGAGAGATTTGATTTTACTATGCAACTTATGTTTCTGCAAAAGATATATAATAGTATAATACACATTATCAGGATTGAACTGCAATAACCCGCCGCAACGCGCGGCGGGGAAAAACCTAGTTTTATATTACTTATCACTTTATTTGGTTTTTAAATCTAATACAACCACTAAAAGAGTAATACGGCCTATTTCACGTTCTTTCTGGTTTTATAAACATTGTTTTTGAATTAACTAGTAAAGTCATGGCTTATTAGCCAAAAACAAGTTTTTTATTAAAATCCTAAAACATCTATTTTTGATCGAAGTACGTTTTTTCTCGCACCGCTTTGCTACAAGTTATCATAGTACACTCCTGACAACGGGTATTATATGTTATTTACCTAAGCATAACTTACATAGCAAAATCAAATCTCTCATCACGAACTCTATTCAAATTTTTCATATAACATAAAATTATACAAAATCCATACAAATATGCAACATAAATAACAGAAAAAGTTACTCAAAAATCTTTCTCAACGACAACCAATTGGTTGAATTAAAAAAAAATCCAATTCTCTAAGTGAACATCGATTTTCTATGAAAACAAATAAATAACTGTTACCTTCTCTGAACACCACCAAAACCCTAGAAAAGACCACGTTTTTTCACTATATGTATATAACATTTACTATTATACACACACACACAAGAATTGTATCATGTAAAAACCTGATCTTAAAGAGAAACCCTTAAACTCTATCTGGGCCGCCCATTTGAAATCTTGAAAAAAAAATGTGTTACAAATTAAATTGAATAAAAAAATTGGGATTTGAATAAAAAATATTGTTTAATGTGGACCATATATCTATTTTTAATATTTCAAATGGACGACCCAAAAAGGGTTTAAGGCTTTCTCCTTAAAATCGTGTTTTCATATGATACAATCCATATATATATATATATATATAGGGGAAGGTTCCATTGTTAACCCTCCCTTATAGCGTTAACCGCTTAACCCTAGCGTTTTTTGCCCGAATCCTAAATTTTTTTTTTCATGGTTTTTATTATGTAAAAATAGGGGGGGTTTCTTTTTTATGTTTTTGCCAATTCATCACCGTTTAGAAGTTATTGTAAGTGTAAGTTACTTACATTTACTTACATTTCCGTATCTGATGCAGTAAATGTAAGTAAGTGTAAGTAACTTACACTTACAATAACTTCTAAACGGTGATGAATTGGCAAAAACACAAAAAAGAAACCCCCCCTATTTTTACATAATAAAAACCATGAAAAAAAAAATTTAGGATTCGGGCAAAAAACGCTAGGGTTAAGCGGTTAACGCTATAAGGGAGGGTTAACATTTGATCCTCTCCCTATATATATATATATATATATATATATATATATATATATATATATATATATGAAAGTGTTCAAATGAAAACCCTTGGATAGAGTTATAATCCAATAACTCTAATCTAATGGTTAAAATAAAAGTTGAGTGTACAATATTATGTCATTTGTCATCATTTATATTTTAATAAAAAAGGGTATTTAAGTCATTTTGTACTAATTCAAAAAGTTATAATTAATAGGCCTGTAAACGAATCGAACGAACACGAGCACATGCATGTTCGTGTTCGTTCATTTAAATTTAACCGAGCACGAACACGAACATATTAACGAACATGAATTTTGTGTTCGTGTTCGTTTATTAAGAAAATGAATATGTTCGTGTTCGTTCATTAATAAATTAAACGAACTGTTCATTAACATAAATGAACACAAACGAACCAAAATAAACGAATAAATATGAATAAAAATTATTTAACACTATTGAACAATCTTAAACAAACATGAACACTATTAAACAAACATAAATGATCACATTTGAACAAGGATAAACGAACACAAACGACAAGTGTTTTAAATGTAAATACATAAAATTCGTAAATTAGACAGTTAACCGAACATAAACTAACATTACATACTTAAGGAACATAAACGAACATTAACGCACACAAATAAACAAACATAAATAAACGAACATAACCGAACAGTTCATGAACATAAATAAACGAACACTTGGTGTGTTCATGTTCGTTCATTTAATTAAACGAACACAAATTTTATGTTCGTGTTCGTTCATTTATTAAATAAACGAACATAAACGAACATCCCGCTGAACAGTTCGTGAACTATTCACGAACTGTTCGGTTCGTTTGCAGGCTTATTAATTAATATGGTTGTGTCATGTGTCACCTTCTAATTTTTAATTAAAGTTTACCCCCTCTTTTTTTATACATTCATAACTTTTTTATACTATAATATTTTTTTAAAAAATTGCACTATTTTACTCGTCTTATTTTTCTCTTTAATTCCATTATAGTCTTTACTATGTTTTTTTTTTATTTTGAACGTTCGTATTTACATCAATGTAACAAATATAAACATAACATATTATTTGTAACGAATTTTGATTTACATTGTTGTAAATTAAATATAGGTTACGTTGTATCATTTATTTATTTACAGTGATATAACAAAAGGTGTTAGGTTCACTTTATATTATTTATTTAATTACAATGATATAACAAATATGTTAGGTTCACTTTATATCATTTATTTAATTACAGTGATATAATAAATGATATAAAGTGAGCCTAACAACTTTGTTACATTACATTAAAGAGAAAACTAAGACGATTAAAATTATGAGTTGCAACTTATGACCAAAATTCGTTAAAACTCGTTACAAACTTAAGACAAACGTAATTTTATTACAAAATACAAACCAAAATTTGTTACAACTAGTTACAAATAAGGTGTTATGTATATACTAGTTACATTGACGTAAATATGAACGTTCGGAAAAAAAAAGAAAAAAACTAGTCAAGACTATTACAGATCTAAAAAAAATAAGACGGGTAAAATGGTGCAATTTTTATAAAAAATATTATGTTATAAAAAAGTTATAGATGTATAAAAAAAGATGGGGTAAAATTTAATTAAAAAACTAGATTTATTATAATATATTAGAAGGTGGCACATGGCAGTACCATGTTAATTCTAGCCTTTTGAATTGGTACAAAATGACTTAAATATCATTGTGTATTAAAATATAAATGATGACACATGACACAATTTTATACACTCAACTTTTATATTAATCATTATATTATAGTTATTGGGTTATAGCTGTATCCAAATATGATCCTAATCCTATATATAATTCATAAATTCCAATTTTGAATTTGATTTTAAATCACATAGATGAAATAGGCTGAAGAAGTGTGTATGCCTTTAGGTATAATCAATAGAAGAAAATTATCAAATGTAAATCAATGTGGCCAAGCTCTAAATACATAAAACACTTATATTCATTACAAGTTGTATTTTTAATATATAGGTAAGTATGTGTGTGTGTGTGTATAATTTCATAAATTCCAATTTTGAATTTGATTTTAAATCACATAGAAGAAATAGGCTGAAGAAGTGTGTATGCCTCTAGGTATAATCAATAAAAGAAAAACATCAAATGTAAATCAATGTGGCCAAACTCTAAATACATAAAATACTTCTATTCATTACAAATTGTATGTTTAATATATAAATATATAGGTAAATTTGTATAGTATTATAATACATTAGAAAACACAAATATAATAAAAAAATAAAAAGAAAATTCATCACAAATTAACTTATTTAAATTTTTAGAAAAAAACTTATTTAATCATGAATCAAGATTCTCATTTTAAGTCATTTGTATTTTTTGTTTTACTTTGATTGTTAGTATTTTTTTTATTTTTATAGAGTCTTATTACTATTTAATATATATTAACAATCGTAAGAACTTATCTACGCGATAACCCCCCTCTCTCCATGGGTCTATGGCCTCCAAAGGAAACCGACCTTAGTAGATATTGAACTTGTAAACTTTAAGTTGTCTCTCATCCATTCAAACCAATACACCACCTTGCCTTGGAGGTTTACTAGTTTAATATTTGAAACTCATAGATCGGATGTCTCCAACATAGAACTCGTCGTTGGGTACATAGGTGATATTAGAGTTGAACAAAAACAATCGGTTCCAAAACCAGATGCAACTATCCTACCCAAAAATGGAACCGATCCTACCTGAACTAACGAGTACAAATGATTCCAGCTTATTAGAGAATCAAAACTGGAACCGGAATTATTGAAATCATGCCACTTTTATCTTGCCAAAAGAAGATATATGTGTTATAGCCCGATAAAACAAACATAATAATTTACATATCATTGAACAATATTATTAGTTACTAAAATTTAATTATTATAGTAATTTTTAATATCTTAATAATTTTCGGTTAAAAATCGTTTATAAAATAATTACCTGGTATAAGATTTAAACGCCGTATTACTCAAAATATACATGTTTTAATCTGTAAATGACCAAAATAGGACAAGTGTGGACACTTGTCAACATAAGAATCAAATATTTAAAAGTCTTGTAAGAATATCTAGGATGTTTTGAAAAGATAAAAAAGCCTTACACTTGGGTAAATATTCTTCACCATTCTTACACTCCAACATCACCTCATCCACTCTAACACTTAAACTCCTCTCTCCTCTCCTTCTTATGCACGTCCAAACCCCCTCCCCCTTCATAATTTCACACTCAATTTCTTCCATCTCCATTCGTCATCAAGTTCTTGAAGGATTTTGGTGAGTTGTGAAGTTTTGGTGCAAGAACAAAGGTTGAAAGGGGGTCAAGAAGGGAATCAAGCTTGTTCTTTCTCTTCACTTGTGTTATTTTTAACCTTTTTCAGATCCATTAAAGGTGTAACACTCAAGTTTCTTGTTTTTTCCTAAGTTGTACGTAACTACATACACAAATATACATTCTGCAAGTTCTGTCAGAATGTTATCCCAACTTTAACGAGTCATACAATAGTCATAACAACTTCAAACTAAACAAACTCAAGTTCTATGACAAAGCTCATTGTGTTAGCTTTCCATGCACTACTTATAACTTATACAACTTCTAACTCGATCAAATGATACCCCAAACAGCCAAGATTACTGCGTGGATTTATACCTCCTGACTTCTGCAATTGTTTTAACCTATTTAAGATCCGAATCATAAAAACTTTTCTAAATAAAAGTTGTTCATAACACCTTAAAATAGTTGACTGAAGAGTTTCATAGACTAACTCATATGTCAAAAACAAATCCAAACTTACTGGACTAAATCTGCTAAAACAAGAACTTCAAGGACTTGTACTTGTGTGACTGCTTTGACCCATTTACAAGCAAAATCATGAAAAGTTTTCTAAATGAAAGTTGTTCAAACCACCTTAAAATAGTAGACTATAAAGTTTCATAATTTTATTCTAATGATTGATATTTTTAAAACTCACCCAAACAAGTTGACAGAATCTGTACAAAAACAGTTTTATAAACTTAAACAATTCTACCTAAATATTAATTATTTTCACATATATAAATGAGATATCTGCCATACACACTTGAATAATGTGATATAAGTATATACTGGTAAATATATTTATATATGTTGAGATAATTAATGAGTTTTGAAGTTGCTAAGAAAAATAGCAAATTTCCAAAATACGTCGTTATAATGACGAAATTTTTATAAAATCCGACACTTAGTAATTTCAAGGTATTATAAAATGATGTTTCAAATATAAGTTAAAAGCATAATTATTTTAAGTAAATCCAGACACACAAAACACAACTACATAAACTATAACACTCATCATGTTATAGGAACCGAGTTATAAATCTTCATATAAACGACAATCAAGAAGTCATTCATCAAACATACTATGTGAGTATTAATAGCCCTTTTCATTTCAAAGTATTGGGTGCAACATGTATACGCTATACAATTTCAAATTCTATTTCACAAAACTTGCATATTCAAACTCTGTCTATGTGTATGATACAATGTCATATGTGTTAAACTATGACTCTATGTGTGTGCTATTCAAAGTCTAATTCTACTATGATCATTAACTCTATGAGCCAATGGTAACAATAATAGATCTATTGGGTGACGCCCATCCATCGTTTTGACCCTGGTGAGGGCCTTTGGATGATTGAAACCAGTTCAAGATAATATTGACTTTCAAGTCGAGTGTTAAGTCAACAAAGGTCTGATCATACATATGTTTATGCATACATGATTGGAATCTACCTTGACATATGAATCGCAATAGTCTCATTTTACTACATATAGTCTAAACCTATGTCTGGTAGAATGGATTCCATTTGTGGAACGACCTTAGCAACTACTCTACCTTCAGAGGCACGTTGTTGTGGAGTCATCCTAGGAAAACAAGGAATAGATATTGGTTAGAGATTGAATGGAAACTATTGAATACTTTCAAACTTTTGGCGTTTTAATCATATATAAAATGTCATTGAACCAAAATTGAATTCAATAGATTATCAACCTTAGGGAATGATATTCAAAAACTGAATACCTAATGGCATGCTAGGATTCTGTCTCATTGAATTTATGCAGACACCTTAATGTGTTTCATATAATTATAGATGTTATGAATTTTACAAAAGGTTGGTGAAATCATAACTGGTAAGATTTAATGATGAATCACCATCACAAATCTTAAGCATGATCTCCTAAGGGTTGAAATTGTATAGGCAATGTGTTGGAATTAAAATCATATGGAGTAGTATCCGAGTTGGACACCTTTTGCCTTACTAAAATTATTTGCAAGATGTAACATGCTTTGGCCTATAGATAAAATACTTTCATTAAGAATCTCCAGGAAAGCTAGACTGGTCCCTCGTCAGGGATTATGAATCGATTTCCTAGACAAGAGTCCTAACTACCGGTATTCATTCTTCCAGTTACTCCATGTTCATCTTTAACAACTTAATTCTAATAAGGGTTTGAATAAAAATCAAGTGTTAAATAAAATCACAGCAAATCAAATCAATTGAATTCGTTGGAAAACAGTAGGGATAGTATTCAAAATTGAACACTGGGTGACATATTAGAATTCTTTGGTTTGTAGGGTGTTTGATGTGATATGCTTTGGCCTATAAGTGATTGTACTCTCATCAGAAGTCCCCAGGAAAGCTAAACAGGTCCCACAGTACATCGGGATTTATACGAATAGCTTTCCTAGACAGGAATTCTAACTACCGGTACTACACTCTTCCAGTTAGTACATATCCATCCCACAAACCTAATTCTAACGAGATCTCAAAAATCAATAATGGAATTCCTATTTCAACTAAGGGATAATATTAGACATTAAGTCTAAGGAGTTTTGAATTACTATCATCTAAAGATTGTTTGTGTGTGCTTGAGTTTGAATTGAGTTCATCAAAACATATTGTGGGCACTTACTTAACTAAGTAAATCCCATGATATAAGACAATCTTAGTCTAAAGTATTCCTAACTAAGTGTAAGCAAAAGGATTTAACAACTATGGCTTTCTTCTATGGTATTTAACAAACTATGGTTTTCCTCAATGGTAACAATGTAATTATAACACATATTAAATATGCATAGCACATAAGCAAATAATGAACACATAATAGTAATATGAGATAACTCATATTTGGGTAAGCTTAGTTATAGTCTAGGCCACCATTTCTAATAACCTAAATCCCTAGCAAGGCACATCTGTTACACGAAGAAGGGAATGGCTGAAATTGAGCATGATAGTACCCAACACGTGCAAATCTAACCTGCGGTAGAGAGCGAGCCCGGGGGTCGTCTTAGCGGTGGATTTACATCGTTCAGAGGCTTTGCTAAACTGGCTATCAGGATAGAGATAGAGTAAGATGAAATGCTTTATTTAATTTAAGGCGATTCCATTAGGGATTTCTACCTTAGTAGATGGAAGACCAACCAAATCTCAATTTCTAAAGATAGAACTGACTTCTTTCAAGCGATCGACGAAAGCTTTCTTTCACAGGCGGATCAGAACCATGGCTCTGATACCAATCTATCACACCCCGACCGACGGAGGAATACGTCGGGGCGCGAGTTTGACTGAATAAAAGCTCATGGTGCTATGTTAAAGTTTCAATGTTTAAAACATCCACATTAATTTAATCAAACAAAAACATTCAATATCATTAAATAACATACAAGTGTTCAAAACAAATTACAAATGATATTCTAAACATTGTTTTAATTAACTAGGTCCTCTAAACCTAGTCTATGTCTTCATCATGTGTCTTCAACTTAACCTGTTACATATGTAAAATAAAGGGTCAACTATTTGCATAGTTGGTGAGCAATTCAAAACAGTTTAATATAATACGTATAAAAAGGATGCAAAACTATTAAACTAAATAGAATAGATTTAAAACATATGTAAATTTTCAAGTAGCACAAAGCAAGAATCCAAACAAATGATCTTACAAAGTTTAAGTCAAGACTAGCTAGGTCTTAACTTAAATAATGTAAATCATAATGTTTATGTTTGTGTATTTTTCACCTTTTTCAAACAAGACATAAGTCAATGCGAAGAACGTCGCTACATTCTTAGGCTACTAGATACTGTTTTTTTGTTTTTGTATGAAACGTCTTCTAACCTAAATCCCACATAGCAATTAGCACATAAGTTCACATAGCATCTAAATCATGTCTACTAAGCTTAAAAGTTTGCATCATGTATATGTTTTGACTCAAAGAATATGTTTTTGTATAAGACATATGTAACATCCCAAAAAGTTACAAAATGTAAAAAGGGAGTAAGAATTAACTCACTTGTATTAAGTCTAATACTTGGACCAATGTTTCTTGTGTTTGAAGGAGAAAAAGCTAGCAACCTTTCCCTAATGTTTATGTAAAACACAAGTCTTAGTCTAAGTTCAAGTGTTTGCCTAAAGTTCAAGTGTTTTGTATTCAATATATGGCTTCTACGGAATCCCTAATGTGTTACATTGATAATGTATACTTAAAATAATGCTTTTAGGAATATTTAATTATCTATTATAATTAAATATACTCCATTGCATAAACAATAAATTGGAATACATTTAGTATTCCATTTATTTATTATAAAAGTCTAAGAGTAATTGTTTTGGAATATTTAATTAACATTAATTATTCTTATTTGTTTAAAATGAATATATTGGAATATTTTAATATTCCATTTCTTTATTATGTGTGTCTAGGAATATAAATTTGTGCCCCATTTATTTATATAGAATAATTAAATTATTCTATGTAATACTTTTTGTTTAAAAAGGTTTTAAAATTTAAAAATTAATTTATTGAATAAAAGTTTTTAACCCAATAGTATTCTTTATGAATGTTTTGTAATTTTATAAAATTATTTCTAATCATTTTATAAAATTACTAGTTATAAATTTAAGGATTTATGTTTTAGAAAAATTTATTTTGTACAACTAGTTATTGATTATAAGGTTTATAAATAATTACTTTATTAGAAATCCTTTACTTATTATATATAATTAACACAAAATTTAAAAGTTTTATTTTCTATGTTCTGTAAAGAACTAAATAATTCATAAGTCATAAAACCTATATTGATTTTTAAAATGTTTATCGTTTATGTTTTAAATTGTATAAACTGTTAAAACTTAGATTTGTTTAAATGAGTTTGTGTAAACAAATCTTATTATAAAATAAATTAACTTATAAGTTTCTTATGATTTAATATTATAAATGTAAATTTAAAATGTTAATTACTTAAAGTTTTGTAACAATTATTAAAAAAATGAGGTACGTCGTTTTAAAAGAAAATGATTTCAAAAATTGATGCATTGTTTAAAATAATAAATCTTGATGTAAATGTTTTTATTATTGTTTTAAATAATTAAAAACATTTTTTAATTAAGTTATAAACTGTTAGAAATAAATTTTTAACTTTATAAAATTCATTCAGAATGTATTAAAAAAATATAACTAAAATACCTTAAAAATGCATAAAAACCAGTTATGGGGTCACGAGTGAGGTTCGAACCCCCGACCTCTTCTCGAACATGGGGCCACAAACCAATGGGCTATGGTCTTATTTTTGGAAACAACGGAATTCGATTGACTGTTATCATATTCTGAAAATCAGTTCCCAATTCCTAAGAACCCTAATTCGCGGTCATGATCTAATTCGTTCAATGTAGGGATCGTGAGAGATCAAAAGCATAATGCTTTTGATCCTCACGTCTGTACGAATCTAAGGGTATAAAAATTACCTGGTTTGGTGTTCGTTTGAGTAGAGATCGAGTTAAGCCGCAGGTTCGTGTGTTCTTGAGTTTGAATCACGCTATGGAGTGTTTGTGTGTAGGTTTCGCTCGTTCAGACTCCTTCGTGTGGTGTAAAAGGTTCAAATGATGTATCTTAATTCATGTTTTATAGTGGTCTTATGCTAATTTGAATTTACAGTCGGTCATGACAAATTTTAGAAAACAATTGTGGGTTTAATTATATTGATTCAAATGGATGATGATTGCGACAGTTAGCATATGCAATCCTTTCCAAAATGATCAATATGGAGCTGTCATTGAGCTGTAATTCGAGTGGTATTTGATCCGGGTTGGAATTGGGTGGGTTTGGGTATCCGGATAAGAGAACGGGTAGGGGGAAATCAGATTTGAGGAATTGCAACTTGGCCCCTCGAGTTTAGAAATGTTCTAATTTTTGTTTAAAGGTTTTTAACTCAGAAAAATGTTTTAGATGTTTTCATTTCCAGCCCTTATAGTTTACAGATTATTATTTCTTGTATAAAGTCTTAAATTTTTGTTACAAATTAATAAATTTATAGTCTCTACATTTATTTTTGGTTGTTATTATTATTTTTATAACTAAATATTTAAATAATGTTTGTCATAACTTTTTCATATATATATATATATGTATATATATATATTTATGTAGTAGTTTTTATAATTATCATATAACTTTGTGTATATATAAAATACATAAAAATAAATAAATACATCAAACTTTGCTTTATTAGAATTTAATCACCATTACATTTATTAAATTTTCGAAACAAACCCCAGGGATTACACGATTCATATCGCCCCACCCCAAAATCCCCGTGGGATCGCAAACCCAAATGCTCAGATTCTTGAAAATTCGTCTACTGGTACATCCGTCTACCTGTACGATTCAGCTCTAGTGAGGAAGAGTTTGATATGGAATTGGGGCGCATGTTGAGTTGTTGCCGGAAGATATGCGACGAAGGGTTAACGAACATCCAGAGCTTCACTGTCACACCCCCCGGTTGGCGGAATCATGGGCGGTGAGACGATGTGGAAATCAAGAGTTTAATGGTTTATAACAATGCTAAATAGAAATTCAATATTCCAAAATAATACATCCAACAATAATTGTCTTAATTTAACTATTACATCACTTAGAGATTCTAAAAGATTATGGCCTAATTCATTTAGGATATAATAACGAATCTTCGTGTTTAATATTCCAAAAATATGCAACCAAGCTCAGGTTTAGCTTAGTGACCTGAAAAACATGAGAAAAACAGTATACAATATGTTGGTGAGTCACACAAGTGTTATGCTAAATGTAAAACATTTTATATGTTATTCATAAGTAAGTAAGGATGCAATTTACATAATATCACAACCAAACCTACGACTGAATGCCCTTGTTTATGATCTCATGATCGTCAAACTCGTCCCGAGTTCAAAGTATATATAAGAGTTGGAAATATTCATCCACCGTAATTGACCACGTCATTAGGTGACTGTAGCTAGCAAGACCACCCGATAGGTGAATGGTTGTCAACCAGAATAGTACTATCCAATATATCCCCTGGCTCAAACCTATAAGTTAATGGTTGTGTCTAGGCATAAATAAGAAGGGACTTACAATAGAATAACAAACCTTATGAAATCTACATCCAACCAACTCATGTTTTAATAATAACATACATAGCATAAAGTCATAAAAAGTTTTAGTATCACACTTTTCACCCCAAAGAATAAAATAGTATAAAAAGGGGTTGTGAAACTCACTGTCGAGTTGTGATGATTGAAAACTGAAATTTGGAGGTACGGTAGGGCTTCGCTATACAATCCCGACAATATTCAAAGTTCTATATCAACATTCATGTTCTTGAGAAACATTTTTTACCACATTTGTGTGTATATGTTTCTCTACATCATTATTATGTAAGAAGGTTACTTGTAGGTTAACATAGGTATTTTATTCCTTGTTTATACTTGATATAAGGGTTTTTACCTTAACCTTCAAAGTTCTGTATGTATAAATCATACACGAACTTTTTGTTATTAATCCTTACATAGTTATATAATCCCGGTTGACTCCTTATGTCCTAAACCCTTCATTACAAATCCATGACGTGGGGTCCCCTCCCTTTTGACCTTTTGTCTTTAAATCATTTAGTTAAAACAAACCGTGTTTTACATTCTTTGCTTAAAAGGTCGATTTTTATTGTTTTCAAAATGGTAGGGTTCCAACCTCATGTATCATGGAGTATTGTATTTTGACTTAAGATTCATACTTACAGCCCATATTGTTTCTTGTATATCTATATATATACACACATATGGGTTGGGATTCAACCTCCTTTTATAGTAAATAAGTAGAGATTTTAATGCCCCCTAACCATGCATGTGCGCATGCATGGTTATATACGTTTAAAAAAATCTACAAGGCTTACTACGAGGTAGGCATGGGTACCTCCTTAGATGTTTTAGACTTTCTTTCAACCCAGGATATACGCATTTGTGGAACCCCTTTTTCCTTCAAGTTCTTACTGATCATATTACTTATACTTGTTCCCTCTTTCTTTTTCTTTTATATTCGCCCCATGGTTGCTGTTCGTAACCCATATAAGCCCATGCTATGCATGTGATCGCATGCATGGTTTGGCACTTGGCTACTCATGTCCGGCTTCCCTCTTAGAGATAAGAGTTTATTTAGTTTTAATGTGTTTTAAAAGAGTTCATTCCATGGTTATGTTATAAACTCTTCTGATTCTTTTCAAAACAGTGGGTTTTAAGCAGGAATTTGTTAGTTTTGATCTTATTTTTGTGCTTAAGAGTTCATAGTTTCTGGTTTCATACCTTCAGCAAGCAAGGTTTGGGGTGTTAGAACTGCTTGACAGCTGCTGCGTATGGTGAGGAGTGCGGCTGCTGGTCTTCTTTCTCTTTCGATGCGGGCCTTTTTCTTTTGCTACGTTTGTTTCCTAGGTGTAGGAGGGGAGGTTTGGCCGAGAAAAAGAAGGGGTTTGGGGTGTCTCGTTTCAGCCGAGAAAAGCAAGTAAGTAGGGTGTCTTGGGATGGATTGTTTGAGGTGAGTGGGGCTGCCATTTATAGTGATTCATAGGGGTAATTTTTGGTGGATGATGGTATGTTCAAGGACTGGTTAACAATAAAAAAAAGTAATAATGATGCTATTATACTAGGAGTTTATAACATATTAAAAGTAATAATGAAATGGCATTGGGGGTAAACCATGTGCATGTACATGATAATAAGTTACCCATTTTGTTGAATTTGTAGTATAGGACTGGGTGAGTCCACACTACAATTAGTTGTGCAATTAGCATACATGTGATTTGTTGTTTTAATTGAATTTAATGTAAATGGTTATGGTTAGTGTGGTTATTGTAGTTGAATGAATTACAAGGTGTGTGAACATTCAACTAGTGTTAATGATTGAGTTGATTTACAAGAATGTAAACAACCATCATACTGTGGATGTGGTGATCTACAAATGTGTAGACATTAAATTGGTAATGTGCAGGCTTTGATTCACAAGGTGTGTAAACATAAGACTTGCAAATCCAATATAATAGATTCACAAGGTGTGTGAACAAAAAGATGATCTACAAGAGTGTAGACATCAAATTTCTAGAGTCAAATTGTTTAAGTTGACTTTTGGGAAATATGATGCACAAATGGAGTTTTGTGTGTACATATGTAGTGTGTTAAATGATAATGGTTGAGCATAAATGGTAGATAAAAATGTCTATCTATGTAAATGAATGTAGTAACTATCATTGTGTGTAATTAATAGCTTTTATGAGATAATGAATAACGCGAATGTGAAGTCATTCGGTTATAGAATAAATGATTAACACGAATGTTAAGTCATTCGGTTGTGGTGGTGTGTTAAATACATTATACATGAGGTTTGACTTTAAAAAAAAGCCAAAGTTATGCCTATTTGTAAAGAAATAGGATATTTATAATATGTATAAATGTATTCATACATATAAGGGGATGAATATTTATGTGATTATTCAAAAGAAAGGTAAGATGTATGTAGAAATACACTTGAGTGTATAATTTGGTTTGGATGAAGAAAGTCAAACCAAATAATAAATTGTAGATTGATTATGTAGAATCATGTATAATGATCACGTTTATTTAAGTGTAAACGTTCAATTATTCTTGAAATATATGTTAGAGAAGTGGTGTAGTGGCATGGTGTGCCAGTGACGATTATTTCTGATCGAGACACTTAATTTACTTCTAATTTTTGAAGAAATTTTCAGGAAGAATTAGGGTCGTTGATAAGCACGGCGTATTATCCTCAGATTGATGGTTAAAGTGAAAGGACCATTCAAACGTTGAAGGATATGTTACGAGTGTGTATAATAGATTTTGAGGGTAGTTGGGATAATTATCTACCTTTGGCTGAGTTCTCATAAAATAATAGTTATCATTCCAGTATTGGAATGCCTCCATATGAAATGTTGTATTAGAGGAAATGTCGTACTCATGTGTGTTGGGGAGAAGTTGAGCAATGAGAATTGGCAAATAAAAGGTAGTTAAAGAAATGAATGAACGAATAGATTAGATTCTAGTTCATTTGAAGGCGGCACAAAACCGTCAGAATGCCTATGCTGATAATATAGGAGGACTATTGAATTTCAAGTGAGAGATTTTGTAGTTTTAAAAGGTCTCTCCTTGGAAAGATGTTATACGTTTTAGAAAGCAAGGGAAGTTAAGCCTACGTTTCATTAGGCCATTCAAGTTTATAGCTCGAATTGGCAAGGTTGCTTATCGTCTTGAGCTACCGGAGGAATTGAATGACATATATGACCTTTTCATGTGTCATATCTGAGAAAATGTTTAACGGATGAATCGGCTTATGAACTACTGGAAGACTTGGAAATTGATGGCAAGTGGAACTATGTGGAAAGGCCGATAGTTATATTAGACAGAAATGTCAAACAGTTGAGAAACAAGTTTCTAAACCAAGTGAAGGTTTAGTGGAAAAATAGAACCGGTTCTGAAGCTACGTGGGAGTCAGAAGACGAAATGAGGAAATTTTATCCTTTCTTTTAAGGTATAAGCGGTTCCGGGGACGAAACCTTTGTAAGGAGGGGAGATTTGTAACAACCGGTTTTCAATAATGAAACGTATTTGAAATAATCGTTAATTGAACGATTGTGATTGTTGTAAATTGAAAATATGTGAGAAATCATGAACGTGGGAGAAAAAACCGTGCGCGAAACGAAGTTATGGATTGTCCGGAATCGCGAAACGAAGAAAATTACAAAGATATTATGCTTTGGGACTCTTCGCGGTACGTGAAGGTGGTTTTGAGGTTCCTTCGCGGTATGCGAAGAACCCAAAATATCTGAGAATCCCGAATTGCTTCGCGGTACGCGAAGAGCCCTTAAACCCTCCGTCATGGTACGCGACGGGTGAGGCGGTTTAGAAACACCTCAAATTCATCAGATTTCATTCAAGAAGAGTTTTTTAACTCTGTCTTTCGAATTTTACACACACAGGCGAAAATTGAAGATCCAAACTCAGATTTGAAGCCGTTTAAGCCTACGGATCGTACCAGAGAACGTATCTGCAACATCTGATCGTTATTTTGCGACTGAACATCCGTTCGATTGGGTAACGATTCATTTTATCCTACTAGTTTAATATTGTGTGGATTAAAATTCAGTTTTGAATGTATTATTGTGATTATGGGTATTGATTATTGCCTAGTTGATAACTAGGGATTGTTAGAAACGAAGAACTTGATATTTTGACGGTGAAATCTTCGTTTTAAAGCCGGTATAATGTCCGGTTGTTATGAAACCCATATCATGGTGTGATAACTAGTAAGAATGGGTAGGTTATGATTTTAAATGAAATATGGATTATGATCCACGGGTTAAATGATGATTTTGATGAATTGATGTTAAAAATTATTAACAGTTATGATCATAAATGAATTTTGATTAAAAGAAGTAATTGAGATCATAACTAATATAATAAACATCAATTATTTGATGAAATGCCTAAGGAAGGCATGGGATATGATTAATTATAATAATTGACTAAAACTTACTAAATATAGTAAGATAAAGTCATTTATGTGATAAATTGACTTTGAAGAAGTCAAATCAGTCAAGTGTGTTGAACTTGATTGTATGTGTAATATGTATTGAATATAGTTGTATATATGTGAATTACAACTAGGTATTGGTGGTGAAATACAAGGGATAAGTCACAGAGGTGGAAAAGAGGTTGTAGGAAGTGAACAACCGCTTGAACCAGGTAAGTTACCCAACTTACTGTAACATTACATATAAATAGTAGAAAGAGTCTACTTGCGCACTTGAAATATGTGAATAATGTTAAATATGTGATTGAAACTATGGGATGAGAAATCCTTTAGTTTGTATTTGCTAAGTTTCAATGGGAAACGTATATGCAATATATTTGCATTAGAATAACTGGATGACCCGGTGATTAATTAATATGATTTGGTGTTTATAGAATGATGGTGCATAACTTGATTAATGAAACTAATGGAATTAAAAGACCTATGAGAAGGCGTTATTAGTTTCAAAACGAATGTTATGCTTGTGTGGTATGCATAGTATAAATGCATTAAAATTTAGCCGGATGAGCCGGTGAAATTGACTTAATTGAACCACAAATGTGTGGCTAACCGGTTAATCCGGGAACTAAATTGTTGAACCACAAATGTGTGGCTAACCGGTTAATCCGGGAATTGAATTATTTATGACTCCACAATGGTGGATAGCCAGAGGTGCTGACAATTGTCTAGATGGAAGTACCGGTGGGTGAACATCTTAGACTTAATATTTATGACTCCACAATGGTGGATAGCCAGAGGTGCTGGCAATTGTCTAGATGGAAGTACCGGTGGGTGAACATCTTAGACTTAATATTTATGACTCCACAATGGTGGATAGCCAGAGGTGCTGGCAATTGTCTAGATGGAAGTAACGGTGGGTGAACATCTTAGACTTGATTGATTTATGACTCCACAATGGTGGATAGCCAGAGGTGCTGGCAATTGTCTTAGATGGAAGTACCGGTGGGTGAACATCTTAAGACTTGATTGATTTATGATTCCACAAATGTGTGGATAGCTAGAGGTGCTGGCAATTGTCTTAGATGGAAGTACCGGTGGGTGAACATCTTAAGACTTGATTGATTTATGATTCCACAAATGTGTGGATAGCTAGAGGTGCTAGCAATTGTCTTAGATGGAAGGACCGGTGGGTGAACATTTTAAGACTTAATATATGTATGATACCACAAATGTGTGGATAACCGGTTACTCCGGAAACTAAATTGTTGAAACCACAGGTGTGTGGGTAATTGGTTAAGCCAATGAAATATATATATATATATATATGGTGCTTTAATTTAGCCAGAAGTGATGGTGATGGAGCTGGATTAGATAATATAATCATATTTGTGAAAATGTCTCATTAAGGGAAATAAATGCACAATGTGTGTTGTGTGCAAGTTGATGTTTGAATATAATACATTATTATCTAAACATGATAAACATCCATATGATATGTATGTGGATGTGTTTAAATAAGTTTTGGGAACTTTGGGAGGGGTTACTTACTAAGTTCATATGAACTAATTGTGACTTTATATGTGATGTTACAGGTCAAAGATAGATATGCATCGGGCGATCAGATCGGGCATGTTTTGAAGCAGAACCAAACATTATGTAAAATCTTTGGTGGTATTAAACTTAAACACACTAGTTTTATTAATCATAAATGTAAATGTTATGAAATTAAGTGTGTTTAACTCATGAAATGGTAATTTCAGGCTTCCGAACATAATTTTACGATAAAGTTTAATCTGGGACCTAAAATGGGACACGTGTAATCGTGTGAAAAGTTTGGGTGTTACAGTGTGTGTTATACATATTCAGACAATTTGTCGTTTTGTATTTATTCAGTTTGTTTTAATAGAGTTTTGTATGGGTTAATTTAGTATGATTCTCGTGTTTTGTTTTTGATCACCCTTGTTTCAAAATAAATTATCATCAAATAAATAACTACATGTCTTATTGGCGATTGTTACATTCACCAAAACAAAAAAGAAACCTATTTAATAATAAAATAAAAACTGACAAGAGGGAAGTGGTCGACGGCAGGGACTCAGGGAGGCGGTGGCTGTGGACCGAAGAACTATGGACGGGAGATTGAGATTTCTAGGTTAAAGGGGTATAAACGACCCCTTAGTTATTTTCTCCATTCAGACCTCCATTCAGATGTTAGCTTCCATTCAGTTTTATTACTAGTTACTAAAATTTAATTATTTTAGTAAGTTTTATTATTCTAATAATTGTTAAAAAAATAACCGTGTATAAATGACACAAAAATTTATACCCGATGCAAGATGTAACCACCATAATACCCAATTTATACCAACCTTAACCTACATAATTCATGTGTAGGACACACGGATTTAAATAATCTTGCAAATGCCATGTGATGATGAAAGTATAAGACAAAACAAGTCACTTCAATTTGGTCAAGATGCTTGGTGACCTTACCAAGACCATAAGTATGACCTTTTCTACTCCATCCTCCCTCTTCTCTCTCCCTTATAAATGTCCACAACTCCCTCTCTTCACCATAATTCCATTTTCAAACTCTCATTCTTCATCATCCATCAATTCCTTGCATAATATTGGTGAGTTTTGAAGCCTTGGTGCTAGAACAAGGATTAAAATGTGCTCAAGAAGGAAATCAAGCTTGTTATTTCTCATCATTTACGTTATTGTTAACCATCTTCAGCTCCATTAAAGGTATAACACTCAAGCTCCTCGTCTTTCATAACTTTTATCTAACTACACACACAAACATGCATTCTTGAAATTATGGCATAATGTTGTCATTACTTCAACAAGTTATAAAATGGTCATGACAACTTCAAACTGAACATACTCAAGTTTCATGATTATGCTCTCCTTGCACTATTTATACACCTTCTAACTCAACCAAATGATGCATCAAACAACATTCACAAGATTAGTGTACGGATTTGTACCCCGTGACTTGTGATGATGTTTTGACCTTCTTACGGCCGAATCATAAAAACTATTCTAAACAGAAGTTTTTCGTAACACCTTAAATAGTAGAATGGAAAGTTTTGTAATTTAACTCAAATGTTTGCGTTGTTAAAAACGTATCCAAACTTACTGGACTAAATCTGTTAAAACAAAAACTATAAGCGCTTACACTTGTGTGACTGTTTTGACCTACTTACAAGCAAAATCACGAAAAGTTTTCTAAAAGACAGTTGTTCATAACATCTTAAAATAGTAGACCAGAAAGTTTCATAATTTTATTCCAATGATTGCTATTTTTAAAGCTTACCTGAACAAGTTGGACATAATTTTTCCATGAGTAGGAATTGAAACTTAAACATTTTTACCATAAGATTTGATTATATAATGCATGCATATGAATGGTATATGTATATTATACACATACATAATTTATTTGCGGCCTCGCTTTACCTGCTCCTACCGGTTAGTTAGGTATTGGGGGGATTCGACAGTTACCACGTAATTGAATTCTCACAGTTTTAAAAAAAATTAATTTTCACTAATGCATGAAAGTAATTTATAATCTTGATTTCAAGGGAGCTAGGTTGAGCACATGCGTATACATGGGTAATTGGTTTAAGTGAATCTTTTTTTAGTGCTTTTAATTATTTATTCATTGTTTAATTGCTTTATATGCTTATGATTGTAACATACAAATTACTTATTCGTGCTTACAGGTTTCTAAATCATACTTGGATCAATTTCGAGTTACTTCATGATTTTAGGGATGTTTAGATTCACTATATCTTAGCATTCTGATAAATGTGGGCTTAGATTACTACATGTGAGTTTAAATTACTTTAGAATTTCAACAAATGTTTAATTGCAGGTTTAGATTACCTTCATTGCGGATTATTGAGATTTTGAGATGTGTTTATAGTCCTAACTCTTTTGATTTATACATTTTAAGTGACGGTTTCTATACATTAACTCATTTCAAGAAGTCATTACATTGTTAGTAGGACTCGATACTCTGGTGATATCTATCTTTGATTTTTTTTTGTTACATCTGAGTTGTTACTTTAGTTTGCTTGTTTAATTTGTTTGAATCGTTACTCCAATCAATTGCTTACGTTGGTTTAATACCGATAATATTTGATTATAGTAGTATTGTGTCCATGAATTGAACCTAGTTCTCACTACTAATGTACTGCATGTCGATTGGTATGCATACCTAACGTGTGAGGTATAGTTACTTGATGAAAACTCGTTTTAAAGCATAACTATGTTAGTAGCCCGGGTATTACACGGGATGAATAAAAAAATATTATTAATTAATAGTTACCAATAAAAATTTAAACTATATAAGATGATTTTTTCAATATAAAATATAACTAAATATAATTTCATTGATTATTTTTTATTTTTTAAACACTAATAGCTTCAAAAAAATTTCTTTAAATATTTCGTTTTGTAAAATTATTTTTAAAAATTCTATATTTTATAAAAAAATTGGTTTTTTTTAAAGAAGTGTTTTTTTTAATATTAAAATATTTTTAGTGTATTAAATAAGTCTTATTTTTAATTTAAAAATGTGTGAAAAGTATATTTAATAGGAGAGAGAGGCGGGAAAAAACATTAAGGTGCTCTAAAAATGTGCTAAGTGTCCCTAGAAAACTTTAAGTAAGATAAGATAAGATAAGATTGTATCCAATTTTTTCATTAAAACACACACACACATATAAATCTCATTACAATTTATAATTATGTAGTGGTTTTTTCATTAAAACATACTTACATATTGTGTGTTGAAAATATAACATTAGTATTGATTGTTGAATCATAAACTCTTATTTTGATAATAAAAAAAATTCATTAACATATATTAGTGGTATTATTAACAAAAAGGAGAATTACATATTTCTCCCAACCTGCAAAATTACATATTTCCCCAACATGCAAATTTTTAATACATAATGTACAATGCTTTTAAAACAAGATATGAGAAAATATGTAATTTTGCAAGTCAGGAAGGAGAAAAATATGTAAATGTCCCTTAACAAAAAGTCATGCTCACAAATACACACTT
Source organism: Mikania micrantha (assembly GCA_009363875.1). NCBI lineage: Eukaryota > Viridiplantae > Streptophyta > Magnoliopsida > Asterales > Asteraceae > Mikania > Mikania micrantha. Next base: position 50,413,606 of record CM018694.1, on the reverse strand, counting down.
TAATTATAACAAGTTTATTGGAGTATAAAGATCAAGATGTTAGGTTACGATCATATATGAACCTACAATTTACAAATGAATAAATTAAAATCAAAAGCCAACTAATGAATTGAAGCATAAGATCAAATGATGTGAAAATATCAAAGATGACGTATCAATCCATCTACAAAATAATGAATAACAATTTGATGATCAAATAGGTTTCTCCATTTGATTATTCCATGTGAAGGATAACAGTTGAATATTTATTTGTTTTCATAATGTAGAATTGTGGACAACTATTGCTAATGGACCACAGGCTCCTACCGTTTTCTCAACTAATAATGAGGATCAACTTGTTACAAAAGAACTAAAAGAATATAACACTGTTGATAAATAAGTGTTAAAAATGAACAACAAAGCTTATGATATAATAAACATGTGGTTGTCTTCTATGTATATACACAATGTAAAGGCTCTTACTTTGCACACACAATATATAAGGCCCTTGAAAATAAATCTAACGGAAATGCAAAACTTAAAGAAAGCAAAAAGAACATACTGAAACATATGTTTGCATAAGAGTAAGAACCACTAGATTGACATGTGGTATGTTATAAATATAAAAAACAAAAAATACAGTACAAAAAACATAATCCAGTACATAAAAAATAAAAAAATGTAGCACAAAAAACAAAAGTACAGTACAAAAAACACAATAATCCAGTATAAAGAAAAATCCAGCACAAAAAATAAAAAGTACAAAAAAAATAAAAATCTAGTACAAAAAAATAAAAATGTAGCACATAAAAACAAAAAAAAAAAACATTACAAAAAACACAAAAATTCAGTACAAGAAAAATGCTGAAAAAAATAATCTAGCACAAAAAAAATAAAAATATGGTACAAAAAATGCGAAGTTATACCTAAATTGTCATGCCAAATGTCAAAATGTTACTAGTTATTACTAGTCTTAGGCAAAAATCTCTTCTTATTTGATCTTTCCACTATATGTTATATTATGTTAATAGGATGTTAACATATCTCTCATTAAGGCATCAAGTAAATATGAAGACATGAATATTGACACTTAAATATGTATCCTTTCATGGGCGATTGGGCGAAGCTTCTATGGGACCGCGGGGGGAGGGGTAGGGGCGACCGTAGTGTTAATTTTTCGGCCGAAATGCTATTTTTAGTTAAAAATAGGGGTTTCGTCCCCTCAATTCAAAAATTAACATGTATTCTATGTTTCAAAAATTTCTGCCCCATTTCAAGTCGACCAAGCTCCGCCACTGTATCCTTCAATTTTATGAGATTCACATGTGTCGGTATACTCCTAGAGGCCAGACTACTTTGGCTAAAGCAACTGATTATGCTCTTGTCACCAACTTATTCAATCTTAGCACGCTACCAATCTATCAGCTTTTACACACCAATCTTTTTAGGCTAGCCTTTCACCATTAGCTACTTATTTAAGCCAAAACATTCAACAAATCCTTAGAAGTTCTCAAAGCTAAAAACCCATCAACCACTTATATTGAGATATTCATAATCCATTTATAACTAGCTATGATTCATTCCTTACCAATAACCTTACTCAGGCAATATTTATTAAAAAAAAAAAAAAGATCTAGATCAAGTGTGTTATGTTGATCTAGAAATGATAGACATCCAATGGCAATTGGTAATTTTAGCTCACATAAGCAAGGAATTTCATGAACACTAGAAGAAATGATGTTGGAGGGAAGGAAGCAAAAATAGGCTTTGATAAGAGCAAGGCTAGATGTTACAAATTGTAACATTATGGGGCACTTTGCTAAAGAGTGCAAGAAGCCATGCAAAGATATTGATCATCAAAATCACATTCCTAGCATATTCATAACCAAAAAAACTTTCTTCATCAACTTCTTTAATGTCACAAAAGAATGAGACATTTAATTCCCAGTTTTTGTTGATGACTTGACAAGCAAAACACATATGTCAAACATCACATCACCTTGTCACAAGTAAAAAATGATTGATGCTTATATCTCACAATGTTTTATTGCTTGATGAAGTGAGATCACATAATGTCATGATCATCACCTTCAAGATACAATTATTGCAGCATACACAATAATAAAATCATTAAAAATGAATGTGAAAGATTTGGATAGGTTAAAAGAAGAGATGAGATGAACACACAACTAAATCACTTAAAAAAAGAATTTAACAAAAATACAGAAATAAATAAATAATTTTTAAATCTGGAACACTTATGGAACATTTATCGCATCTATATCTACAATAAAATTACGAAATCTTGTCATATTCATTCATATATATATATATATATATATATATATATATATATATATATATATATATATAGGGAAGGGTATAAAAAATAACCCTCTTTTTTTGCTACAACTACATAACCCATTTCAACCAATCATAAGCTTACACATATGCATTTCATTAAAATATTAAAAAGGGCATCATAGTCATTTTACCCCTTATAAGTTTCCCCCCACTCTTTTTTAAACATTAATAACTTTTTTATAATATATTATTTTTAAAAAAAAATTGCACCATTATATTCGTCTCATTTTTCTCTTTAATTCCGTTATAGTCTCGACTAATTTTTTTTACCTTTCTTAGATGCCATATATTTACATCATTGTAACGAGCTTAAATATAACAAATTTATTTGAAATTTTTTTAAAAATGATAAATTACAGTGATGTAAGTTACATTGACGTAATTTATCGTGATGTAATTTACATTGACGTAAAATTCGGTTCGGTTTTTTTTCGGTGAATTTGGTTTAAATTACAGTGATGTAATTTAAACATTAATAACTTTTTTATAATATATTATTTTTTTAAAAAAATTGCACCATTATATTCGTCTCATTTTTCTCTTTAATTCTATTATAGTCTCGACTAATTTTTTTTACCTTTTTTAGATGCCATATATTTACATCATTGTAACGAGCTTAAATATAACAAATTTATTTGAAATTTTTTTAAAAATGATAAATTACAGTGATGTAGTTACATTGACGTAATTTATCGTGATGTAATTTACTTTGACGTAAAATTCGGTTTCGGTTTTTTTCGGTGAATTTGGTTTAAATTACAGTGATGTAATTTACATTGACAACAAATTAGTTTAAATTTTTTTCGAACAATGAAAAATTACATCACTATAATTATCATTGTGAGAGAAAAAAATCAAAATAATGTGTTCTATTTCATCACTGTAATTTATCATTATAATTATCATTGTTAAAGAAAAAAATTAAATAATGTGTTACGTCACCGTTAATTATGTCATTGTAAATTACTTCATTTTGTGTTACATTACTTCATTTTTTGTTACATTACTGTAATATACCATTGCTATAATTTTTTTTAATTAATTTGCTATCTTTAAGTTCGTTACAATGATGTAAATATGTGACATAAAAAAAAAAAAAAAAAACTAGTCGAGATTATAACGAAATTAAAGAGAAAAATGAGACGAGTATAATGGTGCAATTTTTTTTTAAAAATAATATACTATTAAAAAGTTATGAATGTTTAAAAAAAAGGGGGTAAACTTTACTTAAATAACAAATGTCTTAAATACCCTTTATATTAAAAAAAAGAAAAAAAAGGAATCTGACACGTGTCACGATCCTACACACTTTCCTTTTTCAAGCAACCATTGGATGATGGTTAATGGGTTGTAACAAAAGATGAGGGTTATCAAAAATTCCATGCCCTATATATATATATATATTGAATGTTGAACTTGATCAACCAGTTTGAGAATACGACTCTCTTGTTTACAATAAAATTACTAAAACATGATAAAATTTATTAATCACTTGCTAATGAAATTACTCTCTTGTCTTTAAGATGACAAACATATTAATAATCATCTGTAAGCTATTAAAACGTGATCTAATTTTCAAAACTTAGCTTCTTTCTAGGCTTGCTTTTACAAATCAAAACAACTAAAATAAATTATTTTTACCAATTAATAAATTCACAATCGTATAATACATAATATTCTTAAAAAAAAAAACTTAGAATACTAAGATAGAAATCTCAAATATTAACATTTGATATCATCACGCTTAGGTAAGATATCGTTTTTTGGGGAGAATAACATGTGAACTCATCACAATTCTTTTGGCGACAAGGTTAATTGTTTGTTTGTTCTTTTTGTCCAAACACATGTAAAGTGTTCACACTCCTTTTTTAATAAAAGGTCGTAATTTTTAGCCCCCATTTATTTATTTATTTATTTATTTTTAGGCTATAAGTTTATTCGTACTTAAACTTTTAAATCTTTATATTACATTACTCATTTGTTTAAAAACATACGACTTTTTTTATCAATATCAAGTGGACTTTTATCATATTAACACCCTCTTACATTTATCTTATTATAATAAATAACTTAGGTATTCTTATGAAATTTACAATTTTTTGTTTCTCGTCTTTTTCTACTATTGAATGCTATTAATTATAAATAATGAAATATCTAAAACATATCTTCTTATTTCAATAATTTATTAAAACTTAAACATTTTTAGTTTTATCTCATTTAAAATATAACTATATAATTCTTTACTATTTGTTGTTTATTAATTCTAAATATTTATTATTTTTTGAAAATCTAACACACAAATTTTTATGAAAACCATTCACTTATGTATTGTTTGGTCGGGTCTGAATGAAACCATTTAAATGTTTATGTTTGAATCGGTTAGATTTAGACTATTTAGTAGAATCTAAATGAAAAGCAAATGTCTGAAGAAACATATGAATAGATCCGACATTGAGACAAACTTGAATGAAAAATACTACTTGTTACCTTCCTCCTTTATTTACACCTACCGTCCTCTTTGCTCTTTGCCTTCAACATTTTGTTGTTTCTACCCACCGGAATAATGACATATCCGAATTCCGACCGAGCCACTCTCCTCTCCCTCCGCTCCTTTGTCGGCGTCGTACGCCAACCATCAACCGAAACCCATGTGGTTGGGCCGGCGTACAATGTAACAAAACCCTTAAATTTCTAGTTTTATTATATTAACATTCTTTATATCTTTATATGATATGCTTGATACGTAATAATTTATCATTTTATGCTGTTATTCAAAGCCCTGATCAAATATACAAATTTTATTCACAACAAAATAATCCAAATGAGTAAATTAGTCATTCTACTTGTTTAGCACTAATCAATTTAAAGGTAACTATCCAAACATTTTATTGATTCAAATAAACGAAAACATTACCACTAGGCCTGTAAACGAACCGAACAGTTCATGAACTGTTCGGCGGGAAATTCATTTATGTTCGTTTATTTAATAAATGAACGAACACGAACACACCTAGTGTTCGTTTATTTATGTTCATGAATTGTTCGATTATGTTCGTTTATTTGTGTTCGTTAATGTTCGTTAACTATGGAATGTTAGTTTATGTTCAGTTAAATATCTAATTTGCAAATGATATGTATTTACATATAAAAGACTTGTCATTTGTGTTCGTTTATGCTTGTTTAATTGTGTTTGCTTATGTTTGTTCAATAATGTTCATGTTCGTTTATGATTGTTCAATAGTGTTAAATAATGTTCATTTATATTTGTTTGTTTATTTTGATTCGTTTATGTTCATTTATGTGTATGAACAGTTCGTTTAATTTATTAATGAACGAACACAAACGAACACGAACATATTTATTTTCTTAATAAATGAACACGAACACAAAATTCATGTTTGTTAATGTGTTAATGTTCAGTTAAATTTAAATGAACGAACACGAACGGGCTTGTTTTTTTACTGCCACCATTCCTTGATCTTCTATCCTATTTCTCTCTGTTCTTTCAATTTCATCATCCCCCATTCCCCAATTCGATTCACAACTGAAATGAGAAGGGGGAAAAAAAACCGAGGCTTATTTGAATATTTGGAATCAAGTTCTCTGTTTACTCTTCTGGAAGTTGTATAATTTTCATTATTGTTAACTACCGACCCCACTTGAGATAAAGTGATAAACTTGAATTTCGCCATGTCGGTTTTCTTCGACCCAAAAGTTTCATCCGTTGTATAATCATTTGTTTCGTAGCTCCTCTTGTTTGCTATACAGATTTTTGATTTCAATCATTCGTATACTCCTTTTTGTTGCTCCAATTTGTGTACAGACAGACAGTGCGTGACGAGATTGATTTCAATTCTTTGCGTTTTCATTGAGTTGAGGGTTCGAATGATCGGGAATCAGGTTTAGGCGAACTGGGTTTTAGTTCACATTGATCAATTTGTTGGTTGTTTGAATCTGGAGAGATAAGTAATGGAAATGGATATGAATGAAGAAATTGAAAACGAAGGTGGGATTTGGGCTTTGGAGCAGAAGATTGATCAGCCTATGGATGAAGAAGCTGGTAGGCTCAAGAATATGTATAGAGAAAAGGTAATCTTTTGTCACACTCTCTTTTTTCTTTTATTATATATATTTTTTTGTTTATTTTAGAGTTAATCTTGTCTTTGGTTTGCATTCTTTATTCCTGTAATCAGCAGGTTGTTTGGGATTATTAAACTAAACTTTTGTTCTTGTTGTTGTGTGGTAGATCCTTTCAATTATAATGTTTTTCAGTTTCATGTGTGTTCTCTTGGAATTGAAGCTTAAACTCAAAGAGATTGACTCAATTTGTTAATAGACTGTTTCTTGTTTGAGAATTAATATGCTGATAGTTTTACATAGTTAAGAAAAGTCAATTTTATAATAAGTAACCTGAAAAAATGACAGCTGCAACAACAACATACTCAGCTTTGTTGTCAATTGCACTAAGGCACGCGCCTAGGCACTTGAAAAAAAACCTAGCCTAACAAGAACACCTCTCGAAGGGCTAGGCGCAGATCTGTACATTTTTTTACAAAAGCCACAATTGATGACGGTTTTGATGTAGGCGCAAGAGCATAAAAGCACTGGCTTTTTTCAGAAAGCATGCTTATTTGTTATTTTTTAAATTTTAGTTTTGATTTTTTTGGATTTTATCTAATTGCTATGCCTAGAAAAATCTGGCAATTAACATACACGGCATTGGTTTTGAATATATGCGGTTTGTTTTGAACATATGGTTTTGGTTTCTGAAAATTTGTATTGGTTTTGAACATTTGATTTGTGAACGAGTAATAGCTTTAAATGAATAATTATACATTTTTTTTTCCCTATTGACGTGCCCTTTTTTTTCCAGAAGGCCATCACTTTTTATGCCTCTTGTGCGTAGGTCCTGGGCGAGACCTTTGCGCCTTGAGTGCGACTATCGCCTTCGACAACATAGATGCTCAATAAACTCCACCCTCAACAAAGCTATTGGTAGGGTCTGGTATGTGAGAAGTGGACAAACCTTATCTCTATCCTAAGGAAAGAGAGACTACTTCTAGAGAGCCCCTGATTTCAAGATAGACATCACACAAACAAACTATACTACACATATAAATACCAAGTACGAAACATACAACTACTAAACACACAAGGATAGAAAGCTAACTATAAAATATAAATGGTGAAGGTATAAATAGTAGCAAATAACTGTCATACATCAGCACATAGACATAGAATAGAATAAGACCATGACATTAGAAGTTCACTGAAAGGGTAGTGAATTCCAAGTACTTGATACAAATCTATGCGACACCTGCTAATTCCTCTAAAAGTCTTTAACCTTAATCGTATGCCTCCACGAACTCCTATCCTGGACCATGTCTTTAATGGATGCAACTCTAGTAAATCATGTCTAGTAAGCTCATCCCAAGTCAGTTTGGGTCTGCCTCACTCCTCCTTCCCTCTAGAGTAACGGTCTATACTGCTCTAAATGGTGCCATTGTTAGTTTCCTCTTGACATGCCCAAACCATTTTAATCCCCCTCCCTTGTCTTACACGCTATACTAACCACTCCTAGTCTATGTCCAAAAACCTTATTTCTGATCTTGACCAACCTTCTTTGCTCCAAGGCTGGCTCAAGCCTTTTGGTGGCCTAAAGTGGGGATATAAATTGGGGGCCTTTGATTTTAGGCCCTAAAATCCCCTTGATGAATAGTCTCAAAATGTTCTAAATTGATGTCATGAAATAGGTAGTTCTAATTATAGAATCTAAAAACAAAAACGAAATCTTGCATAAACAATGAGTTATTATATCTCCCTAAAGCAACGAATGCAATGCAAATCCAAAGTAGCCTACAGTATACTCCACGTAAGCAAGCAGGTACACACACATCCATCATAGCATTATGTTATACATATATCCTCCTAGACTAAGATTCTATCTAAAATAAATACCACTAACCTTGCTCCTAACCAATATAGGGTTCTCTCGCTTTTATCCTACATCTCCATCAAGTCCTATCATATATCATGTCATCAGAGACATGCAATTCGTACAAATCCTAGCGAATCTGTTCATCCCATGTCAACTTGGGTCGGCCCCTGCAACTCTGATTCTCTTCCCCACAACAGTGAGATTCTCTACTCTTCGTACCGGAGTCATCAAGTCCCTTCTCTTCACATGTCTGAACCATCTCAATCTTCCTCCCCTCCCTTACTTTGTCTGATGCATGTTACCCCCAATCTCTCCCTATGACTTCGTTCCTTATTCGGTCGATCCTTGTGTGCCCACACATCCATCTTAACATTCTCATCTCTGCCGTCTTCAACTTTCTTGCCTGAATCTTCTTTATTGGCCAGCAATCACTTCCGAAACATCATGGCTGGTCTCACTGCAACCCTATAGAATTTGCCTTATAATTTTTCTGGAAACCTCTTGTTGCACAGGATGCTTGTTGATGCTCTCCACTTGTTCCAGCCTGCCTAGACACGGTGAGCTACATAACAGTCAATGTCTCTGTCACTCTAGACGAACGCTCCTAAATACTTAAACTTTGTTGTTTTTGATGATACCAGCCCATATTATCCAATGATTGTCACTCAGAAAATATAAACACGCGAACTAGTGATTATGAACCAGATTATTAATTTAAAAACTGGTACAATTAAACCAAAACTTCTACCCCTATTTATGCTAAAAACAAGACACAAAAGTCAAAACTCTATCCCAAAAAACACTCCCAACAAAAGATAATCTAATCCAAAACTTTATCTAACCTTAAACTTTAAAACTCAATTTAGATAAACCAAAACAATTTAAAGCAAACTTTCTACTTTAACCCCTTAACTATTTAATAATTACAAGATTAGTCCAACAGTTGTCGCACCTCCTAGTCTCCAATAGTCACATGGTTCTCCTCCTCGATGGTCCCGCTAAAGTCACAGTATAGATATTCGGTCTTTGACCTAGTGATGCGCAAGCCTTTACTCTCTAAGGCCAGTCGCCACTCTTCTAGCCTCGCATTTAGGTTCTCTTCATTCTCTGCCACTAGCACGATATCATCCGCGAAAAGCATGCACCATGGAATATCTTCCTGAACGAACTTCGACAACTCGTCTAGGATAACTCCAAAAAGGAACATGCTTAGTGCCGAACCTTGGTGTAGTCCTACCTCCGCCGGGAAAGAATATGTCTCTCCCACTGGTGCTCTAACACTAGTCTTAGCACGTGCATGCGTATCTCTTATCAACTCTATATATCTCCAAGGGATACTTTTTCTCACCAGGCTATCCCAAATCACCCGACGTGGCATACTATCATATGTCTTCTCAAGATCAATGAACACCATGTGTAAGGTGGTGTTCGTTTTTTCAGAGGCAAAACATCTGCAGTCTGCGAACCATGTCTGCAAACCTCTTTTGCAGAAGAGGTGGACCAAACCTCTATAAAAAGAGGGTTTGTTTTTACCTCTGCAAACCTCTTTTAATAAAAATCCTCTTCTTACATCCACAGTTCCCACCGCCACCGTCAAAGACATAAACAAGGATCCCACCGCCACCGGACGTTAGCTTACCAGTCCGATGAAGCCTTCCCGACCCGGATCTGAAGGACGGCGGTGGTTGAGGCGCCGGTGGTTTCAGAGGTCACGAGCGGCGGCGACATGGGGGGGTGGCGGTGGGGGTCGGCGGCGGTGGTGGCTTCATCCGACTGGTATGCTAACGTTCGGTTAATGAGCACGTAATCTTCAACCGATTAGACGTCGGAGTAGTTGAACCAGACTCCGATCTTCCATCTTTTTCAACGTCGTTTATGATCTTCTTCGTTGATACACGTTTCAAAGGAGCACGTAACGTGATTCCAGCTATCATCCATGTGTGGAATCGGTGAATTAGGGATTTCAGATTTGATTTGGAGATGAAATTGGGGATGTTCGAATCATTGGTGCTTTAAATTGAGGCGGTAAAGAGAGAGAAGATGAATATATAATGGCGGTGGGGGTCGGCGGCGGTGGTGGATTCATCCGACTAGCTTCAACAGATCATGGGTGGGAAGAGGTGAGAAGGGGTTGGTTCACGTCTGCGCCAAGAAGAGGCTGGGCAAACCTTTTTTAATGAAATATCTGCGAGAAAACAAACAAGCTGTAGACCTCTAACCTTTTCCCGTGTCTGCGCGGCGCAAACATAAGAGGCAAGAAGATGTTTTTTTAGAAAAACAAACACCCCCTAAAATGTGTATTGCCTATGTGGCCGACCTCCCTGGCATAAACCTTAATTGATTTTGAGTCACTTGGGTTTCTCTCCTCAATCTTGTCTCGATCACTCTTTCCCAAAGTTTCATAGTATGACTCAGCAGTTTAATTCCCCTATAGTTTGTGCAACACTATGCATCTCCCTTGTTCTTATATAGGGGAATTAAGACACTATTTCTCCACTGATCCGGCATCATGGCCTGTCTTGATATGGTGTTAAACAAAGTCATCAACCTGCTAACTCCTTCATCTTGTAAACATATCCATACTTCAATAGGAATATTGTCTGGTCCCACCGCTTTCGCCTTTTCCATATTCCTAAGCGCTCTCTGCACCTCTTCCTAAGCGCTTTCGCCTTAAAGTGTAGAAATATCTAAATCCCTTCAAGAATGACAAATTAGAAGAATTTTGTGACTCAAATAAGAAACTCTTCATATTTTTGTTTAGGAAGCAACTAACAAAGAGATAATTTTAGCTTAAAAAGGAATATTATGGGAACCATTTGATTCCTGTAGGGATCTCATATGGAAAATATTGCATATTTTATAGACTTTATGATTATGATTTTTATTAGATTTTGCATTGATTGCCTGTGAAATTTAGGTTTAATAGGTTAAGTTAATAAAAAGTTTTAACAAAATTTTGACTTCAATTGTGCGACTAATTTAGTATTACGTTTATAAGTTTTAAATGAAATACTATTATTTCATGCAGAAATCCTCTGTTATACTGCTTCTTCGTCTTGCATTTCAAAGTCTTGGAGTTGTATATGGAGATTTGGGAACTTCTCCCCTATACGTATTCTACAATACATTTCCGAAAGGGGTCGATGATCCAGAGGATGTTATTGGGGCACTTTCCTTGATCATATATTCTCTTACTCTTATCCCGCTAATAAAATATGTTTTTATTGTTTGCCGTGCAAATGACAATGGTCAAGGTACATTTAACTCTCCATTTTCAATTCAATTATGGTTGATAAGTATAACTGATGTTTTATATTAGATAGGTATTATTTTTCATATATGGATTGGGCTTAATTATTTAATTATTTAGATATAATAGGACTGTATTTAGAAAAAAATATATAAGTAGGATTAGGTTATTTTTTTAGGTGAATTATGTTGATTTATTAAAAATCTAAAATTCACATCATCCACTTTGAACGTAAAACAAACAACCATACCTAGTAAATTCCACTCATAGCATCATCCACTTCGAACATATATATTCCAAATGATACAACCCAATGCAAAACAATCTGTTGTGAACCGTATTTCATCATACAAGTTCCTTACATTCATTATAAGCTGGAAAAAGATAAAGTAATGTTTTTAGCTCAAGTATAGCCCCATTCCATGAACTCAACAAAAGTCAAAGCATTGTGGCACCAAGCTCACCCCTATTTTCAACCAGTCAATGGTTCCAGCTGACTTATTTAGGTGTTTTGCTTCATCATCTTGAATCCAAATGATCTTGCTCTTTGTTAATTCCCTTAATTAGCATCAACAATGATGCATGAATAGCCTAGTGCATTGAGTTTGACCAACTCTTTGACCCGCCTTCTACAAATATCACGTGATTCTGACATATTTTTTCATCTCTTTCTCGAGTTTACAGACTCCTCTGTCACGTTATCCAATAATTGCATTTTCATTCAAATGACTACCCTCAATGGCTCTTTCTGTGGTGCTTTTTTGCAGGCTGATTGAGCTGTGAATTAGACTTAATCTCCAAACGCTGTTCTTTGTGTATCGCGAGGCATTCCACGTGAGTTTAGCGTGTGTTAATTGTTCATAACCTTTTTAAGTATTTTTGATCCAATGCATTTTTGCATTTAGTAGATCCTCTGATTCACATGCTTTAAAATGAAATCTAGGTGGAGTCTTTAAAGTTCTATATTATAGGGAATAATTGCATAAGACCACGTGTAATAGGATGTTATGGGCTAAGGTGGAGCCCCTGCCATTTCATTAACACGGCTCCTGGGCATGATAGGAGCGTCGTAAGCCATTTTGTGACCACTATAATGGCCATGACGCAAGAAAAGGTTTTTGATTCTTTTATAATTTCTTTTCCACCAACCATAACAATACACATCATTTTCTTTTTTGTAATTAAACCCTGCTAATTCATTATGTATCTTTATCACTATCACTTGACTACTTACGTGGTGCCCATGTGGCAACACTCTTCTACTGCTGTTGCTTAACCACTACAGTAATATCAGGATGCCATCACCAAATTTGTTTTTTTTTTTGTGTAGGTGGAACTTTTGCTCTTTACTCGTTACTGTGTCGGCATGCAAAAGTCAGCACAATTCCTAATCAACATAAAACCGATGAAGAGTTGACCACATATAGTCGAAACACAATTCATAAAGAATCATTCGCTGCAAAAACCAAAAGATGGTTGGAAGCACATGCATTTAAAAAGAATGCACTTCTTTTACTAGTTCTTGTTGGTACTTGCATGGTAATCGGAGATGGAATTCTAACTCCTGCTATTTCAGGTGATTTTGGTTGAAATTTTTGTCGACTTCTTTCCACATGTCTTATTCAATGTTTGTTAATACTCTATAAGGAAAATATTTGTTTTGGACTTTAGCAACATCTCTTTTAAATTTATATATTTTTTAATTCACATGATATTTGGATAACCTTTTGTCCTCTACAACAATGTCAAGTATGACTAAAAAATTAGAGCTTGTTAGAGATAAAATATAACCTAAATTGTGACCTGTAAATGTAAAGGGGTTGAAATTGCCACCTCTGCTCTGTTGTACATAAAACACTTTTTACTCAACATTAAGATATTCTTACAAGTACAATTAGTACCTATTTGTTAATATTAATTGTCTTTAATCAAAAATATGTTTTCATCAGTTCTATCAGCTTCTGGTGGTATCAAGATAAACCATCCTGGGATGAGTAATGGTAAATCTAAACCTTATTTTTGTTTTCTTTACACACACACAGTCACACACACAATCTGTATTTCCTTTTCTTCTAATAAGTTGAACCTTTTCGTTCTTCTGTTTGTTCAGATATTGTAGTACTTGTTTCCGTAATCATTCTACTTGGTTTGTTTAGCCTGCAACATTATGGTCCAGATAAAGTAGGGTGGCTTTTTGCTCCAATTGTACTGCTTTGGTTTCTATTGATTGGTGGAATTGGGATTTTTAACATATGCAAACATGACATAGGGGTATTGCGGGCATTTTCACCCTTATATATATTCCGTTACTTTAAAAGACGAGGAAAAAATGGTTGGATTTCCCTAGGAGGGATCATGCTCAGCATCACAGGTAAGAAATAAACTTAGATTGGTTCAATGTCTTTAATATTTTGATCCAATATTTCGACTGAAATCAACCCAAGAAGAGATATAGATACACACAATCTAAAGAGGTGCCCACATGATGCGGCAGGGAACATAACACACTAAACAAACTCTGGCAGTTAATTCATTTGTTATGGTTGGCTATGATTAGTTTCAGCCAACCATTAAACTGTGTTGTCAAAAGGGCGTGTGCCTAGGCCCCGAAATAAATCCAAACCCACAAATAGCGCATCTGGAAGGTCTAGGCCCGTAGTTGGGATTTCTTTACAAAAGTGAGAGAAAAATTGGCTTTAATCAAGGCACAAGATCATAAAGTCAAGTGCCATTTCGAAAAAGGTAATCTTATCTTTTTTTTTAAATTAATTTTTTCTTTGTTTTGATTTTATTTATTAGATGGAGATTAGAGATAACTCCTAAGCCTAGAGAATTAGACAATTATCAATCACGTAATATCTAGATATATATTACGATTGTTTTCTGTTTTTACATATCACAAAATTTTCGTTCAAGAGCAAGCTAATGAACGGCAAACATGTTAGTTTTTTGTTTTTACATATCACAAAATTTTCTAGATATATATTACGATTGTTTTCTGTTTTTACATATCACAAAATTTTCGTTCAAGAGCAAGCTAATGAACGGCAAACATGTTAGTTTTTTTTTTTGGCATGCAATTGTTTGTTTTATTCATCAACATGATCATAAAGAACTTAAAGTTGTAATGTACTTCATGATTTTCTTATATTTCATGTACTATTAATTTGGTAGTGATTTTGAAGTTTTGGTGTTATTTTTGAAATTTTAGTACTAACTATACTATATTAATATCTTATATGCTATTTATAACCAATTTTTTCACCTGTGTGCGCTTAATTTTCCTCAGACCCTCGTTTTTTATGCGCCTTGTGCCTAGGCCCCAGGCTAGACCTTTGCGCCTTAGGTTCGCCTATCGCCTCTGACAACATTGCCATTAAAATATTGAACTTTAAACTTGAATTCAAAATTTCCCAACTATTAAACCTCATATAGTGGATTTACTTTGCACCTCTCTTTTATAAAATTAATGGACCCTGAAATATATCTGTAACTTGGTGATGTGGGATAGATCTCAAACTTGTAATCATGCATTAACTATATTAAGGTAACTATGCAATCTATTCCCATCTTTCTCATTTTATATAACTTCACTTTTTTTTTTTCACTGTATGCTTTGTGATATTATGGTGTAGTACTTATATGTTTAGTTGACTGTTCTTAAGCTCTAAATATTACAATGAAAAGACTCTTTTGTCTTTCTCAAATGTATTATAATAAAGTGTGTGTGTTTTCAAGATTCATTGTTTGATTCAAAAAGGTGCAGATATCTAATGCCACACATGCGTGTATGATCTATCAAATTTGGCAGGGACTGAGGCACTTTATGCAGACCTTGCTCATTTCCCGGTTTCAGCAATCCAGCTGGCATTTACAGTTGTAGTGTTCCCTTGCCTTCTTTTGGCTTATTGTGGACAAGCTGCCTACCTTATGAAGCACAATGAACATGTGCATGATGCATTTTACCGCTCTATCCCAGGTACATTATGGGCAGGTTAAATTGGGATGACCCAAATTCACTTTTATGTTTATTTTTATTACTATTTTTATATATATGCAATACGTTAGCTATGATTATAGAATCAATTACCATAGCCACTAAACCAACTCATAGCTTAGTTTGGATAGGTTGGATGTAAGCAAACATTACTTCTATCCTTGGATTGCTTCCAGAGAGAACTCGGCTCCAAACAGACAACATACAAATAGACAACATACAAACAAACAGTTAGTAAACACATATACATAAGAGATAACATACAGTAAAACAATAGCATGCAAAGTCATGATTCATCATTGTCGTCGTCGTACTTAGTGTATCGCACCATTAGCAATGCTAAGTTAGGGTCTAAGAAGGGTAAGATATAGACAGCCTTACCTCTACCCCATAGAAATAGAGATGTTGCTTTCAATATTATTATAATATGTTAATTAAAACACAACCCAAATTGACCCATTTTGGTCACCTCAATTTTATAACAACTTTCTTTAATACAATTGATATTGAGTTATTGAAGTAATTGAATATTTTTGTGATTGTCCAGGTGGTATATACTGGCCAATGTTTGTTGTAGCAACTTTAGCTGCTATTGTTGCGAGTCAAGCTACCATATCGGCTACTTTTTCAATAATTAAACAGGCAAATGCACTTGGTTGTTTTCCTCGGGTCAAAGTTGTTCATACATCAAAAAGATTTCTCGGGCAGATATACGTTCCAGAGATCAATTGGATTCTTATGGTCCTTTGCATCGTTGCAACTGTTGGGTTCAAAAATCAGATCCAGATTGGCAACGCTTATGGTAACCAGATTGATTGATTATGACCATTGATTTATCAGTGTCAAAATTTGTTTAACCAGAAGTTGAAAAAATGATCATTGTTTTCTTTAATTATCTTTTTACAGGGACTGCAGTGGTTGTGGTGATGGTGGTGACAACATTTCTCATGATTTTTGTGATGCTCCTAGTATGGCGGTGTCATTGGATTCTGGTGTCGCTCTTTACAGGGTTATCTTTACTAATCGAGTTGACCTACTTCTCGGCCGTGCTTTTCAGGCTTAACCAAGGCGGATGGGTCCCACTTGTGATCGCAGGGATGTTTCTTCTCATTATGTACATTTGGCATTATGGGACGGTCAAAAGATACGAGTTTGAAATGCATAGCAGGGTCTCAATGACTTGGATTCTTGGTCTCGGCCCTAGTCTTGGTCTGGTCCGTGTTCCTGGGATTGGGCTCGTGTACACCGAGCTAGCAAGTGGGGTCCCACATATATTCTCACACCTGATAACTAACTTACCCGCCATCCATTCAGTGGTTGTTTTCGTGTGTGTTAAGTACCTTCCAGTGTACACAGTCCCAGAAGACGAAAGATTCCTTGTCAAACGAATCGGGCCCAAAAACTTCCACATGTTTAGATGTGTGGCGAGATACGGTTACAAAGATCATAAAAAAGACGACGAATTTGAGAAGAAACTTTTCGATAATCTGTTTTTGTTCATAAGACTCGAGTCAATGATGGAGGGGTGCTCGGATTCAGACGAGTACAGCGTATATGGATCTGGGCAGCCAACTGCCTGTTCTAACGATACGTTCTCGTCGGTTAGTGATTTGCAAAACACCCTCGGGGCTTCATCCGGGAAGGTGAGCACTCATACGGAGGTGGATGAAATGGAGTATCTGATGACTTGTCAGTCGGCCGGAGTGGTTCATATTATGGGGAACACGGTGGTGACAGCGAGGCAGGGTTCGAGGTTTTACAAGAGAATATCGATTGATTACATTTATGCTTTCTTAAGGAAGATTTGCAGGGAGCATAGTGTCATGTTTAATGTTCCTCATGAGACTCTTTTGAATGTTGGTCAAGTGTTTTATGTATAAACTATTAGCAACCAATAATAATAATCTATTTAATTTAAATTTAAATTGGTTTGTATATTGGGAAAATTCCCATTATGTCCATATTGACCAAAAAAAGGACCATAACATAATGTCCATCTGACCATCTCCTAGACAGGCGTTGCTGCCCACCAAAACACGGGCGCCGCCCGTGTTCTAAACCAATAAAACTTCACGTGGCCACCGTGGGCGACGATGCCCATAAAAAAATCCGGGCGCCCACATACTTTAACATCTGGTTACGGGCGCCGGGGCCCATAATGATTTTTTTTTTGTAGGCGCCATGTAGTATCAGACCTGAACCACTATTATGGGCGCCCCGAACCTAGCTATGGGCATCCCTACCTTTTTTTTGAAATTTTAAGCGAGAAACTCACTATGGGTGTCCCGACCTACCTACACGAGCGTCCGACTTTAGTTCTACGGGCGTCCGACTTATTTCAAACACTAAAAAAAATGTTTTTTTCTTAACTTTCTCACCTTGGACAAAAATTCAAGCAACAACAACAACCTTGCCCAGTATATTCTCACTTTTCAGTAGTGTATGGGGGGGAAGGATAGAGAGGCTGCTCCGAAAGAGTCCCGGCTCAAAGTTATCGTTTGAAATTGATCATCCCAATGATTTTAACGTTATTTTCACAAAATACTACTTAAAAATTTTAAAATGGATAAACAATATTCTTCTCAACCCATTGACAAACCTTCGAAATGGATTCTTTCAAAATGGAGACGTCCGAATTTTCGAAACGAAACTTCACCAGATAAGTGTAATGAAATGCAAGGCGAAGGAAGTCGCTCTAACGAGACGAAGCAACCACAAGAGATTAAAAAACGTAAATTGGCTATTCCAGACGACGAGTCAGAGAAATGGTCAAAAGATGCTATTGAATTTTTTAACACATGAGATGCTTCATTCTGATATTCAGTTTTATTTTTTAAATCTGAAAAGCTTGATAAACGTTTTTAGGGAACGTTATTAGGCTATTGTAGTAATGGATGCCTAACACCAAATGTAAAGATACATATTTTAACTTTATTTAATAATTTATATATTAATTTTTTTTTTATTTTTTGTACCACATTGAAGGATGGGCTGGGAGGTTAATCAACTGGAGATGCAGAGAGGTTCAACATGGTCGAACGTTAAATTTGCGTTGGACAATTTTACCACCATTCTTTGTTGACAATCTTTTAGACTCATGCAACAAAAGCGCAATTAAATTTGCTAATGGAAAATTTTCTCCTTTTCCTTCTTTTTTTGACATTGATTACGTTTATTTTCCGTTTAGTTTTGGTTCTCAAGATTGGTCATTAATCATGATTGATTTGAATTCATTGGATCTTGTTATGTATAACAACAAACGTATATCTGCTGATAGATACAGAGAGCGTGTTCATCAAAGTTTGAAGAAGATAGCAGTTTATTTTACGACGTTGTTGGTGAACATTCGTTACTGGAAAGTTAAACGACGCCAACAAAGTAACATCACATACGATGCTAAGGACGATTACATAAGACCCAAACATGAATTATATGGCAATGAAGCTTTATAAGCTTGTATGTTAATGGAACATTTAGTTACCGGAAAGCCATTAGACTTAACTAATGGATTTAAACAATGTTGTACAATTTGTCGACTATTCATGGCTGACCAAATTTACTTTTGGCGTTGTTTGCCGCGACCTTGTAATGTGTAACAAATTATAATATAATATTTTTATTAATATTTTGTTGTGTATTAATTAAGTTAAATAATTAAAATCACACCCAAATTTAAACTAAACATAAATATTTAAAACATCAATTAAATAAAAAAATAAAATACATCATAATTATTTTCTCTAATCCGAATAACTATCGTTTTCATCTTCCCGTGGGTTATGAAAAGAATATGAAGGCTCATACTCGTCCTGCCATGGATCACGAGGCACGTATTCGTCCTCAGGTCGGTTTTCATGTTACAAATGAAGATAATCTTGTGGTGGCAGGACATAGTCCTCATCTGGATCGTAAATATCTTCCGGACCTTCGTCTTCTTCGGCAACATTTGTTGGCAAAAACGTATCAAACGCCCAGTTCTAGAAACGTTCTTCTCCATCTACCCGGTTCTCTTCTTGTTTCTCGTTGTTTGGGTTTTTTAATTTGTTTTCATCTTCCGGTTGTTCAACCAACTTAGTATCTTTAGCTTCTTTGTTCGTTGTGACATCGAGTTTTAATAAGTCATACATATTTTATGAGTCAAAACGAAAAACTAAACGAGACACTTGGGTATTATTTATATGAAAAATTATTTTTCTTATTATTATGGAGTATAGGCCCGCCCATATACCATAGCGTTCATGGGCGTGCCGCCCATTATCGGGACACACAAAATTAATTAATTGTTTTTTAAATAGCATGGTCATAGGCGCAGCGCCCGTATCCGCACTCCTTCATGGGCGTGCCACCCATTATGGGTACCAAAAACAAAAATTTTAATTTTTTTTTAATATTGAGGTATAGGCGAAGCGCCCGTATAGGAAGCCCATCATGGGTGTGCTGCCCATGATCGGTACCAAAAACAAAATTTTAAAAAAAATTATTTGTTTCTATTTTTCGCGTATAGGCGCGGCACCCGCATCCGCACCCCTTCATGGACGTGCCGCTCATTACCGTTAGAAAATGCAAAAAATTTAAAATATATATTTTTTAATTTTTCGCCTATAGGCGCGGCGCCCGTATCCGCACCCCTTCATGGGCGTGCCGCCCATACTCGGTACAAAATGCAAAAAATTAAATTTTTTTTTAATATTAGGGTATAGGCGCGGCCGCCCGTATCCGAACCACCATCATGGGCGTGCCGCACATTATCGGTACAAAATAAAAAAATTTAAAAAATTATTATTTTTTATTTATCGTGTATATGCGTGTCGCCCGTATCCGCACCCCTTCATGGGCATGCCGCCCATAATCGGTACAAATTGCAAAAATTTTAAAAAAATTATTTTTATTTTGGAGACACATTGCAGTCATCCGGCCCATTATCCAACCATTATCATGGGTGTGACGCCCATAGTTATTCTCGCCAAAAAAAAAATTCCCGTCAAAAACAAGTTTATTAACAAAAATGGGACCACAAAAAACACATCTCACACGATTTCACATACTTTTCGGGTTTGGAGCTCCGGGTCACATACTTGTCGGGTTTGGAGCTACCGGTTTGTTTTGCACGTGACATACTTGAATTTTTTGATATTTCAGGAAAAATGGCACAGGTTAGTGTATTTTAATATTTAAATAATATTAAACTGACATTTATTTTATTTTTACTAACTTAAGTACATATTGACTAGGCTGCTGAATGCAAAACTCGAGTTTCATGGAAAACGTCGAGTTAGTTAAAACAATTATTTTAAGAAATGAGAATAGAGCAAATATATGGAGACATCAAAGCTTTGGACCTTGGTTAGATGCAAAAAGCGCACAACCAGATCGTCAATTAATTCACTCAATTTTAAGACTTTAACAAGACCTTAATATTGAGCCTAAGTATGAGGGGATATATTACATTTTCAACAACAATTCCGAACCGTTACATTTCGGACCATGTGAGTTTTGTGTTATTACTGGATTTACATTTGGTGATAACACAAATAAAAATAAAAGAACTTGTGCCTTTATTATCCGCGTCCTATACAATAATATTGTTATTCCGTTTTCGGTAGACGGTTTAAAGTCATTTTTGGAAGAAAACGAAAATAATTTTGATGACGCCGACATAGTGAGTCTTTCATTGTTGTTACTGTTATACTCTCTCTTTATGGGAGTTGAGACGGACAAAAGAGTCGAGCAAGAACACCTGATGCTTGTTGACGACTTTAAAGCATGGAACGAATTTAATTGGGGTTCATATTTGTGGGGTCGGACATACCCGAGTATACTAAACGTTCTGATGAAAAAAAGACTAAACCGGGAAAAAAGTTGAAATATTCCATGACCGGTTTCGTTTGGGTTTTTAAGGTATAGTTTTTTTTCACATCTGTTAAATTTTAAAAATAGTTTGATGTAATTCTTATTTTTTTAACAGATTTGGATATACAAATGCTTTTCGTATCTGAAGAAAGTATGTATGTATACTAAGGCCATACCACGGGCTATTGGATGGCAGAAACTACAAAAATATAGATGGTCTACACTTGACAAAATTCTTAAGCAATCAACTGAGGTTTGTTTATTGCTAATTTTCGTTATTTATGACTAATATTTTTTTATCTTATATTTATTTTAATAATACAGCTGGAATTTTTACCAAAAAACATTTTACCTACACCTCATGAGCTTCAGATGCAGTGGCTTAAGGATAGCTTCGCTTACATCAATCAGATGTATCAGTCTAAAATAAGATTTGATCCACATCAAATGAACATATCTTTTGAGAATCCACCTCAAATGAACATGCCTTTTGAGAATCCACCTCAAATGAGCATGCCTTTTGAGGACGTGTATAAGCCGGTTGAAAACGGATTTTTTGAAAACATATATTTGGATGAAAATAATGAAATAAAGATCAAGAATCAGGTACCGGTACCGGTACCGGTAATCTAAATCAAGTTTTGGAAAAACTTGATTTAGTTATTAAGTCTCAGGATACCCATCATCAGTATTATCAGGTATCAAATATAATTTAACTTCGTTCGTAATATTTTTTTTATATTGTAAGTTAATTAAAAAAAAATTAACACGTTTATTATTTTACACAGGGATATTTGAATGACAACATGAATCCATTCATTTCAAGGATGGACGTAATTTTTAATTATGAAGAAAATTATTACAAATGTATGTAATAATTAATATGTATGTAATTTTTGTATATTTTTTTTATTAAATGCAGAAATATGCCTCCGGGAGTGAAAGTAAAGAAAAAGTTGAGGTAGAAGATGATGATGATAATGACGATGAAGTTGCAAATTATATTAATATGTCTAAATTTGAAACCCCGTAATCACAGATGCTTAGCTCATGCAAAGAGAATGTCATTTTTGTAAATTCCTTATATTTATTTTCTCTCCATCTTATTTATACTTTATAAATTTGCAGTTCACCTCAATTAAGGGACGAGAAAGAAGAATCAAGAAAAAATCAAAGCTAATAACGACACCATATCAAGGCTTTGATACTACTCCTCGTGATAAAGAGAATGAGTTTTCTGAACAGTTACTTAATGACTTGATAAGTCGAAAACATTATTGGGTTTACACAAAATTTCAAACCAATGTCAGTATGGGTTGTGAATTTTGGAAATCAGCAACCACTAGTTGGTTTGAAACGCCAATAAGTGTTATTATACATTTAATTTTTAAATACTAATTAATTTTTAATTTAATAATTAATAAATTTTATTCTTCTGTAGCATTTGTCTTGCTGGATTAACAACTTAATATTGGAAAGAGATGCAGAGGCTGATTGGACCATTTTACCATCATTTTTCTTGTCTTCCGTTCAGATGTTTAGAGCGTGGTTTCATGATCTCGCAAGTGGTCAAATGTGGCCATTTCCGGCTATCGAAAATGTTGATATTGTAAGTGTCAAACCTTAAATTTTGTGGTTACTGTTTATACATTATAATAACTAATGTTTAATTACCATGCAGTTTTATATACCGGTAAATGTGAATAATCAACATTGGTGTCTTGCAGTCATAGATTTTCTCAAGTGGTCAATGACTGTATATGATATGTAAATATGAACTTTATTTAAATTAATAATACTATTTCTTATTATTTCTTCTTTTTATTAGAATTCGAACTAACTTTTTTATGTTATAGTTACCCAGAAATTTGCTCGACCGCAAGAACCAATATTTTGAACTTTTTGGATTCCATGTTTCCCACATGGTTGGCCTATAATAACTATGATATGCGACCTGCGTTTCGGTGTTCTCCATTTGATCAAAGCTATCTGATTTCGGTTCCACATCAGAGTGGATCAATAGGCGACTGTGGTGTTTGGGTCTGCATATTTTTACAGAGACTGATTTCTAATGAAGACTTGTACATTTCTAACGAAGACATGCCAAAACAACAAAGGAATTTCGTTGGGATTTTTGTAAATTGATGTACGAGAACAAATTTAGGGTGTATTCAAAGTAGAATACTTTAACATGAAATGTGTAAATGTTGTATTTATTAATATTTTTCCATTTTTGTTTCGTTATTATTTATTAATAAAATTTTTAATAAAGTTTTCTATATAAAAAGAATTTAATATTAATCAAAATTTTTTGTCTTTTGTGAACCAAAGATTGCAACCAAAGTAGAAGGGATTTGGTCTACCATATTTTATTTTTAAATTTAAAATTATGTTGTGTCTTTTTGTGTAAAATGGAAAGGATTTGGTTCACATGGTATTTTCTTCACATAGTTTATGAGCGCCACACTATGCATTACGAGCGTCCAGCCTATAGATGGAATATTTTATGAGCGTCTGGTTTGTCTATAAATAGTAGGTAGAAGGTTTTTGCATTTGAATTGCAATAAACTTTGTTTACTTTTGTTTAACAATGTTTCACTTGAAAATTTTTATTTGCCTTAGTAACTATTTTATAAAATGTTTTATAAAACTTGAAAAATACAATTCTTATTGAATTGAAACTACTTAGTTTTAATTCTTATTGAATTAAAACCACTTATATATATATATATATATATAGGGAAGGGTTATAATGCTAACCCTCTCTTAGCACGCTAACCCATTAACTTTGCCAAAACGAAGTCGAATCTTGAATTTTTTTTTAAACATTATTGTAACACAATTTGAACACCATGTTATTTTATGAGTTTGGGCTAATCCATCACCGTTTGGGCTCTTACAGTACTGTAGGTGTTTAAATATTTAAAACTTATAGTACTGTAGCACAAAACTTACAACGATGATATTTTTTAAACGGTGATGAATTAGCCCAAACTCATAAAAGAACATAGTGTTCTAATTGTGTTACAATGATGTTCAAAAAAAAATTCAAGATTCGGCTTTGTTTTGGCAAAGTTAATGGGTTAGCGCGCTAAGAGAGGGTTAGCATTTGATCTCAATCCTATATATATATATATATATATATATATATATATATATATGTTTTTTATTATCTTATATATGTAATTCTTTTGCTCGTAACGGACGTTGGGTGATTATTTTCCCTATAGTTTTCACGATTGCTTGTTTTACTATATATAAGGTGTTAAAAAAACTTCCAACATTGGTTTGTGTGTAATACCTTTTACAACAAACTTAACGAGACGTAAATCGCGTGACTTAGAGAAAATTTGGTGGTGCTAAACTTTGAACCCTACACTTGCATCGCTTAACAGGAGGTAAATCGCGTGACAGAGAAAATTTGGTGGCGTCGCTGAAGTTTGTATGACTAGTTTGTATGACATATTAATATGATGTAATATTTCCATTTTTTTTCTGTAACTTTTTAATTAATGTAATATGATCGTTTGTATAACTTTATTAATAATTATTATTTTTAATTGTTAATATTATTTTAAATTTTATAGGCGCCTAGCCCATAGTATGACTCGTTCATGAGCGCCCCCGCCCATAACCAAAATAAATATTTTTTTAAATTGAAAAAAAACCCGACAATAAGTAGTTTATAGGCGTCATGCCCGTAGTATATATGACTCGATCATGGGCGCCCCGCCCGTAAACAAAATTATTTTTCTTAAATTAAAAAAAACCGATATTAACTATTTATAGGCGTCACGCCCGTAGTATAACTCGATCATGGGCGACCCGCCCATAAACAAAATTATTTTTTTTAAAATTAAAAAAAACAATAACAACTAGTTTATAGGCGCCCCACACGTATTATATCTCGTTCATGGGCGCCCCGCCTATAACCAATTTTTTTTATTTAAAAATACATAACATAAAAAACACAACCATATAATTTTTTTAATTTATAAATAAAGAGAAATAATAAGTGGTAATAATATCTTAACTATTACAATTAAAATTCATTTAAATCATAATAGTAATTATTTTGGGAAGTTGACCCTACTAGGCTACTACGAAATCTCGAAAATTATCTACATTAATGTAGTTTGTTGTTTTCTTATTTTTTCCATACACTTTTGACGACGAAGGGACTTGTGATGCCAACGGAGTTTTACATTGATGAAACATATGTCCGTTATGATGGCATCTTAAACATATTGTTGGGCCTGTTTCTTCACCTCGAGATGGAATACGTTTATTTTCTCGTGGACGACCAGCTTGCTTTCGATCCTTCTGCGGTGTTTCTAAACATTCATCAGCTTCTTGTACCTCGCGTTCATATTCATCTGGAACCGTATTTATAGACTCAGCGTATGTGGCAACGTGAACCTCGTTTTTGAACTAGTCCATCGCCCAATGGGTACAATCTGATTGTTTCAAAAAAAACAGATACAACAATCACATGACCACATGGCAAACCAGATAATTGTCATTTGCGACAACCACATTTTTTGTTGTAAACATCGACGACACACCGGTGACATCCGTCGTCAACGTTAAAATGATAGTCATCAATACCCCTTACTGTCCAAGTTTTGGATTTTTGCATTCTTTTGGATATTTTGTTTTCAGCCCATTTGGTAAGATGGTGGGTATATTTTGCTGTTGGAGAAAAATATTAATTTATCACCAAATTATAAAAAACATATAAAAATTCAAATAAATTATAAATAACCCGTTCTAATACTAACCACCAAGTTGTCGTCGCTCAAAATACCATTTCTGTAGCAAGAAACAAAAAAAAATCAATTAGTTTTGTGATCGGTAATTTTCTCGCGTTCCGAGACAATGCATTAATAGACTCGGCAATGTTCGAAGTCGTTATATTGAACCGTTGAACAGGGCAGTGCGACTGTGCCCATTTATGAAACTCGACTCTTGTTAGTGTCTCTCTGATTGCCGACCGAATAGCACATAACACGTTATAGTTGGTTTCAAAATCACTGATTGTGTACGCTTTACAGGTTTCCCACCATAAGCTTTCTTACGCTCTACCCTTTAAACGTATGTTAACCACTAAATGTCGGCGACAAAGACCATGATATGCGAGCGGATACACTGTTCTGATTGCCAAATCAATAGAAGACGTTCTGTCAGAAATAATAGCAAGTTTCGGATGATCCGCTATGCCATCTTTCAGTTTAGATAAAAACTAGGTCTAAGCATCCCCGCTTTCAGTTTTCCCGACCCCGAATGCAATTGGTAAAATTTGGTTATTCCCGTCCATACCAACTGCAAGAAACATGGTGCCTTTAAAAGTACCTTTCAGATGCGCCTCGTCTATTATTATGATGGGCCGCATACAATTAACAAAACTTCTAACCTGCAAATAATTTAAAAATTAAATATCTAATTTTTCCGTAAGTGGGCCGGTTATATCTTCAAAATAAATAACTTACAGTTGCACCAATAGCAACAAAAACCATTTCAAAACGGTTAAACTCGTCCTTCAGAATGTGAGTAAGTGTTCCAGGATTAGCTAACTCAAGATTGTGGTAGTATGCAGGGAGTTTGACAAAAGTCTCCTCGGCTGATCCGAACAAAAGTTGTTCCGCATAATGTTTTCCTCGCCATGCCTGTTTGTAGGATATGTTTACCTAAAACCTTTGATTGATGTCCTTCACGATTTCTTTTCCCCGATAAACACGTCCACAGTCGGTAAGTTGATCTTTTATGACATGGCCAATAACTTTTTTTATTTGCATTTCTAATATTAGGATACGTCTGCGTTCTTGAACATGTGTGCTCGTTTTTAAAATAAGTCACATGAAAAGCATTAGTATCCTTATAACTAGAAGCTCTTAATATCCACTCACAGTTATCACCACAACATTTCACAACAAACCTTTCTTTCGATAACTTTTGAACTTTGAATTCAAAGCACTCATTTAAAGCCATCATTGATACTTCTAACTTTAATTATTCTTTATCGTTAAAAACTTTATTAACAATTAGATGTGTAGATGATGATAATAAAACATTAGAAAGGTTTGGTTCATAATTTTCAAAGGTTTCGTTGTTATCAATATATTGGTTGTTTATTTCAAAATTATTAGGCTCATGGCTAAAAGTATTTATATTGTTAAATGGAATGTTTAAATCCGGAACAACGTCTTTTTTTTAGAATTAGACCCATGTGATGAGTCTTTTTTTTTGACGAGGTAGACGAACCGTAAGAGAGTCAACAACATACATATAACATATGTCTGTATGATTTTTCTCTATAATCTTTAAAAACAAAAACATATCGTTGTCTTCGTATATGTCAACGGGATACACATATGTTGAAACCTTATAAGATAAGCGTCTTATATCTTGAATACCAAAACGAACTGAAATCAAATCAATCAGCTCACCATAACTGATTTTAGAAGAAAAATATAGAGCACGACGAATACAATCAACTGGAACATAATCATATAGACCATCCTTATGTTCCCAGTTACCACCCATACAAACTACAACGGTAAACTCCATATATTAACCTGCTAAAAAAATCGAAAATTTAAGTACTATTTGATTGTTTTTTTGATGAATGTGAAAAAGTTTAACAAAAATGTTTTTTTATAGTTTTTAAAAAAATTCGGACGCCCGTATAACACAAGTCGGACGCCCGTAGAACTAAAGTCGGATGCCCGTGTAGGTAGGTCGGGACGCCCATAGTGAGTTTCCCGCTTAAAATTTCAAAAAAAAAGGTAGGGACGCCCATAAATAGGTTCGGGACGCCATAGATAGGTTTCGGGGTGCCCATAATGGTGGTTCGGGTCTTATGCTACATGGCGCCTACAAAAAAAATCATTATGGGCGGGGCGCCCGTGACAAGGATGTCAGGGTGGGCCCGATGCCCGTAACCAGATGTTAAAGTATTTGGGTGCCTGGATTTTTTTATGGGCGTCGGCGCCCACGGTGGCCACATGGAGAAGTTCTATTAGTTTAGAACACGGGTGGCACCCGTGTTTTGGTGGGCAGCGGCGCCTGGCTAGGAGATGGTCAGGTGGACATTATGGTCCTTTTTTTGTCAACATGGACATAATGGGAATTTTCCCTTGTATATTTGGTAGTCTAGATTCAGTTGTAACTTACCTAGTCTAGCTCCTGATCTTTCTTCTAATTGGTGCTTGTATTTTCTATATATATTATAATGATGTATGTAACAGTTGCCAAATACTATTCTCTGCAAATACCTTCACATGGTATCTAGAGCCTAAAGCAGCTCCTACGAACCTACATCTTTGATCCATCATTTTTTTGTCCATTCTAATCCATCATCTATTTTCTTTTATCACACTCAACCATTATGACTACCTCTATTATTCATCTTACTGCCCCTACCCACTTTCCAATCAAATTAAACTCCAATAATTTTCCATCATAGCGTAAACAAGTTCTCTCAACCTTAATTGGATTTGATCTTGACAAACATATCAATGGTCTCGTTGAACCACCTCCTAGATCGCTAGTTACAAACAGTCTTGTGAAACCAAATCCTGCTTACACACAGTGGTTTCTCCAAGATCAATCATCATCAATGCTCTCCTAGGTAGTTGCTTCGACCCGATTCAACCGATCGTTTCATCTGCTGAAACAGCTCGCCAAGCATGGGAGTTTCTAAATTCGAGTTATGCAAGTGTTTCTCTATTGCACATGATCTCTCTTAAAACTCGCTTGGCAAAGAATCCCAAAGGATCACGTTCCATCACAAAATACTTGCATGACATGAAATCCATCTCTGACGAATTAGCCCTCGCTCAAAGCCCTATCGATGAGGAAGATCTGGTGGTTCATATTCTGACCCAACTTGGGGATCATTATAATAACATCACGGCAGCCTTAAAAATCAGGGAGACAACGATTTCATTCCGGGAGTTGTTTGACAAACTACTCGACTTTGAACGGACATTCATGGAAACAACTTATGTTCTGGCTATCGCCACTATCAATCAGACTCAACGCCAAACTGCTCGCTCCTATGGTCGATTCACAACAGATTCTAGATCTAATCGGCACACACCACCCACCTATCAGACAGCCAATCGTTCCTCATGCCAATCCCGTTCACAATCTAGCAACAATCGAGTCCCTAGAAATAATGCCTACTGCCATTACTG
This sequence comes from Mikania micrantha, assembly GCA_009363875.1. Taxonomy (NCBI): domain Eukaryota; kingdom Viridiplantae; phylum Streptophyta; class Magnoliopsida; order Asterales; family Asteraceae; genus Mikania; species Mikania micrantha. The sequence goes on along the minus strand of CM018694.1, from coordinate 50,384,030 downwards.
CCACATCCCGGGTCATGAGACAAAATATTGCCGGAAACTCGGTCTCTTTCTACAAAAAAACAACATAGCAGTTCAAGGTAACCCTTTACCGGCTCCGGTGGCTAACTCTACTTCAACTCACTCCACACCCATGAACCCACCGTGGATGTGGGACACCGATGCGTCGAGTCATACTGTTTCAACTCAGAACTCACTGTTCGTCCTTTCTGAATACGGAGGCCCGGATGAGATTGTCTTAGATGATTGTAAAACTCTCCCTATTACACATATTGGCCATACCAAAATTCTCACAAATTCACGTCCTCTTTCGTTAACAAATATTTTACTTGTCCCATATTTACGAAATAATCTTGTCTCTATAACCAAAATATGCAAAATTAACGATGTTTCTGTTGAATTTTTTCCATATCATTTCTTGGTTAAGGACCTACGAACGAGGGCGCATCTCATGTGGGGAGTGAACGTCAATGATGTTTATTGTGGACCGTCAAAACTACATCAAGTCAATGCAACAGCTATGGGATCTTTACTAGTGTGGCACCATACATTTGGACATCCCTCATTCAAAGTTTTTAAGTCTTTAATTACCAAGTTAGGACTTAATTGTAATAAAATGTCAATCAAAACTTTTCATTGTAATTCATGTTCGATGAATAAAAGCCATAAACTTCCATTTGGCCCAAATTCTTTTGTTGCAACCAAACATTTACATCTTATCTATTCTGATGTTTGGGACGTGTTCAAGCATCAATTGATGGGTTTAATTATTATGTCATATTTGTTGATTTTTATTCAAAATACATATGGCTTTATCCGATTAAACGAAAATAGGATGTGTCCATACTTTTCCCTCAATTTAAAGCCTTGGTTGAAAAAATTTTCAACACCCCTATTGTCTCCTTATCCGCTGACAATGGCGGTGAATACGTAGGTCTCACACCCTACCTTACCTCACAAGGCATTTCTCATACACGAGACCATTTCACACACTTGAGCAAAATGGTGTAGCCGAACGACGACATCTTCATGTGGTTGAAACAGGTCTTGCTTTACTTCACTATGCTCAATTACCTCAAAAATTTTGGTCTCATGCATTTCAAATGACAACCTACTTAATCAACCGGCTACCCACTCCAATCCTTGATAACAAATCGTCGTTTAACGTATTGTTTAACAAAATCCCACTCATTCAAAACTCAAACCATTCGTTTGCTTATGCTACCCATGACTTCGCTCATACAACAACTCTAAACTTCAACCTCGCTCCAAACCATTCATTTTCCTTGGTTATTCTTCTTCTAAATCCGCTTACAAATGTTTTGATCCCGTGATAGAAAAATTATACCATCACGACATGTTGAGTCTGTCAAACACATTTTTCCTTTTCAATTTCAAACATTCAACACTTCCTTGTCCACAGTAAACTCCTTTCAGCACTCAGCAAAACCACAAACTCTTCACAATTCAAATCAAGATGCAACTTGCATTTCTTCTGGGCCCACAACCACCTTTCCTCCTCCACATCAAACCTTACCTCTTCCAATACCTTCAAATATTAATCCTTCAAGTGTTACTCAGCCAACCTCAAGTTCTGGATATACGTTAAATTATACATATTATTCGACACAAATTCCCCCGGTTTTAACGTTAACAACAAGCAAATTCATTCACAAATAGTCCTAATTATTGTTTTTGTGAATTTGCAGGATAAACGGCCTTGCTCGGAAGAAAATCAAGCCTTATATGGAATTTCAGCATTTTCTGAGCGAATCCCCATATGTGCACTGTCATGCCAAATCTTGCACTGGCAGTGCCGGCCCATGCACGACCGTGCACAACTTTGCACGACCGTGCACAACTTTGCACGACCATGCAACCAGGTAGTGCTAGGCCATGCATGGCAGTGCTGGCCTATGCACGATCGTGCACCATCTTGCATGACCATGCAACCAGGTAGTGCTAGGCCATGCATGGTAGTGCTGGCCATGCACGACCGTGCATGAACCTAGCACGACCGCGCAAGCTAGCCGGTGCCTGGCCAAATGGAGGTAGCGTCGGCCACCATGACTTGTGCACGACCGTGCAGCTTTTGGCACGACCGTGCTTGACACCTCGAGTCAATTTTCGAGACTTAGCTGAAAATGGCAACTTCGACAACCGTCCCAGAAAAAAAGTGAAGCACTGTAGCACCTTGCACGACCGTGCCAAGTTCCAGAATTTCTATAAATTGAGTTTTTCTCCTCATTTGAAGGGGTTGGACTTCCTGGAGCAAAATGACCCTCTGATCAGAATTCTTAAGGCTTTCCAAGGGAGATTTTGAAGGTCTTGAAGATCCAAGAAGCATCCAACACCATTTTGTTTCCAATCCTTGCTTGCTAGTGGTTTGCATTTGTTATTTTAACCATGTTTCTTGTTAATTTCATCTACTTTATTGTTGTTCTTGTAAGCCTTATGGGCTAATTACTCTATTGTTTAGATTATGATGAAACTTATGTTCATGTGATGTTGATTTTATGAATTGGTGAAAATGGTTTATGTCAAGATTCAAGATGAAGTTATGATTGCTTTCCAATGATGTTGTACACTTGTGTAGGTTGATTAATGTTCAAGAAAGATGAATGTGTAGTCATATTATGTTGGAAAAATATGATCAAACATTTGTTTATAATCTTACAACTTGTTTTTAAGATTATGCCATGAGATTAGGAATGATAATTGGTTTCTAGAATGTTATAAATTTGCATAAGTATACTTTCTTTCACTAAAGTTTGGAAAAACCATGGTGATATTATGATTTGTTGAATATGATTAACATGTAATTTAGGAAATTATGGCCAAATGACCTCATTTGCATGATTGTGTTCATAGATTGTAAGTTGGAAGAAATTATGACTTTGTTGAATTTATGCAACTTAGGGTGATTAGTATAAGTCATATTAGTTTCCTTAAGTTGTAGAGTTAAGATTCTTGACGGATGACTAATTCTTGATTAAATCTTGACATAGACCTTGACATTAGGCTTCATAGAATAATCCTAGGTTATTAGAATGTGTTTATCATTTTAATTTTCCAAAAGATTATAGGATTAGATATCTTTGACCGGAATCTAGTCAACATATGATTTACCAATTCATATTAATCACATCACTAGACTAAGTGAATTCATAATCCAGGCAATTTTCTTAGACATTAGATTATTTTAAAAATCTCCTTTTAGTTATTATTTTAAAATTCACAAACCCGACTTTTTCATGTTGTTGTTAAACATTGACCGAGGCTTAGTATTGAGAGATATTGTGTCCACGGATTGATATCCGGTTCTTACCATAAGCTATATTATTATACGATAGGTACACTTGCCTATTGTGTGTGATTTAGTTTCTAGTAAAAACCATTTTAAAACTAAAATCTGTGCGAAAAATCCATCATTAAAAATATATAGTTTCACGCACATCAGTTCTCTACCAACACACCAAAATTCACATCTTCCAATACCATCAAATACCAACATTCAAAATGATATTTTACCACCTTTTCTCTCTCCTAATTCCATAACGTCCACTCAAACCTCTTCCCCCTCTCGTTCATCATCTCATGCAACCACAACATTAAACTCAATACCCACTACCGAAAACCCATCCTACTCACTTCCTCATCCACAAAGAAAACTCAATACAAAGGATTATAATTCCAATCTCATTAATTCCACATCCCTTCATCCTATACCTCCCACTATCGAACCCAAATCTCATCTTCAAGCCATGAAAGATCCTAAATGGCGACATGCTATGGACTTAGAGTTCAATGCTCTTCTTCAAAACCACACATGGGATATTGTTCCTCACACTAGTCAAAACCCTATTGGCTGTAAATGGATGTTTAGAGTCAAACGAAAACCAGACGGAACCATTGATAAGTACAAAGCACGCCTTGTTGCCAAAGGTTTTCACCAACAATATGGCAAGGACTTCTTTGACACCTTTAGCCGAGTTACAAAACCTGTCACCATCCGAACAATCCTTTCCACTGCTCTCTCAAAAAATTGGTCTTTACGTCAAATCGATGTAAATAATGCATTTCTTCATGGCATTTTACATGAAGAGGTGTACATGGTTCAACCACTCGGCTTTTCTAACTCGAAACTTCCGAATCACATTTGCAAGCTACGAAAGTCTCTTTATGGACTCAAGCAAGCTCCACGTGCATGCTACAATGAACTAACAACCTTTCTTCTTGCCTTTGGGTATTGTAAATCGTTGCCTGATGCCTCACTTTTTATCTACAATAAGAATGAGGTCACATAATATTTCTTAGTTTATGTCGACGACATAGTACTCACGGGCAATAATGACAACTTTACTAATCAGTTCGTTCATGCATTAGGTCACAAATTTTACATTAAAGATATTGGCCCACTTCACCACTTCTTAGGCATTGATGTTACTCACTTAAGTGTCTCTGATCCACTTTCACCCACCGATCAGTCACCTTTTCTCTATCCAGCTCCCTGCCGAAAACTCATTGGCACCCTTCAATATCTTGCCTTTACTTGCCCAGACATCTCATTCGTAGTCAACAAACTTTCACAATTCATGCATAATCCCAAACAATCACATTGGCAAGCACTCAAACGAGTTTTACGATATCTGAAAGGCACGGTGCACTGCGGGTTACTTCTAAATCGAAATTCCCCTCTCACACTACAAGCATTTTCAAATTCATATTGGGGTGAATCAATGATGTCGGTGGATCTACAACTGCTTACATACTATATGTTGGCTCAAACATAATCTCTTGGAGATCTTCAAGGCAAAAGATGGTTTCTCGATCCTCTACGGAAGCGGAATACAAAGCAATTGCAAATGTCGCAGCTGAAATTTCATGGGTGAAAAACCTACTAAGTGAGCTGGGGATACAACATGCAAGCACCCCCTAACTTTTTTGTGACAATACTAGAGCCGCATACCTTTGTGCAAATCCCGTGTATCGTTCTCGCTTGAAACACGCCGCATTGGACTATCACTTTGTCAAGGAACAAGTAAACGCTGGTCAATTACAAGTCCTACATGTTAGCACCAAAGACCAACTTGGTAACATGTAAAAATTTAACACTATGGCATTCCTCTATGGTAACATGTAAAAATTTAACACAATATATATTATATTGCACCTAGCACATAAGCAAGTAACGAACATGCAATGATGAAATAAGAAAACTCATATTTGAGGTTAGCTTAGTTATAGTCTAGGCCATCATTTCTAATAACCTATATCCCTATAACCATGGCTCTGATACCAATCTGTCACACCCGACCGACGGCGGAATACATCGGGTCGCGAGCTACGACTGTTCATTAGCTCATGGTGCTATTAATAAGTTTAAATAATTAATGCATCATTATTACAAATTGAGTACAACATTCAATTAAGATAATAACCAACATTACAGAAATTGAATGTACAAGTGTTACAATTTGAAATACTAAACATCAGTTACAATTAACTACGTCCACTAACTTATCCTATGTCTTCATCATATCTTCACTTTAACCTGTTACATATGTAAAAATGGTTTTTTTTGGGTCAACTATATGAATATTTGGTGAGTATAACATACAGTTTAAATAAATGTTTTAAAATTTTGATGCATAACAATAAGACTATCTAAAATTAGAATCAAGGCACGTATAAGTCATGTTTGCATATAATATGAATGCAATAGCAATACAGTCTCTCAATCAAGTGTAATACATAGAACTTAGTCAAGACTGATCAAGTCGTAAACTAAGACATGCAATAACACAAGTTTGCAATAGATAACAGTCTCTCAAACCAGTTTCAGTAATAGTATAAACTGCTACTTCAACTAAGTCTGCACTAGATAATAGTCTCTCAAACAAGTTTATATACTAGCATAACATCTAGTATGCCAAACTCGTTTGCAATAGATAACACATGAATAATGAATAATATATTTCAAACAAACAAGTATACACGTAGTATGATTTCTAACTAAATAGACTAAGAGTTTTGCATCGAATCATTTTGATTATAAATATTGTTTTGAGTAACATATTTAACATCCCAAAAATACGAAAAGTAAAAGAGGGAGTATGAATACTCACTTGATTTGCTTAGCCATTCCGAGAGTTCTTGATAAGATTTACGAGTCAAATATCACACGATAACCTAACGTTTAAAGGAATAACTTAGTAACTTAATATTCCTAAAATTCAAGTTTCGTGTTCTAAGTCTATGGATTCTATAGCTTTTCTAAGTATACATGTCTAGAGTTCGATAATGTTTTGTCTAAGTTTGAAGGTCAATTTTAGAATATATATATATATATATATATATATATATATATATGTATATATGTATTATTTTGAATAAATATTCTCTCAATTTAGTATAATAGAACATCGATTATTATATTTATTATTGTATTTTTTTCTATTAAACAAACTAACTTGGAATAATATTTGTGTGTATATGATAATGGTTATTAAATCATGTTTTAATTTTATAACTATCTTCACACCATAAATAAATAATTATTTAAATTGAGTATATACGATCATTCTAAATTATTTGCAAAAGATTTTTACCAAAGTTTGTGATTTTTATAAAATAATTTATTCACTTTGACAAGATATAGAATATAGTTCTTGCATTTTTTAAAGACTATAATTATTTAAAATAATAATATATTCTTGATATACCTGAAACTTTTACTCAACTATAGATTACGAAATTGGCTTTGTCTAAATTCGAAATAACATTTTTCTTTTCGTTTTCTTTTAGTTATTTTTAAAAGTTACAAAGTATTAAATAAACTATAACTTATAAAGTTTATGTGTTTCTAGATTGAATTGACTAATCCCGCCCTTGATCAAACTTTTGGTTCTACTAACAATGTATTAATGGTGTTTATATATAGGGTATAATGTAGCCAACCCATCACACCACAAATACTTTGATGGCATACCAACGCCCACCAAGACTAACCTAAACTTAAAACATGCTTGACTAAGTGTTGAAGATTTGATTGCATAATGGATTACTCGATTTGTAGATTGAATTGACAAATCCTATCCTTGGTCAAGCTTTCGGTACTACTATCAATGTATTATTGGTGCTTATATATAGGGTATACCGCAGCTAACCCACCACATCAATAATACTTTTTTAGCATTCCAATTACCTACCAAGACTAACATAACTTAAAACTAACTTTGAATAAATATTTGAATACTTGACTAGCTATATGAATCGTATGAGTATAAAGATTCTATCAATTGCAATAGAAACTCATAGTTGTATAACTTGATGAATGATCGATTTTGAATATAAAAATGATATTGAATACACTAGTATGTGATATTATATTGTTGCGATAACTAATCATTAACCATACTATTAACCATACTATAATATCATTGAATCTATGAGTCTTTGTTTAATCATGCATATAGAAAAATCCATTTAGAAATCAATAATATGATTCATGTAAACTTGTTATAAAATTTTATATGGAATCACCCATACCAAAATTTCATAAGTCCAAGTCATGTCATCCTATTGAAACCTAAACGAATTAAAAAATGTACTAAGAAATCACTGTGTCTTGACAAACAGTCTATGCTCCAAACCAACATAAGAATTCATAATTGTGAAAGTTGAACATGAACATAAAACAAAACAATGAAGGTTCAAATCAAACTTCTAGTGGCTCCCCTTTTAAATAAAATAAAGGTATATGGTTGTTCATCAAAACGTTCCCTTCTCTATGTCATTATTATCTTGAATCAGATTTGTGATGACACTAAAAGCTCAACCCCTTTCTTCTTAGTTGGCTTGATTGTTGGTAACCACCATAGCTTTGTTATTAGCTTTTAAGGGGAAGTTGATGATAAAATGGTTTGGATTCCCACAATGATAACAAACTTTAGGCCTTGGAGCTGTGATGAACGACACATTCACTTGTGGAGCTTGAACTTTAGAAAATCTACAAGTATTAGCAAAATGACCCAAACGATTTCAATTGGTGCACAATCGGCAAGGGCTAGAAGTAGGGTGATGAAGATTGCACATGGTGCACAATGGATGGACACGAGTGTAAAACTTTTTATGAGCTTGATTGCTGTGATTTGTAGGGGCTACTTGTAGGGTTGCTTCAGCATTGATCGCAACGAAGTTCATGTGATCTGCCTTTCTCTTGTTGAAGTTGAATGATGAACCAACATTTGACCCCTCTTTTGGAGTTTCGATTGCACCCCATGCTGGTTCTTTCTCTTTCTTTGACCCTATCCTGGTTAGAGTTCATGCTTTGACATGGTTATATGTAAGGGTTGCTGCCATGTGGATGGCATCTGTTAAGGTAATAGGTTTACTACTAAAGACCGAGTTTTGAATTTCCATTGGTAGACCACCAATGTATTTCTCGATTGCTCTTTCCAACAGGGTCACCATGATTGGGCACTGCAGGCTAAGTTCATGAAATCGGTTGTTATAGGCCAGGTTCTCGCCACTTTCTTGTTTGAGCTCCCAGAACTCAAACTCAAGCTTCTTGACCTCAGTGAGAGGATTAAACTCTTGGGTCATGAGTTCCTTAAGCTTATCCCAAGTCATTTTAGCAGCAGTGTTTTCCCTAATGGTTTGTTTTTCATTTTTCCACCAGGTGAGGGCTCGTTTTTAAAGAGTGCCTGTTGCATAGCGTACCTTCAGATTTTCCAGACAGTCACTGTTCAGGAAGGTACTCTCCTGTGACACCCCGTAATTTCTAGGTCAGCTTCTCATTTATTTAAATGTTTATTTAAATGCCTTATGTACACGTGGCATGACAGTACGAACATTGAGACACGACAGGATAATTCAAGGAATTATCGGCAAACAGCACACACGTGTCAAAACACACGAACGTTGGTGAACATCACAACACTTGAGCACAGAAGCACCTCACAAGTCAATTATGGCTAGTAATTGACTATTAGAGTCCAAACGATGCTTGAACGATGTTCTACAGTCGAGAAACGGGCGAGAATGGGCCCAGAACAACAAAACAAGCTTACTGGGCTTGACAAATGGGCCAGGCGGTACGCCTGACCCGAGCCTTCAACCTCAGGCGATACGCGCGGATGGAAAATTGAGCGCCTCATCCGGTGCATCCGCGCGTAACGCCTGGCGCCAGTGACACACGTCAGGCGATACGCCTGACAGCTAAAATCGCAGAAAATTTCTTGAACACCACAAACATCATTGCTACCCTATGTATATTCATTATAACCGGTTCTATACTCCACCATGCCCCAAAACACACAGAAACCCTCTGGTTCAGCCATTGGAAGCCATTGGAGACTCATCCTTGGAGCTTGAAGCTTGGAAGTTGTCAAGAACTTGAAGGAGAAGGGCATTGAAGCTTGGAGACCACCATCACCTTGTTCTCACTACACGAACCTGCAGTCCAGAAGCGATTAGAGGTTGTTCTTATCATCATCTCTGCAATCTTGAAGCCATAGAAGGTAGTACAACACTTCTTGTAGCTTAAAACCACCATTACACACACATGCAAGGCTTTACACTCACATGCAAGCACTTAGGATGCATGAACACGAATTTTGTTTCTGGGTTTGTTGATAAACCTGCTGTATTTGATGATCTACAATGATTATATGATGTTTTATGACGATTTAAGATGATGGGTCTAAGACTTGGTGCTCAAAAGGATGTTTTGTGACATTGTATTGCCATGCATGTATGATCCATGACTATCGGAATGATTTTGATCATTGATAGATGTTTATTGATTATATTAGAAGGATAACTCATGATTTGATTGTGTTGAAATGGTTAAAAACATGATTTATAGGAACCTTACTAATTTTAGAAACTTTTTACTTACAAGATGATGATGTGGTGAAAATGGTGAGCATGCATGTGTATGAACATGTTATTTGAATGATATTATGATGGTTAGAAACTTAGGAATGTGATTTTGATGTGATTATAGTCATTTTCAACATGGTTACTATATTTAGTAACTTTTCGGGTCAAGATGTTGTTAGATGATGTTTTAGACCATATTTATATGTTTATATGGTGCTAGATGACTTAAAATGATGATTGATGATGAGAAAATGGTTTGGAAATGTTAAAATGGTTATTTCTATGCAAAACCACAAAGTTACCATATTTAGTAACTTTATTTTTACAAAAACCAACTTATGAATATGTGGTATGACTTGAGCATGCTAAATGACTTAATATGCTATAACATGATGATTAGATGCTAAGTTAGATGGTTTCCGATGTCATGTATGCTATAAATGGAAACTTTCCATTTTAGGAAACTTTTATGTGCTAACTTGTTATAAACGACTTATGTGAATTCGTATGATGATGTGTTATGTGTTAACATGATCACGTAGGACTAACGAGCATGCTAGAACTTTAAAACCGATATGCTTTGTGAACTTTCCAAAAATGAAAACTTACTACAAATAGTAAGTTGTCCATAGACGCGACTTGCGTGTTTTGCACACGACAAACACTTACACGATTCAAAACCGTCACACGGTTCACCAACGGGTCGTTGACTTGGCACGGTCAACTCTGGTCAAACACGGTCAATGTGGACCAACACAGTCAAACACGGTCAATGTGGACCAACACGAGCAAACACGGTCATTGTGGACCGACACGGACAAACATGAACAACCAAGGGTTGTTGAACAAAAACACGAGCACTAACACGAACACTAGCACGGTCACTTACACGAACTCACGTACGGTATACGATATAGGTTGCCGGTGACCGACGCACTACTTGTGGAGCTTACGCATACTTACGTTCACTTCACTAAGGTGAGTTTACGGCCCCTCTTTACTCTATTTCAAACGCTTTTAAATAGGGGGAGAATACTAGTTGCATCGAGTCAAACATTATTGCTATTACAAACATTTTATTGTGTATGCTGGTTTATTGGACAAACATTAAGTGTTGAACTCGTATTAAGCCCTCACAAAGTCTTACCGTTAATGTACGAACAATGTGGTAGATTTGGATGGATCCATTAGGGAATGACTAACCCCACGGGGCACTACGTTGACTGGATGTCATAACCCATGCAAACTCTGACCTAACTTGCTATGTATACGAGACATAGCGGAGGCAAGGACAAACAAGTCTAGTTCGGTAGTGACACACTGACACTTTGGGCCTAGGGCTCGGTACTAACATTTGATAAATAGCATGACACACTTTCTATTACTATATGTATATCAAAACCTGTGAACTCACCAACCATCGTGTTGACACTTTTTCTAACTTGTATTCTCAGGTAACTAACGTGGCTAGCAGGAGGACAGGAATGCACAAATTAAGGAACGAGCATTAAGAACTTACATGCATTCTGTCTTGTCATTTTGAAAACAATTTACTTTTATTCTGTTAAACAATGTTGTGTTAAACTATTTACATCTCCGCTGCGTTTTGTCAAACATTTGATTTCCGCTGCAATATGATATAAATTACTTTTCCGCTGCAAACCATTTTATTATGTGTATTTGTCAAACATGGGATTTTTAAACGCATATAGAGGTGTTCTATATGACCTTGAGCTGTGATTCTGGCCACGTCACACCCACGTGGACTGACACCACATGTGGAAATTTGGGGGTGTTACATCTCCATACCTTTGAACCATTGGAGCAACCCAGTCGCTCCATCCGACCAATCGTACTTGGCTGGGTTACATGAATTGAAGTGCTTAAACGAGCACTTGGATTGGTTTGTAGCTTCCGTATTGTTGTTTCGATTGGCTAGGTAGAGATTGAGTTGTTGTAATCGCACCACCATGTTGGGTATAACGACTGCCATTTGTCGAGCCATCTCAGCAGCCATACGGCGATCCGTAACACGTTGACGACGAGAACAAGTTTAAATGGGTTTAAATGGGTTAACAGTTTCATATTAAACTTTCTTGAGACCAGAACAAGTTTGGTAATATACTATTTTGTCCCCATAGTTTATGAAAGTTTGTAGAACTTTTTGTGAAGCTTTTATAGTTTATAGGTTTGTCAATTATTATTATTATTATTATTATTATTATTATTATTATTATTATTATTATTATTATTATTATTATTATTATTATTACCATTACCATTACCATTACCATTACCATTACCATTACCATTACAATGATTATTATGATTATGATTATGATTATGATTATGATTATGATTATGATTATTATTATTATTATTATTATTATTATTATTATTATTATTATTATTATTATTATTATGATGATGATGATGATGATGATGATGATGATGATGATGATTATGATTATGATTATGATTATTATTATGATTATTATTATGATTATGATTATTATTATATTATGATTATGATTATGATTATGATTATGATTATTATGATTATGATTATTATTATTATTATTATGATTATTATTATTATTATGATTATGATTATGATTATGATTATGATGATGATGATGATTATCATGATCATGATCATGATCATTATCATTATCATTATCATTATCATTATTATGATTATGATGATCATGATCATGATCATGATCATGATCATGATCATCATCATCATCATCATCATTATTATCATTATTATCATTATTATTATTATTATTATTATTATTATTATTATTATTATTATTATTATTATTATTATTATTATTATTATTATTATTATTATTATTATTATTATTATTGGTGGTGGTGGTGGTGTTGCTGTTGGTGTTGGTGTTGGTGTTGCTGTTGATGGTGTTGTTGCTGGTGTTGTTGTTGGTGTTGCTGTTGCTGCTCCTGCTCCTGCTCCTGTCGCGGCTGCCGCCGCCTCTACTACTACTATCATTACTATCATTATAAAAATATTATTATTAGTTTGTTTGTTTAATTATAGTTGAAATATTTGTATTCATCCACACACGTGTGTGTGTGTGTATAGGATTGGGATTAAATGCTAACCCTCTCTTAGCGCGCTAACCCCTTAACTTTGCAAAAACGAAGCCGAATCTTGAATTTTTTTTTGAACATCATTGTAACACAATTAGAACACTATGTTCTTTTATGAGTTTGGGCTAATTCATCACCGTTTAAAAAATGTCATCGTTGTAAGTTTTGTGCTACAGTACTGTAAGTTTTAAATATTTAAACAACTACAGTACTGTAAGAGCCCAAATGGTGATGAATTAGCCCAAACTCATAAAAGAACATGGTGTTCAAATTGTGTTACAATGATGTTTAAAAAAAATTCAAGATTAGGCTTCGTTTTGGCAAAGTTAATGGGTTAGCGCGCTAAGAGAGGGTTAGCATTAGAACCCTTCCCTATATATATATATATATATATATATATATATATATATATATATATATATAAGTTTTATTAAAATTTATATTACAAAATAGCTATTGTTTATGTAATTATGTATACATAAATCTTAATAATACTTATTTTAAGAACCTCAAATTTATTTATTAAATATTGTATTAAAATTTGTATAATATGTAAAAATTTGTATACCTTTTAATAGGTTTTTGTTTATGAATCAATTTATCAAATAAGATCTTAGAGGATTTTATTTAATTAAATTTAGTACTATTAAAATTTAAATTCGGAACGATAAACCCTGGGATAACAACTTACCTAGTCTAGCTCCTGATCTTTCTCCTTAATTGGTGCTTGCATTGTCTATATATATTATAACTAGGTAAATATCTGTGTAATACACATGTTAAACAAATAAAATTTAAAATTATTAATTTTAACTGACATCTTGCATATTTTTCAAAGACTTTCTAAAAAAATAAATAATATGACTTATGATTTAATAATTTTATTTGTTAAATTTAATAAAATTGTTATTATCTAATAGAAGAGAAATAAGAAAAATCAATATATAATAAAAGATGATTTACAAACAATTAATATGAGAGAGAAGCGGTAAACTAATTTTTAGGTTGTTTATAATGGTGTAATGTGTCCCACCAAAACCTTTATTTATTATATAGTATAGATGATGTATGTAACATTTGCTTTTGACCATATACTATTCTGTGCAAATACGTTCACCTAAACTTGGTTTTATTAGAATGAATTAGTATTGAATATTGCTTTCGGAATAAATTTTGCTTTGTGATAGTATCTTCAATTCATCACCATATAATACCAACCAATCATACTCAAATAATTTCACTCGTATTATGATTATTTGTAAAATATGTAAAAGATTGGATATAGACAGATATTACCTCTAATCCGAAGAAAGAGATGTTGCTTTCCAAAGAGATATCCGGCTCAAGTACACAAAATGAAACAAGGTTGTCACCGTATAATAAGAATCATAATACATTCACTTGACACCATATAATTTGATCAAAGGAGCATAAATCAAATTTTTTTAATTGGGTATTGACCAATTGGATGTCACAAACTAGTCAACATCAACCAACATGTGTTATGGCATAACATGTGATCCAATTGGTTTGTGTTGTCAACCAAATGACTTGAAGAAGACCCAAACTCGAAAATGTTATTCAGATTAATAACATTTCCACATACACAACTAGGTTTATACCGTGTTTTGTGGCGGATCTTAGCTCTTGTGGGTCTAGTTGTAAATAAGCAGAAACCAAACCTAACCAAACAAAAGTCTAATTTGAAGGCCTAGAAAAACCAATATAGACAAAAACAACATAAGCAAAAAATGTGGACGTGACACATAATATTTGCAGTTAGGAAAATACTTTAGATCATGAATCTAATAAAAGCCAGCCTCATAAAGATACAATTTCTTTTTTATAGAAATTCAGTTACACATTTTTTGGGCATACAAATGCATATAGATGAATGTGCTTTTAATTTTTTTTTTTATAAATGATTGAACACTAACATCTTCTACGCAAATTTATGTGATATTTTATATCATTTGCTAGAAATATATAAAATACAAATGTATATAGAAATTTACCGGTGGATGCACACTACATTCTCACAACGCCACCCCGTCACATGAACAGCCCCCAAAATTTTACTTACTTTTGCAAAAGACGGTAAGCTGAGTCGAGTTAGGCTTGATTGAGCTTAAGCTCGAAAATTAATAAGTTGAGACGGTACGACTTTAATTTTTTATGGAGCATTGAGCTCGAACCACAAGTAGTCTTTCTGTTTGGCATTATTTACATATTAATACACAAAATAAAACATTTTTAACACATATATAATGAATAATTTTTAAGCTAAAAAATTATAATCTAAATTTAAAAAAGGTTTATTTACAAATTTTCGTTTCCTAACTTGCAAAATTCCGTATTGAGAAAACTTCATACAAATATAATCAATTAAGATAAAATGTTCTAAAGTGTTCTAATTAAGTCAGTCAATTTTTTTTATTTCAATTAAGTAACTCAATTAAGATATTGCGATTTGCAACCCTGTGGTTTATTCCTTACTGCAACTTGCAACCCTCTCTTATTTTTTTTGTAACTTACAACCCTGTGATACTAAATGTCCTGCAACTTGCACCCTTACAGTTAAAAATAACTTAACTCTGTTAAGTTATTAAGGGTAAACTTGTAAATTAGTATATTAATTCATTTACATGATGCATTTCTTCTAATTGAGTAACCCTAAATTGCTAGCTAAGAAGGAACGAAGTGCATGCAAAACTCGACTAACTGAGAACCCTCGAATAACTGTCAATAGATCTGTACATATGTTTAATTCCTACTACAAAATCTCAAACTAATCTGCTTAATAAATAATGAATAGATAAACAACAAAAAAGAACCAACTAATTCCTAACATAATCTTCAGTTTCTTCACTTTCGTTAACCGTTTTTTAACCTCCATATCTTTGCTTTTAGCCAATTCCTCATTCTTGTTGAGCTTTGGCATCGGTTAAGCATTGGCATTAGACACAATTGCTTGAATCACTATCAGCCCACCCAATCCATCCGCAGCTGCCCTTCTGCAATGACCATGAAACATATATTTTATGGCATGTAGAATGAAGTTCACGATACATGCTACAATGCAAAAGGTAATGTATTTATGAATATGAAAAGAAGACTAATATAAAGTAGAAAAATAGGACCAATTTGCAGCAAAGAATGTTGACAGATCACTGTATGCAATAAATTGCTGTAGGGCAAGAATATTTTATAAATTACTAGCTGACTCTTTTTTAATTTCTTTTGGTTCTTGATAACTTTTTAATAGTGATCTTTGCTAACCAATCGGATCAGCTAAAGCACGCTCAAGAAATCCCAATTTTTTCCCTTTCTTTGTGGATTCAACATGTAAAAGTCCAGAAATCCCATACAGACAATCAATGGAGATGAATCGAATATTAGGTCCGTTGAAGCCTTCTACGACGAGGGTTCTCAGTTAGTCGAGTTTTGCACTTCGTTCCTTCTTAGCTAACAATTTAGGGTTACTCAATTAGAAGAAAGGCATCATGTAAATGAATTAATATACTAATTTACAAGTTTACCCTTAATAACTTAACAGAGTTAAGTTATTTTTAACTGGAGGGGTGCAAGTTGCAGGACATTTAGTACCACAGGGTTGCAAGTTACAAAAAAATAAGAGAGGGTTTCAAGTTGCAGTAAGGAATAAACCACAGGGTTGCAAATCGTAATTTACTCTTATTTTTAGCTCTTTATAATGTTATCATGTTGATATGACATTTAACATGTTGACGTGACTTCTTTTTGTTTACATTCCTTTGTAACGCTGACATGGAAAATGACGTGGCTTCTTTTTTATTTTTGAATAAAAAACACTGTTGTTATTGTTTAAATTTTATTAAAAAACTAATTGTTATTTAGAAAAGAAACAATGTGATCAAATTCTTGCAAAAAAAAAAAAAAAAAAAAAAAAAAGAGTCGAAAGCATAGGTTATTACAAGCAGACCTAAAGCCTTCTCCGGATGATTTCCTGCTGTGAACTTCTTTCTCCGATCGACGACCTTCTCCGTGTTGTGAACTTCCTTCTTTGTAAGGTTGTATGCTAGCCAAGCCGATCCCGAGCTCGTTAGGGCTCGGCTCATTTAGACAAAATAAGACTCGAGCTCGGCTTGTTAAGAGTTTTATTTACAAGGCTCGAGCTCGGCTCGTTTGAAAATTTTTAGGCTCGAGCTCTCTGTTTATATTTTAATTATTTAATTTATTTACTTTAATTACTAATTTAATTATCTTTATAATTATATTTTCTAAAATAAACATAAAATATTTGACTTAAATATATATATATCATCTACCTACTCTACTAAAGGAGTATATTTAGAAGACACGTGTCACATCCTGGTGATTTTAGAACTTGTTTTCCCGCTTCTCTCTCCTAATTATTTTAACAATTTTCAATAATTATATATAGTAAAATATATATATCTTCTTATTCTAATAATTTACTATTTTACTAAAACTTGGTAATTATAATAAGATTTAAATTATATATTATCTTAAAATATAATTATATAATTATTGAATATATTTATTATTTGTTTTATAATTTTTAGATATTCACATTTCTCATTTCACCAATAGTTGATAAACTAATATATAAATTTTTATATAAATTATTTTTTATAACATGTTATAATTATTAAACTCATGTAACACATGGGTTTATAATGCTAGTAATTATATATATATATAATTTTATAAATAAACATTTAATATAATAAATAAAAGTTACATAAACAAAAAGCTCGTTAAGGTTCGCGAGCCGGCTCAAGCTCGATATGTAAAGCGCGAGCTCGGGCTCGATATGTAAAGCGCGAGCTCGGGCTCGATAACTAAATGAGTTAATTCATGAGCGTACATGAAATTGTACTAGTGTAAAGTTTTAACAAATTTTAAATGTTACTAAAATTGTCAAAACTTTATATTAGTGCAATTTCACGTACGCTTGTGAATTAACCCATACACATAAAAGAACATAGTCTTATACATGTATAATAAATGTCATAAAAAAACCCCCAAAGATTTGTGTTGATCTCGTGAGAGTTATTTGGATTACCACAATTAATGATGGTTACTATTTGATCCTTCTCATATACACACACTATTATTTACTAATATCAATACCTTTTAGTATGAGTAAATTACCAAAGATAGTCACAATTTGCTAATATTTACTCTTGGTCTCCAAGTTTAATAAATTATTTGTATAGTTCCAAACCTTAAACATCTGTAACACATATAGTCTTTATGTCAGGGTAATTTAGTCAAACATGTAAATATAATATAGTAACCTAATAATTATATGTGTTACATATGTTTAAAATTTATATAGTCTCAAACCTTAAAATCTGTAACACATATAATTTTTATGTAAGGACAACTTTGTCAAATATGTAAATATAATATAGTAACCTAGTAATTACATGTGTTATGTTTAAAATTTGAGACCATTGTGAAACTTAAAATTTACAAATTCCCCTAAACCTATCTTACCTAAACATAAAAGCATTTGATCGATCGTTCCAATAAAACCTAAAATTTCGTCGGATACTTCTTCTTGCTACCGTCGTAATACCGCGGAACGGCACCTTGGCAATCTCCGGCAGGGGACAACTCGGAAGCTGAACCACCGTCTTCGCGACCATCGGGTATGTCTCTCTATTTTCTGTTTTAGTCTCTCTCTCCTCTTTCTAAAACTTTCCGATCAAAAGTCAGGCCTTAACCTCCGATTCTCTGAGGCTCCGGTCAGAAATTAGTCATCATTAGATTAAAGATAGATATCAGTTCCGATCAGGATTCAGGTATGAGTTGTTAAATTAAATTTGAATTGAACAAGTTCTTAGTTTTCTGATGCTAGTTTAATGATTTGAGAAGTAGCGATTGTTTAAATTTGTTCATACCAGTTGTCACTAGTTGTGGTTTCTTATTTTTTTGATTGAATTCGGATGAAAGGGTTCTGAAGTCACAGATTAAAATTAAGGTGTGAGTTCTAATTACTGATTTGGTCTGATTTCTACTACCGTGGTTGTCTCAAATGAGATTGTGTCTTTAAAATCTCAAATTTATCCGTGGTTTTTATACATCAATAGTCATCAATGTAAGACTGCTGTGGTTTTAGGTTACTGTTGCGGAGGTTCAGTCTTGGATGTGAACTTAATTGTGTCGATCTTCGATTTTTTAGCTCTGAATTCTGCTTGTAGATGCTACAGCAATAATTTTATTTTATGGGGAATTGCTAAATGCTCCCCACCTTGCTGGTTTAAGACTGGTGTTGCTGTTTAATCGCCCGTTTAGGGGCTGTGTCACATTTGAATCCATCAGTTTTTAACGGCAGCCATGAGGTATGTTTAGCACAGCCCGTTTATAAGTTGATTATGTTTGTTTGAAAGGGATTGCCACATCATTATAACATGCTACATGCATAGTGTCAAAGACGCAAAGAGTTAGCCTTGAGCTTAGGCAAAAGCACTTGAAGAGTGAGAGCCTGAGATAAGCAATACACATAGCATAAGTATACCATTTATAGGGGTTTTAGATATGTTTTAGGCTTTTTTAGGATAGTATGGGTTGGTTCCGGATCTTTTTTTAATTTTCAAACAAGTTCGACTAGAATTCGCTAAATTTTGCCAGAAACCTTGTCTGAACCTCTCACATGAGGGCCTGGATGGCCTCAAGGTGCTTACCTTGTGCCTTGCCTCGCCTGATAGCCTAGGCGTGCGCCCGAAGGGCTTTTGACAACATAGGCTACATGTCAGCTGACATGACATAAACTGTGACATATTCAAACTTTATTGTTTGCAACAAATTACATGTTGATTGCTGTTATGGCCAATATCAACAAAAACGAACAAGTTGGTTGTTTTTTTGTGTCATTTCGCCGTATATGTTTATTTAAGTAAATAAAAAAGCAAACTAACTTTTACTTAGCATTGGCTAGATATCCTAATTTGATTTGGATTTGGTGAGCCATGTTGAAACGCATATGTTCTGTGTCATATATAAATGGAGGTGAGAAGACCAACGCCTGTTTGAAAGCTATTGCCAGACATATTCATAGTGGTCAGGTACGCAGTTGTTTTGATCTTTTGTTTTTATTGAAAGAATTAGCATTGCTTTTAGTGCAACAAACGTTTGGAACAACAAATATTTTCAACTTGTTTATCCATTTCTGTAAGCAACCTTCATGAGATGCCAGGGTGTTGATTTGGTAATCTGTTAAAAAGTTGCATCCTATTCTATTTTTAACAATAGGTGTAACAACTTTGAAAGGATAATAACACATAACATACCCAGTTTTTGAAAGGATAATACTAGAGGTCAAAACACGCAAAGATATGGAATGAATTGTAATGGGTTTGGGTTCTTTTTTATATAATTATCAAATATGATAATAATTAATAGAAGTGATTTTTTTTAATAAAATGATTTGGAGATTTTATTCGTTAAGATACATTTTTGGTGCCTTTTGGCATGTTAAAGATAAAAGCCAACCCTAATCAACAAGTGAATTGGTTGGAATTGCCACCTTTGATATAGGTTTAGCTTAAGATCTTTTAAACTTACACAAGGTTTAAGTAATTGGTTATATACCAAAGTGCTTCTATCCTAATGGTACCTCTTGACTTCTCTCATGAGAGGTCTTGGGTTCAAGTCTCTCTATAAGCAACTGCTTTTAGATGAGTATGTGGTTGGATGGTAGGGTCAAGTTGCCTGTTTGCTAAGTGATGCTTGATTTAGCGGTTCAAAAAAAGTGATTGGTTATTTTGTTTAAAATGGATTACAGGCTCATTCTGGACCAAGAAGCTTTTTTGGAGTAGAGGATTTTTTGGATGATGATAACAGTCGTCCATATACTTACAAAAAAGAAAAAAAATCCAAGAATCCAAACAAGCACATATCATTCAAACAACGAACAATAGCTTACATGGAGCCATTCACACTAGATGTTTTCATCTCAAAACGGTTTGTTTCAGCTTCAATTACTCACAGGGTGACAAGCAAACAAGTAGCAGTTGCTGGCACCAACTCAAAGGACATCAAAGCAACACTTAAATCCAGGTCAGACATCCCTGCTTGTCTGGCAATCGGTAGAATATTGTCGGACCGTGCTAGAGAAGCTGATGTGTACACCGCTTCTTATCAGCCGAGGGAAAGGGATAAATTTGAAGGTAAAATTAGAGCGGTTGTTCAATCTCTTATTGACAATGGCATTGATGTCAAAATTTATCTTAATTAAAATGACTTGTAATATTGGGGAATTTTATTATAATAGTACAAGTTTAGATGATTTGATCTTGACTTCTTGAGGTTGGTTGGTTCCTTTTTCCTTTCTTAATTATTATAAACAAACAAACATTCCCAGTTTAGTTGAGGGTCTGGGAAGGGTGGGACGAGGACAAACCTTACCCCTATCATATTAAATAGAGAGGTTGCGTCTATGGAGACCCCCGGCTCAGACTTTTTTAATTATTATAACAAGCCTTAATAGCAGAGTGATAATATATCCGTCTATTTGTCTATTGTTGTTTTGGAGTCGAAGGTCTCCTCAAAACTCAGAAGTAGTCTTTCTTTCCACAAAGATAGAGGTAAGGCTTGATTATATTATACCATCATCAGACTCTATCAATAGCTTTGTTATGAGTGATTTACTAGGTATGTTGTTGAGCAAAAGTTTATATGAATTGCTATGTTTCATCTTAATGATTTAATACAAAAATTGTGTTCAGGTTTTTGGTATCTTTAAACCTTTTGGTGTACAATTCCCCGTTTTTTCATTCTGTTGTCGAGTAGTTTAATGTTGTGCATTTTCATGTTATCTCCAAATTTCTACATCATTGGTGGCCTGAAATAGCTACCCAATCATGTCACATTGGGATAAATTCTTTTAATGAATCATCACTTTCAACTTTTTTATTTTATTTTATTTATTTATTTATTTTATTTTGATTTTTTTTTAAGAACTTGGAATGATGTGTATGTTTATGTGGTGAACATGTTTATTTATCTTGATGAGTGCTTATTTTTAAATCTTTGTTTATGACGAAATTAGTATTTATAATACCTTTGGATTTTTAAGACCAAAAAAAAAAAAAGTAAAGGGATTGTGATGGGGGAGATATTATTATTTATCAATTAGCAACGTTGGATTTTTATAAATTGTCACTTTTATCATTTCAAGTTTTTAAAGTTTTCTATTAACCATCTATGTTCGTTTCTTCGAGGTTGGTTACGAGATTTGCAAACGTGTATTTTCTTATATTAGTGTTATATATATGATCCCGTCACAAGAGTTGTACAAACCGGTTTTTAAACCGGAAACTTATGGGTTTGGTCAAGAAAATCAAGAATTGGGTAGAGATGGAGCCAACTTGGGTATGGGTAAAGTTTTTGGCTGGGTAGAGTTGGAACCAGTTTCGGTTCGAACAGTCGGGTACAGTTTAAGAACCGGTTTTTTCTCGCCCCTAGGCCCTAGCAATGCAGGAGGGTAAAAAAACTCATTTATCGTATGTAATTGGTCCAAACCTTACCGAAGTACCGAACCACTCAACCTTAAAAATATGTATATATGCACACAGTTACACAAACGGATTAAGTCGTATCCTCTAATGACACATTTTACAATATGCTAAGCGGATTACTTTTTTTTTGACGGCTAAACTTACTCTCCACCTAAATTACACCATAATTACACCTTTGCATGGAATTAAACCCATGACCTTCCAATCTAAGAGGCAAGCCTCTACCAAGTGGGCTAGTCCCACATTGGCGCTAAGCGGATTACTAAATGGCATGTTTTTAAAGCGCAATATAACGGGTTATAGTTTTGTAAACATTAAGATTTATTTTCTTGTTTTTTTTATCAATTTTTGTTTCTTTTATTTGATGTATTTACCCGTGTATTACACGAATTAAATAAAAAAACTAAATACTAATTATTAATAATAATTTTGGAGTTATAAACAATTAAACTATAGTTAATGATAAATAAAATTTTAAATTTAAAAATATTCTTTTAATATTAAATTTTTATTGAATATTTAAATTTATATTACTTTTAAAAATATAATTTTTTATATTAATAATATTTAATATTATTATTTAACAATAGACGGAAGTGAAGAAAATAAGGATGGAAAGGTATTAGAATGTAACATGTGTAATCTTATTTAATAAAAAAATACGGAAAAACATATTGAGATTGTATTAGCAGTGTAACACGTGTCTGCAGGGGCGAAGCATTGTGAAGACTGGGAGGGGCGACCGCCCCCCTGTTTTTTCGTGTAGTAGTGTAAATTTTCCGATACGTAGTGTAAATTTTCTGATACGTAGTGTAAAATTTTTTAAAAACCTGTATTTCGCCCCCTGGAAAAAAAAATCGCCCCCCCGGGATACCTGTCAAGCTTCGCCACTGCGTGTCTGTCAAGTACCTCTTTATTAATATAGATTCAGACAAAAATATTAAAAGAGTTAATTGCATAAATAATTCATGTGGTTTGATCAGAGACATTTGTGAGAAAATTACATACATAGTCCTAAAGTTTGGCGAGATTGGATGTTTAGTCCCCAACATGGAAAAATTACAAACTTAGTCTATTCATTCGTGAAAAACACCACATCAAATCCATATTAAATGTTGGAACCAAATTATTTAAGATCGATGGATTTATATAATCCACAAATCCAAACTAATTATTTAAACAATATTGAATGTTAGAACATGTTAATTAAAATCGATTAATATAATTAATCAGGAATTCAAAATAATTATTGAAAAACTATTATAACAATTCATTATTAATAAATCACATTAATTAAGATCGGTTAATATAAATAATTTGTGAATCCAAACTCATTATTTAAACATTATTAATGTATCTTCGGATTCAAAAGTTTCAAAAGTTGTGTCTACTTGCGAATTCTAAAGTTTCCAAATTTAGGCTAAACATTTGTGAGAAGGTTATTAATGATAAACATAAAGTTGACAAGATTTGTTTGGTTTAAAGTTGCAGTTTTTAAAGCTTAAAGACCAAATCTTCAATCTAATCAAACCAAAGGGACCAGTTATACAATTATCTCTTAATAAAAGCATCATTTTGTTTTTATAAAATTAAATGTTTTATCTTTAACAAATGATGATTTTGTCTTTTATTTAAACAAACTAGGTTATTAACCCGCGTGTTATACGGGTTTAATATAAATTATTAAATAATTAGTAATGAAAATTTAGCAATTATAAAACGATATTTGACAAACTAATAAATATTTTAAGTAATAAATAAATAATTAAAATTTTTAATCATTATACAAATGATATATGACCTTATGAAGTGTACCAATTGATATTTTCGAAATAACTTACGTTAAAAACTTCAGTTTGTATTATATTAAAAACTAACTTTTATAAATCAATAATATAAAATATATTTTTTGTATTTATTAATGTTAAACAACCCAATTTAAAAATAGCGTTAAACATAACAGAACAAAAGTGTGACTTTCTCTATCATTTTATTACTTCAGTTTTTAAATAAATTAAAAAATTTCATTTTTTATAAAAAATTCATAGTTTAAAAACTTATTTTATGGTATATTTTAAAAAATCATTTAATAAGATAACTTGTTGTTTACATAAATTTTGTTATTTTGAAAATAAAATATTTCTTTCTTTAAAAAAATTTGATTTTAAAATTTTTTGATGTATTTTATAAAAAAATTTTAAGTGTTTTTATTATAAAAAGATAAATAATATATTAGTTATTAGTATTATAATTATTTAATAAAAGAAATAATTTATTTAATAAGAGAGAGAATATATAGTTATTTAATATGAGAGATAATTAAGTGTAATGATAAGGAATTGGCAAATGTCAATAGTGGTGTGAGAATGTGACATGTGGAAAAAATTTACTCTTTATTATAGTACTAGGTTAATAACCCGTGTATTACACGGATTATGTAAAAAAAATATTATATAGTAACTAAGAAAAATATAGGATTTAAACAACAAATTTTGATATAAATATATATGATTGAATTTATGTATATACATATTTTAAATAACCAAACAATAATACCATTTTTTTATTTTTTTAAATTTATTTTTTAACATTTCATTTTTGAAATTGTTTAAAAAACATAATTTTATATATAGAAATCTTGTTGTTTAAACTTCTGCTTTTTGTTTGCTTTCTGAAAATTGTTTGATTTAATTTTTATTTTCAAAATCTATTTTTTATTAAAAAAAATTGATTTTTAATTTATTTAAAATTTATTGTTAATATAAAATGTATAACTAAAATCATTGCTAATTAGCATTTAATTTAATTATTTAATATTTAACAAAGAAAATATACGTGCATTTAATATGGTGCATTTAATATGAAAGAGAATTAGATATCATAGTAAGAATATGACACATGTCAAGAGTTGTATAAAAATTTGACAAGTGGCATCAGTGATTTAAGAACTTGACAAGTGACATTTTAGTTACTTATTTATTATAAGTAGAAGATATATATATATAGATATAGATATAGATTGTTGCAAGTTACATCTTTTAAACTAATTGTCATTACATTTAATGTTAAAATTTTAAAAAATAACCAAAATATTATTATTCGTAAGGATGAAACATGTAACTTCTTTGAACCTAAGTGGAGTTTTCTTTGTACTTTTGAGAACACACACATATATATAGGGGGATGTTCAATTGAGAACCAATATAAGTTAAGAACTAAAAGAACCATTTATAGCCACAAGTTTTAAGGGTATAAAGGTAACTTTCCCTATTTTCAAGGGAAATTACTTTTATACCCTTCAAAACTTGTAGCTATAAATGTGGTTTCTTTAGTTCTTTACAATTTGTTGGTTCTCAATAGAATGAATCCATATATATATATATATATATATATATACACAGGATTGTGCTCAAATTATAACCCATGGATAGAGTAATAACCCATTAACTTAAATCTAATGGCTAATCAAAAAGTTGAGTGTATATTATTGTGTCAAGTGTCATCTTTTATAATTAAATATATAAGGGTATTTTAGTCATTTGCACCATCTTAAAAAGATAGAATTAATTTGGTGGTGTCTTGTGTAACCTTCTAATGTATCATAATAAATCTATTTTTTTATTTAAAGTTTATCCTCTCTTTTTTTTATAGATCCATAAATTTTTTATGATATAATATTTTTTTATAAAAATTGCACCATTTTACTCGTCTTATTTTTCTCTTTAATTCCGTTATAGTCTAGGCTAGGTTTTTTTAATTTTTTTCGGATGTTCGTATTTACAGTAATGTAACAAAATATTAACATTACACATTATTTTTAACGAATTGTAACGAATTTTAGTTTACATTTTCGTAAAGTAAATACGGGTTACGTTTAGGGTGTAAACAAGCCGATCCAATCCCGAGCTCATTAAGGCTTGAGCTCGGCTCATTTAGATAAAATAGCTCGTTAACACCCTAGTTATGATGTATCATTTATTTATTTACAGTGATGTAACACATATAGTTACATTGTTGTAAATAAATATGGTTACATTGTATCAATTATTTAATTATAGTGATTTAACAAATTTGTTAGGCTCACTTTAATTTACACTGTAAACGTAGTTCATTTTTAATTTATAACAGCGTAAACCAAAATTCGTTACAACTCGTTACAAACAATGTGTTATGTTTATACTTGTTACACTGATGTAAATACGAACATCTGGAAAAAAATAAAAAAAACTTAGTTAAGAATATAATGGAATTAACGAGCTCGGGATCGATCAGCTTGGCTCGTTTACATTCCTAAACGTAACCCCTATTTAATCTACAACAATGTAAACCCAAATTCGTTACAATTCGTTACATTGGTGTAAAAACAAACTTCCGAAAAAAAATAAAAAAAACTTAGTCAAGATTATAACGGAATTAAAGAGAAAAATAAGACGAGTAAAATGGTGCAATTTTTATAAAAAAAATATTATAGGATAAAAAAGTTATGGATGCATAAAAAAAGAGGGGGTAAACTTTAAATAAAAAATTAGATATATTATAATATATCAGAAGGTGACACATGACACTACCAAATTAATTCCAGCTTTTTAATATGACGCAAATGACTAAAATACCCTTCTTTATTTAAATAAGAAAGATGACACATTTCACAATCCTATACACTCAACTTTTTGATTAGCTATTAGATTTGAGTTAATAGGTTATTGCTATATCCATGGGTTATCATTTGAACACTTCCCTATATATATATATATATATATATATATATATAGGGAAGGGTATAAAAAATAACCCTCTTTTTTTGTTACAACTACATAACCCATTTTAGCCAATCATAAGCTTACACATATACATTTCATTAAAATATTAAAAAGGGCATCATAGTCATTTACCCCTTATAAGTTTTCCCCCCTCTCTTTTTTAAACATTAATAACTTTTTTTTGATATATTATTTTTAAAAAAAAATTACACCATTATATTCGTCTCATTTTCTCTTTAATTCCGTTATAGTCTCGACTAATTTTTTCTTCTTTTTTTAAATGCCCTATATTTACATCATTGTAACGAGCTTAAATAAACAAATTTATTTGAATTTTTTTTTAAAAATGATAAATTACAGTGTTGTAAGTTACATTGTTGTAATTTATCGTGATCTAATTTACATTGACGTAAAATTCGGTTTCGGTTTTTTCGGTGAATTTGGTTTAAATTACAGTGATGTAATTTACATGACAACAAATTAGTTTAAATTTTTTTCGAACAATGAAAAATTACATCACTATAATTATCATTGTGAGAGAAAAAAATCGAAATAATGTGTTTAATTACATCACTGTAATTTATCATTGTAATTATCATTGTTAGAGAAAAATAAAATAATGTGTTACGTCACCGTTAATTATGTCATTGTAAATTACTTCATTTTGTGTTACATTACTTCATTTTTTGTTACATTACTGTAATATACCATTGCTATAATTTTTTTAATTAATTTGCTATATTTAAGCTCTTTACAATGATGTAAATACATGACATAAAAAAAATAAAAAAAAAACTAGTCGAGACTATAACGAAATTAAAGAGAAAAATGAGACGAGTATAATGGTGCAATTTTTTTTAAATAATATATTATTAAAAAGTTATGAATGTTTAAAAAAAAGGGGGGTAAACTTACTTAAATAACAAATGTCTTAAATACCCTTTATATTAAAAAAGAAAAAAAAAAGAATCTGACACGTGTCACGATCCTACACACTTTTCTTTTTCAAGTAACCATTGGATGATGGTTAATGGGTTGTACATTATTTAAGGGTTATCAAAAATTCCATGCCCTATATATATATATAATATATATATATATATATTATATATATATATATATTATATATATATATATATATAGTTGGAGCTGACTAGTCACGGTCGATCCATAAATGTAAGTGCATTGACAATATGTTGTTATTCTGATTTGGTTTATATTTTGATGTATTCTAAAGACCCTACAAATGATTTACTACTGGATATGACTATTATTATATCTTTGGAATATACATGTCCATTGATGACTTAAGAGAATTCGATATGAAGTATTATATTTAGCATTAGGATAACAAGTTACTATGTTTTTTTTTAATCTAAAATAATGTGTATTTCACAATGACTAATCATGAATGTATAATTATTTTCTTCTCACTAAAATTTTATATGAACTCATAAGAATTTTAATGATATCATAATTAACACGAGGATACACAAAAAACACAATTTTGTATTAAAAACATAAAAAATTCTAGTAAAAAAACAAAATTTATTACAAACAAAATCTAGTATTAAAAATAAAAATCAAGTATAAAAAAATATCTTTTTATATTTTTAGGCAAAATTGTGTTTGTATTTGATTATAACCCATAATTAATACTCACATTAGCCAATAGTATTTATCAAATAAAGAAATGTCATATAAAGTTGCTATGTATCAAAAAACTTGTATTTTACGTGTGATTTGTGAAGTGACCGGGTTCATGTATAAAAAGTGTTCCATGTATAGTTGAAACAATTAATGAAAGGATCACTCATTTTATAATAGGAACTTGAAGAGTGGAAACACTAAAAATAAAAATTAGCACCATTTGTTTTTTAGTTTTGGTACTCTTAGCAAGCTTCATATTTATAATAAACACCTTGTAAAAAAAACATGAACTAGGTGTGTTATCTTCACTACATATAAATTAACAAATGTTTTTAAAATTAGACCAGGTTTTTAATTGAGCGTGTTATCGATTCACAAGTAAGACTAGATTAAAGCATAACTTGTTATAATTAATATATAAAATTCTATATATAAATATATGGTATGAATATTTTGAAAATCACATTGAGTTGTGAAAACTAAAACACTCATGCAACAGGACGTTTTTTTTTTAAATTTTTTAACAGATTTGTAAGATCATTTCATTAACTTTTATATAAAAAACAAAAAAGTGTCGAGCCAATTTAAAATATATTTTTAAAATATATTTGAGCGTTTTTGTAACATCACTGTACTTCAGGTCGTCCGTACACATGTACGATTGTACGGTCACGACCTGATATGATAATTATTAATGATAATGAAATTATTGAATGTTATTATCACTGGTATACATATTAAGGACTTATAATTATTATACGCGTAAACCATGGGAAGTTTAGTTGTAGCCCAACTGAGCAGAACCAGAGAATTTATCGCAGTTAAATTCACGAATAATAGATTTATGGTTTAAAATAGAAAGGAATTAGAGTGTGGTACTGGTTAGTTGCTAAACATAGTCAAGGACACATGGTCATGGTTTATCGAAATAACGGTGGGACGGTGGCTGGGGCAGTTGCGACTGACCCCTACATATGCCCTATACATATGCATATTTCGGTCTATCACGGATGTGTCAGTGATATGGTTTAGTGGGGTTTTGTCACACCCCGACCCACAGCGGAAGACTTAACAGAGTCTTGGTGTCGACAGTAATTAACAAAAGCATAAGTTAAGCGAACGATTTAAATAAAACAAGGATATTTATATAAAAAGTTGTCGATTATTGTTAAAACATTACAAGTTTAACAAACATCAGTTTTAACATGTAGATAACCGGTCCCAGATAAATATCACAAAGCACGCTCGCTAACTAGAACCGATTTCCTTTCCTTTCCCATCATCATGCTACTTACCTGAGAAACATACCAAATTTAAAAGCAAGTGTCAACCAAACGGGTTGGTGAGTTCACAGGTTTTCATATAAAAACATTTAAGCAAAGGAAAAGAACGTAATGTACAAAAACATCGTGATAGAGAACTCATCGTAGACTAGCTAGGTACTACGATACGATAGACACCATGAGCCCATAATCAAACCAAAACCAAGGTGCGAACACCCCTCAACATATATTGCTCCCGTTACTCACGGACCATGACAGCTGGTCGGGGAGTGGGTTGTCAAACCCGATAGATCTACCAATATATCCTGCGGTCCCTCCCCCGAGACTAATGATTATGACTGCGGGAGCGAATCCCCTCTGGAGCGAATACACAGAGAACACATATACAAATGGCTGCACTTGCTCAAGAGCTATCTAAGTCACATATCACTCCAAACCATACATTACAATTTAAATCTTTCTTTTCCCGGTATGTTTCTCCCCCGGTTTATCAAAAACCAAAAACATAATTAAAAAGGGGCCGTGAAACTCACCTCAATGCGTTCCTGCTAGCAACAAAGATTTCCAAATAACCAGACTGTTCTCACTAGCGCCCTAAAACCCAAGGGACACATTAACAGTCTAAATAAAAGTCCATCATGTAAGTTGTTCACCCAACTTAAATAGACTTAAACACATTCCACTAAGGGAACCAGATTTCACACAAACGACACGTTGGTGACTCGAATTTAGTTATTTATCATAAATCATAAGTTAACGTTTTTAAGTCATAAAATTTCAAAATAACTAACTTATCTTCGTTAAAAATCCATTTTAACTCCAAACTTAATTATTTATAATTATTTGTCAAGTTTGACAATTTATTCGTATTTTACCGACAAAACCGACAACTTAACACGCAAGCACGTCAACATGCATTATGGACTAAGTGACCTTTAATACTTCAAAATAAGTATTTTATACTTATTTTTATATCAAATTTGCTGATTAAAATCAGCCACAAAATTATGTCAGAATTATGCGTTAAAACGACGTTTTTACGCCATTTTTAGACATAGTTTTCAAATATTTCATTTTATACCTTTCTTACAACACTTATACTTTAAAATTTACAAATTTTTATCATAAAAACTTATAAAATTTCTGATCAAAATCAGATTCATAAAATGACTCTTTTTATACGTTAAAATAGTCGAAAAAAGCGTATTTTCGGTCCTCAATAACCGTTATATCATTACATTTCTAAAACCACTTGATTTTATACTTTAAATATGTTATAAATTTCCATAATTTACTGATAAAAATCTGTTAAAATTTATTTTATAGAAAAACTCTATTTTTGTAGTTTTTATCTTA
This sequence comes from Mikania micrantha, assembly GCA_009363875.1. Classification (NCBI taxonomy): domain Eukaryota; kingdom Viridiplantae; phylum Streptophyta; class Magnoliopsida; order Asterales; family Asteraceae; genus Mikania; species Mikania micrantha. The sequence continues at coordinate 50,352,449 of CM018694.1, read as the reverse complement.
TCAACACATCCACTTTAAGGTAATAAAATTATGGCCAAGTTATCTAATCATTCCTTATTCATTTTATAACAAAAATATTAATATTATTTATGTATATTAAAGCTTTTAGATCAGATCTAATATATTTTATAAAATATCAATTATCCTTATTATTTTTATTATTTTTAAAATTCCATAACTATATAAATTCATCATGCATGCACATCATATTTTTTTATACATACACATGCATACATGACATAAAAACATGCATGCACTCTTATATAAATGTACCATGTATATAATCATACATACATGATCACATACATATATATACATGCATGTCAACAAAACCCATTTATACATACATATGAGTTCATGCATGTAACCATCTCACCTACACATCCATATGTATATATACGAACACACATATATATATATACATATATGTTCATGCATGCAACTTTTATCATATACACATACATGTGTATGCATGTATATATACATGCATGTGATTAAAATAACCATTCAAACAAACTCATCCATGTATGTATGTATATTTTGAAAGAACATAAACACCCATATATATATATAATATATATATATATATATATATAATATATTACGATACATACATACATACATACATTATTATTTTCTATCAAAACCCATTTATATTTAAACTTAATATTTGGGTGAACCAACTTTTAATAAAACCCATAAAAAGTGATTAAAAGTTTACCTTGATATGTTTGAAAATAGATAATTTCTTGGTCAAAAACTCTTCCCAAGCTCCAAGTATTATCAAAACTCAAGAAATGGTAAAGATTGAAGTTACAAAAGGAATTTGAAATGTATGAATATAGAGAGAGATAGGGTGGACGAGAGAGAGAGAATGAGGATGGGAAGGTTAGTGAAATGAAATGATTAGGTTGGAATTGGTGAGATTTGAAGGATTTTAAAATATCTTGATGTAGCCTACATGTGACATGTGTATTCCACATGTCACCATCTTGTGCAGTTTTAGGCTTAAAGCAGATAAAAACAGGTATGATCTGAGTCCTACGGTGTATAAACCTCGTACCGGAAATCTAATAAAAATCCGATTTTTATTCTAAAATTAATAGAATATTTAATCGTACTAAAACGATCAAATTTTAGACAAAAATAATGACCTTAAATATTATTCGGATAATTTAATCCATCTTATCCGGCAAAAACACAGGTAAAATCGGTTGTCAGTAAAATCAATAGTTCACACCAAAATTCACGGTTTTCATCGTTTACTTAATTTATTCGTTTATGATTTATCATTTTATACTAAACCAAGCATATTTACTAAATTCGTTAACTGAGTCGTCACCAACGTTCGTTAAAACACCGTCGAACGGTTCCGAATTCTCAAAAATTCACCAAATGCAAATCCATGCATTTAAATAACACTTTGTGCTAGAATTTTAATCAACATTAATTTAATAATAAATATTAAATTATTAACGCATTAAATAAATCAAGTTTAGTACACTAACAATTACGGATCATCGTTCGTAAATATACCGGATGTCACAGGTTTGGATTGTGATTATAATACTAAAGTTAATAAAATAATGGAAGCCTTATTAAAGATAAATATTTACGCATTGGTGCGGTTACGATCATAAATTAAACGTGAATGTTATTTCAGAAATATTAACTTAATAATGTATTCGTGTGGGTAACGATTCACACGAATATAATTATTGAGAATAATATTCTGAAACGATAGTCCATTAATCCTAAATCGAATCGAAATACGATACGAGCATTGGATTCGGAAAGGTGACGATCTTTACGAATACATACGTAAGTAATGCGTTTTGACGAGATAACGTAATAATATTAAACGATATTAAATTAATAAAAAGGGATTTAATAACATTTATTAGGAATCACAACCTAGAACGAATTCGAATAAATTAATTTATTAAATAATTGATTTAACGGAAATAAACGGAGGCATTTTATTTAAACGATTTTATTTAAAAACTATTTTATTGAAAACGAAACTTATTCATTTAAATGTTTTACGTTTAAATATGTTTAACGAGAAAACCAAACGATTACTAATTATTATCGCGATAAAAACGAGACCGAACACGCGGGGACCACACGCGATATAAGCAAGAAGGTTACCACCTTCTTCCTCATTTCAACACTTTCATTCTCTCTCTAAAACACACACCCACGCCACTTTCTCTCTCTACAACTTCTCTCTAGAATATTTCACTCGTTTCTCAACCGATTCGCGTGATTCTTGGCCCTAAACGACCGCAAGATCAAGGAGAACAAGAACCCAGAGGAAAATGTCACATTTGGTTGACTCATTGAGGTAAATATGAGCTTTTACTTTTCGGTTTTTATTAGAAACCTTATTAGAAACATGGCAGCCATCTCCTCAACAGATTTTAGGATTTATTTGTGTTAATCGGGTTAGTAGTGTTCTATGGAAGCTAGGAACAGACCAGGAACGAATTTTAGACAAAGATGATGATGATGACCTGCAACTCGCGATTGGCCGAACCCTCATAGGGTGGCCGAACCTACTGGGTCCCGAACCCTTGGGGCAGGCGAACCCTAGCTCACACGAACCCATGTTCCCAGCTAACCTTTATGTTGCAACACATCTACACGAACCTTGCTACAACTAGCTGAACCTTCTTGATCAAATCAACATGGATATAGCCGAACCCTTCCACGCAAAACCCTAATTGGCCGAACCATTCCTAAGCTAGACGAACTATATGCAGCCCTAAACCATCTTGGGGCGAACCATTGATCACCGAACCCAGATGGGCCGAACCTTGGGGAATGGCGAACCTTACAGGGCCTGCGAATCTTAGCTACCGAACCTAAGGGCTGAACTAGCGCTGGCGAACCAGGAGGGTGGTGAACCTCCTTTATACGGCCGAACCTAGGAGAAACCTAAGGTAGGTTCGCTGGATAGATGGGCAACAACACCAAAGGGTAAAATTAGGGTTATAAAGGAGTTAAAGAACATAGGAAACCAAGCATATATGTACATGCATGTAAAATTAGAAGAGCCATCACCTTTTCTCTCTCTAAAACATAAGTTGGAGAATTATAGATCTTATATGTGACACCCCGTAATTTCCAGGTCAGCATCTCATTTATTTAAATGTTTATTTAAATGCATTATGTACACGTGGCTCTAGAATTAGATTACTGTAGTGTGACACGTGGCACGACAGTACAAACACTAGCATACGACTAGATAATTCGTGGAATTATCGACAAACAGCACACACGTGTCAAAACACACGAACGTTGGTGAACGTCACAGCACTTAAACACAGAAACACCTCACAAGTCAATTATGGCTAATAATTGACCAATAGAGTCCAAACGACGCTCGAGCGATGTTCTACAGTCGAGAAACAGGCAAGAACGGACCTAGAACCTCAAAATAGGCTTACTGGGCCTTACAATTGGGTCAGGCGGTACGCCAGACCCGGAGCGCCCACGTCAGGCGATACGCGCGAGACACAGAAGGCGCCTCGCACATCTGGCCAACCCGCGCGTAACGACGGGAGATACCCCCCACGTCAGGCGATACGCCTGGCTTGTCAGAGTCGCCAAACAGCTTTTTAAACCCCCAAGATCATCATCATACCTATCCTCATCATTTTAATCCATAACTCACGCAACAACTCGGTCAACTTCATCTTCAACCTCCTGTTTCAGCCATTTTCCACCATTATTAACCTCTTTGAAGCTCCACATTGGAAGATCGAAGCTTATTTCTCACTTGGAAGCTCGAAGAACCACCACCACCTCGCGATTTCTGAAGGTTCTTGCTGTCCAGAAGCTCTAGAAGCTGTTATCACCATCATCTCGAAGTTCCAGAAGCTTTAGAGGTAGTCTATTCATCTCTCATGACTTAAAACCATCATATGTTGCACATACACACTCACAAACACACATGCAAGCCCCATGGTCTTGCATGCACGAATTTTCCTTTGTTTTAATCTGGGTTTGTTGATACATCAGTGTCTTATGATGATCTAAGGTGTTTAGATGATGATCTATGATGATCTAAGATGATGGGTAAGAACCTTGATGCTTAAAATGATGTTTTGTGATAATATATTGCCATGCATGTATGATCCATGATGGTTAGAATGATTATGAGTATGTAGATATGCTTCTTGATGATATTGAGGGATGATTACATGTTTAGATGGTGTTGAAATGATTAAAACTATGATTTTTATGAATCTTTCTATTTATAGTAACTTTTATTTTACAAGATGATGATTTGATGGAAATTATGGACATGCATGTATGTAGAATTGTTGTTAGGATGATAATATGATGATTTGAGTTGTTAGAAAACGATTGGATGATGTTTGTAGTCATATTTGGCATTGTTACTATTTTTAGTAACTTTTTGGGTCAAGATGTTGATAGATGATGAATTTGATCATAATGACATGATTAAATGTTGTTAGGAGATAGATTGTGATGTTTGGTGATATGAAAAATTGGTTTAGAAATGTTAAAATGATTATTTCTATGAAAAACTAGAAAGTTACTATATTTAGTAACTTTATTGTTACAAAAACCGACTTAGGAATATGTTGAATGACTTGAGCATGCTAAATGATTTGTTATGACATAATATGTTGATTTGATGTTAAGTTAGATGGTTTCCGATGTCACGTATGCTAAAAATGGAAACTTTCCATTTTAGGAAACTTTTGTGTACTAACATGCTATAAACGACGTATATGAACTTGTATGATAATGTGCTATGTGTTAACATGATCCCGTAGGACTACTGAACATGCTAGAACTATAAAACCGTTATGCTTTGTGAACTTTCCATAAATGGAAACTTACTATAAATAGTAAGTTGTCCATAGACGCGATTTGCGTGTTTTGCACACGACAAACACTTACACGATTGCTACACGATTCACAACCGTCACACGGTTCACCAACGGGTCGTTGACTTGACACGGTCAACTTTGGTCAACACAGTCAAACACGGTCAATGTGGACCAACACAGTCAAACACGGTCAATATGGACCAACACGAGCAAACACGGTCAATGTGGACCGACACGGACAAACATGAACAACCAAGGGTTGTCGGACACAAACACGAGCACTAACACAAACACTAGCCCTGTCACTTACACCAACTCACGTACGGTATACGATATAGGTTGCCGGTGACCAACGTGCTACTTGACGATTCAGGAGCTTACGCTTACATACATTCATTTCACTAAGGTGAGTTTACGGCCCCTCTTTACTCTTTTTTTTCAAACGCTTTTAAATAGGGGGAGAATACTAGTTGCATCGAGTCAAACATTATTACTATTACAAACATTTTTGTGTATGCTGGTTTATTGGACAAACATTAAGTGTTGAACTCGTAACAAGCCCTCACAAAGTCTTACCGTTAATGTACAAACAACGTGGTAGATTTGGATGGATCCATTAGGGAATGACTAACCCCACGGGGCACTATGTTGACTGGATGTCGTAACCCGTGCAAATTCTGACCTAACTTGCTATGCATACGAGGCATAGCGGAGGCAAGGACAAACAAGTCTAGTTCGGTAGTGACGCACTGACACTTTGGGCCTAGGGCTCGGTACTAACATTTGATAAACAGCATGACACACTTTCATTACTATATGTATATCAAAACCTGTGAACTCACCAACCATTGTGTTGACGCTTTTTCTAACTTGTATTCTCAGGTAACTAGCTGACTATGGAGCAGGAATGCACATTAGGGATTATGGGCATAGGATCCCGCATTCATGTTATCAGTCTTTTGAAAAACAATTACTTTTGGGTTATGTTTAAACAATGATGTGTTGACAATTTAATTTCCGCTGTGTAAACAACTATCTTTCCGCTGCATGTTATGATAACTTTATTTTCCGCTGCAAACTATTTTATTATGTGTATGTGTCAAACTTGGATTTGTAAACGCATATAGTGTTGTTCTATATGACCTTGAGCTGTGATTCTGGCCACGTCACACCCACGTGGGCTGACACCACGAGTGGGAAATTGGGGGTGTGACATTATACGTTGAAACATCTCTTATAAAGTTAACCTAAGAGTGATTTCTTTGAACACAAAAGTACATTTTATAAATTGAAAGAGGGTGGTCAAATAAATTGGGTATGCATACATGTATAGATATGAATATGATTAAAGACCCCACTCTTTATAATACATAATTATAAGAGTTACACATAAGGGTTCGTATGTATAATAATTCTCACAACAACAAGTATTCACTTAGAATTAGAGAAAATAAACTAAGTTAATAATATGGGGATGAGTATCAAAGATTTAACGTGTAGACTTATAAACACAAACATACAAAATTTCAGATTGTTGAAGTGGTTTTGATTTCTCTTACACGAGCGCGCATTTTACAAAAGCACTGATTCTAAGGAATTCAGGTGAGTTCTCATAACCTCCCTTTTAAACTGTTTTGTTTTAAACTCGGAGGTGAAGCATGTATACCAATTTAAATATTATTTTGATAACACATGGGTGACACCTGGATTATCAATAAGATATTCATATTAATGGATTATTATTGATTATTGATTGAGATGGATTATTACTTATCCGTGAGTCATTGTTGATTGAGTTGACTAAGGTCCTCCGCTGTGATTCCACTGTTGGTTGAGTTGATTGCGGTCCTCCGCAGTGCACGTATTGACACTTATAGGAACATCGTTGGTTGAGTTGACTGAGGTCCTCCGCGATGATTCCGCCGTTGATTGAGGTCCTCCGTGGTAACTTATATTGATATGATTATGATGATTGATGATTATTGAATTGATGTGATTAGTTGAATATACGTGGATAATTAATTGTGATTATTGTGTATGTGATTACTTGGATTGGTTGGATGTTGTGTTTGTTGGATCATGGTAGAGTTGGATTATTTTGCAGGTGCACATGTGGACTTTCTCAGGGAAATTATAATTTTCATAAACCTATTTTTAAACTTTCATAAACATTTTATAAACATTTTTAATACATAAAAACTTATGATTTCTCACCAACTACTTCGTAGTTGACACTTGATTTTCACATGTTTCAGGGAATGAAGACAAGTAAGTAGGGCAGGATAGCTCTACCTTCTTTTGGGACATCGTCACGTATGATCTTGGACTTAGCTAAATAACTGAAATTCTGAAGATTAAAATTTAGTTAGATAGCTAAATCTCTTTTGTATTTGATGTAACTAATTCATGATGAACATGATTTTTGTGTAATTAATTTGGTTGATTAAATGATATGCCCACGAGCTTATGAGCAATCTACACATCCCTCGTGGCATCCCGACGTTTCCGCCATCGGTCGGGGTGTTACAGATTTATTACATATGTGTTACAAAATATTTTTTTCTAAAATATTCTGTTGGCACTTTTTAACGTTTTTTATAAAAATAATCAAAATAATTTTACAAACCTGTAAAAAAAACCTTTTTTACATTAATTTTTTCATGGTTTTTACTACTTATAGTAGGTTTCAAATTATGAATTCCCTATATATACAAATATACAATAAATAACAAAAAATAATAATGTCCTGTAATATATTACTTAAATAGTTAAAATAACTGTAACAACATTTGAATATTATGAGGTAAAAACACTTGCAAATAAAATATAATAAAGTAAACAATCAGCTTTCAAAAGGTAAAATTAACATGGTTTGCCCATTCAAAAGAAAAGCACAGCTTATGACTCTCTCTTCCAGAAACGAATATGCAAGACGGGAATATGACACCCATGACCCAATACCACACTAACAGGGGCGATTGTTAGTAGGGACCGGAGGGCGACCCTCCCTCTTTTATTTGTCAATAGCGTTAATTTTCGGACCGAAATGTTATTTTTAGTTGAAAATACGGGTTTCGCTCCCTCGTTTCAAAATTTTAACATGTATTTAGTGTCACATAAATTTCCGCCCCCCTTCATAACAGTGAAGCTCCGCCACTACACACTAATACAGGCCGACTAGACTATTTTGAAGGCTCTAGACTTAAAAAAAAAACCCTGTTTCTTTGTCACATGTCTTCACCCAAATTAGTATTAATAATTAAACAAGTATGAACCAAATTAACGCCCCATCTAACAAGCTAACTAAATTAACATCTAATTAGCAGACAAGTTTGATTCAAAGCAAATTTCAAGGTAAAGAATTACAAATAATTAGAAGTGAAAGCTAGAAAATAGTTGATCAGATGTTTAACAAAACAGTTTTAACTGGTACAGTACTTACTGGTTCATAACCTCTTAACTATTCAGATTTCTTACTGATTCATCACTTAATGATTCAGTGGTTACCAAGCAACTCCTAAGTTTTAAAAAGACATAGGCAAAAGCCTAATTGTTTCATAAGCACCAAAATACCACCACACCACACCACACATCTCACATATCTCTGCTAAATAGCACCAACTTGCATCTCATCTCTTTACACGTGATAACGTCAACTCAAATCTCATCTTTTTGACACTTATGAAGAAATAGGTGGATCAACGATCTGGTCCGACCGCTGTCACCAACTCACCGGTCCAACTGTCGACTTCTAGTTGATAATTGACCAGTTAAGTGAAAAACGGCTCAATAGGTGCAATCAAACGTTGACAACATTGGTCCTGGTCCTCTCCTATAAACAGCTCCTAATTATAATTAGTATATTCAATTTAACTCCCATATCCAATGTTTTCATAACCGTAGCGCACGTCGAACATGACGCCTTGCTGGTTATTGGTAGGACCGGTCGGACCGGTCGAACCGGATGACATAATAAATATATAAAAGATTCCAAAACATTTATAGAATTATAAACACATTTAAACAAACATAATCATGTTAAAAAATACAAGGTTTGATTTAAATGTTTAATTCTTTGGTCTTCAGTTAAAAAAAAAAAACTTGAAATCCGGTCCGACTAGTAAGTGTGTAACACTACAAGAAAATAAGGATCTAGCGTCGAAGGCTATAGCGATGACTAGGATCGTCGCAACAACAAGGGGTGTATTCTGAAAACCAAGGGATAGCGACAACATGTTATCGCAATCGGGGAAGCGGGAATTTTTTTTCGCGGTCTCTTAAACTATATAGGGACTGCACGTCGTCGCTATAACTCATTTAATCTTCTTTTGTAGACAAATCTGGATTTGTACTTTTAAACAAGGATTTGTATTTGTATTTGGACTTGTATCTGTATTTGGTTAATTGTCGTTCTGGATAGGAACTTAGTTTTCTATGTTTTGACATGATTTTATTATTTAAAATTTGTAATATTTATAGCAGGTAAATGTAGTTGTAAACAGGTTATAAATGCGGTGGAAAATCTTGAGAAAAAAAAGAAACTTTATTAGCTGGGCTATAGCGACAACATACCTATAGATAAATAATAAAAATTAGATTTGAAATTTAATTTATATTGAGGTTAAATATATATTTTTTAATTTATAGAAAATCATTTTATAATTAAAGAAAAAAGAAAAATTATATTTCAGGTTAGTCGTCGATATAGCCCCTCATATAGCGACGGCCGATACTGCGACGACAAGTCCGTGCTATAGCGATGAACATGTTGAAATGACCTAGTAGCGACTACAAGTCGTCTCTGTTACTCTATAGCATATAGCGACAATTACAACACCCTATAGCAACGCTTTTTGTCGTCGCTAAAACATTTAATTGTTGTAGTGTAAATGTGAACCCACTAACTACACGACTGCATTTTGGATTTCTAATATGATAAATGGCTCAAAGCCATGAACATTAAGATATACGTATTCATGCATGACAACCAAATCTATAACTTTAGTTAATCAATGGTGTTTATTACAAAAACTTCTTGAGAAAATAAAGAACTAGCTTCCTTTGGGTTAAACATTATGCATATTGAAGAACATTGGTTTGGGAGGATTGGAGTAGGCTATCTATTTAATTATGCTTTGTTTATCTATTGATTTTGTACTTGGTGATTGTATTTGGTATGTTTGGGTTTTTAGAATCTTGTTGGTCGTGGTGTTTAATGAAAGTTGCTGTTCCAAAAAAAAAAAAAAAGTTATTCCTCTTCCAAACAGTAGGGTTGTATAGAATAAATGGGTTTTCAAGAAAAAAAAAAACTATGGATGGAAATGTTTATACCTTCTAAGCTAGGATTGTAACTTGTAAGGAAGGGTTTTAGTGAGACTCAAGGAGTTTATTATGCGGAAACTTTCTTTATTGTAGCAGTGGTTAAGTTTGTTTGGATATTGATTGTCATTATGCCTGGTAAAATGGACAGATCGGGTCGGGTTGTGTAACGGCTCAGAATAGATGCGGGTCAGAACGGGTTTTAAGCAAAATCAGTTTGGGTCTAAATGGATTGTTCATAAAAAACATCAATTTAGTTTAACTTAAGATGTGTTATAAGTAAACAAATAGTCCATTTGGATAATTTTTAGTGATTTTTACATCAAATATGTTATCCATCTTAACCCACATTCTGTTTAAGTGTTATCCATCTCAACCCATTGAATATCATGATGTTACCCATTTCAACTCATTATACTACAATTGTTTACCCAAACCAACCAATTCTCTTTGATATGGGTAAAAATTGACACCTCTAATTGTCATTGTCACCTACTATTATAACTACAAGAAAAGCAAAATGAATGTTAAAAACGACTATCCTAATTTGATATCTTACCAAGATTTTATAGATCTAAAGAATCCTGATAAGTCTATTTACTGAATAAAGCAAATATCTTTAGTTTGATGAGAAGATCAAAGAGTTTAACTTTGTAAAACAATAGGTTATGTGTCCACAAGATGTTTATTCTATATTATCGAGTTTAAGAAAAATATGAAATGAAAGAAAAGAAGAAACATGTTTGTGTTTCTGAGTTTTATTTAACAAATGCAAGGAAAGAAAAATAAAATATATTGTGTTTCCGAGTTTCACTTAAGGAAGGAAAAAGAGGAAAATAGAAGAAAAACTAGGCAAAATTATGTAGTTTTCATTTCTTTTCGATATGGAAGGAAATAGAAGGAAATTTTCCATTATTTTCCTTTAATTTCTTTTCTTATTGTTTCCCTTGTATATTATCTCTTTTAAGTAAAATCGAAAACATAACGTTAATCTTAGCTTGGAATATTTTTTTAATGAAGAATCAGGTGGAGTCGTCAAGTCTATATGATACATCAAGTTAAGATTACATAGATAAAGTCATTAGACTCGTGAAATTTTCTATTCTTTAGTATAAATAAGATTTAACATCGACCAACATTAAGAAATTTTTATTCTAACTCTCAATAAATTTTGAAAGTGTTGTTGAAGAATATAATTGTTGATCTAAAAAATAGAATAAATCTTTACTGGGATTTCTCTCACTAAGTTGGAGGGAGTTGAGTGTGGAGGAGAATGAATAGAAGAAAATAATGTGTCTTTTGTTAATTTTGTAGATTACTTTTAAAAGTGTTTCTATAATTTTTTTTTTCATTCACTAAAAAACACCATGTTTCAAAATAAAAAGAGTGACATGTGAACAAGTGGCGAAACTTGAATATATTAAAAGGAGGGACGGAAATTTATGGAACCTACAATACTTGTTAATTTTTTTAAACAAGAGGGAACAAAACTAATATTTAAAAAAATAAATAAAATTTGACCAAAAAATTAACAATATGGACGGATAAAGGAAGGGGTAGTCACCTTATGACCCTTTAAATCTTCGTCATTGATGTGGACTATAAAAACAAGAAAAGTTACATGTTAACTAAAAAAATATTCCTTTTGAATTCTTCAAAAAGAAAAACTCCCAATTCTTTATTAGTAATAATAATAACAAAAAAAAGTTAAATCTAATCTTTTATTTTACTTGAGCTTTACCTCTTATTTATTTATAATTTTCTCCAGTTTATTTAGGTTAGCTTAAAACAAATAGCATTTTTTTTCTTAAATTGTTAATTAATTTAATATGTATGATGTATGATGTATGATGTATAATGCCTTAACAAATAGGATATGGATATTGGTACACCGGTGTATGGATAACAACACTTTTTGTATTTTTTTAATATTAAAAAATACGTATAAGTAAAAATTATGTGAGTATGATGTGATTGATTTGATTTTGAAGATGGTGTATAAAAGAGGGGGTGATGTATACATATTTTTTTAATATTTTTTATTATTGAAAAATACAAAAAGTATTGTTATCCATACACCGGTATACCAATATCCATACCCTTTAAAAATTATTATAAAACAAATAAATATTTAAACAATTAATCTTATTACTTGATTATAATAAACCAAATTACTCAAACACCTAGTAACTATTTTTAAAAAAATAGTCCAACCAGTAAACAATTAACCTAATATGTAATAAATAAATCAAATATATTTTTCATAAAATCCAAGTTTAAATGCAAGATGAATGGATAAATATGGAACAGAATAATTGATAATAACAAGAGAGCTAAATAGGGAATAGATAAAAGATAACGAGATATGCTATGATTTCCTTTATATAACCCATTTATAAGTGGTGAGAATTGATACAAACTAGTAATTTTAACCCGCCGCGCGTTGCGGCGGCGTTTCGAATTTCAAACCATATTTAAGTTAAAGCTTAGCCAAACTAAAAGTGTTAATGAAATAATAACGAAAACATATTTTAGTTAACCCGAGTAGTTATTTTTTTAATTTAATATAGAAATTGAAGTAGCATTTTGGTTGAATATAACAAAAGCATTGGTTCAGTAAAATACTTCGTTTCAACAGAACGTATGTTGCTTGCTTGATTGTTCTTATGGTTAATGTGTATCAAATATTTATTTATAAAATTTCAAATCAATGGTTTACATAGGATTTAAGAATTTATATTTAAGAACGGGTTTCATATAATTCAATCTATGTATGTATGTATGTAAAATGTAACACTTATAATGAAACTCATAAAAGTTTGACCTCAACCGATGAAGTTTTTTCTTTTTCTCTTTTTGTATGTGTTTTTTTGTCTTTTTTTGTTTCGTCATCTATACGAATTTTTCACAAACTTTTTCGACATTGAAAATATAATCATTGCGATAAAAATATTGATCAAAATAAAGTTCGTATATGTTTACAGTCGGGTTAACTATGATATATTTTGACTTTTTACACGTTTAATTAGACATACATATTAGTCAAAACTAATTTTGTATATGTTTTTGGTCAGTTTATTATCACATTTTTTTAACTTTTTTAAATACACCTTCACTTTTCGTAATTATAATTTTTATAAAGACATGATATTTTAACGACATTTCAATTGTTTTAGTTTTTCTTAAATTTTCTATACAACAATGTAACTTATTAACAATTTTCAAATATATTGTTGTAACATGTTTTTAATATATTGATTTTATCTTCTATATTTTATACAATCTTATTTTTTATATTAATTTTCTTTTGTCATTTGGGAAAAAGTTTGTGGTCAAATGTATATTTGGGAATTTCCTCTTTTTTAAGAGATAATATCATATATTCTCTTATTAAAAATCAAAATTACATATATCTCAAATGTTAAACTAAAATTACAAATATTTTCATGTTTCAAAATTGTCCCTTAATAAGGAGAAATATGTAAATTGTTTTTAGTTAGGATAAAATAGGAAATATATAATTTGTTTTTAATAAAATGAATAAATATGTAATATATTTGGTTTAGTAAGAGGAAATATGTAATTTAGTTTTATGATTGGGTAAATATGTAATAAATAATTTTAACAAAAGAAATATATTTAATTGATCCTATTTTTAATTTAAAATTTGTTTTTAAATATAACCTAACAAAAAAAAAATAGCCTAACACAATTTGTTATTAATATTTACCTTTTTTTTTTTTTTGAACGGCTTGGTACAACGACACCCAAGACGGGATTTCAACCGTCCCCTCGGATTTGACGCTCTGGGGCGTATGCCCGAGCCCACCCCAGGAGGAACCCCACAACTTGGTAAACCCCCTGACCTTGCTTCAGCAAATATGCCTCAGCCCGGATTCGAACCCAAGACCTCCCATAGGGAAGTCAAGGAGGTAACCATTAGGCTAGAAGCCCTTGGTTTATTAATATTTACCTGTTGAAAACAAAAATACATACATAACATTCCGGATTTCAAACCTTTATTAACTAAAATTTATTATTGGGAAAGGAAAGTTTATGGCCCTCACATTCTATCTCTCTTCTTTATTGCCACCATCAGCTTTCATCATGACCACCAGCCTACAACACCACCATTATTCCATCACCATACCCTAACCGTCGGCGTCAACCTGACTACACACAACCCACGATTACCATCCTAAAAGCCAAGGAACCTCGCCGTGAAAACCAATGAGCACCACGACACAATCACTACTACCACCATACAATCACCACCATCCCATTAGTCGGATCACCACCGCTTTCATTAGTCATTATCCATGACACAGATTAAAAGAAATATATGTGAAGAGAGATGCGACTTCTCTCTACTATCTCTCTAGAACAGGTATGATCGTCCCTTCTTCCCTTTATATCAGCCACCACTGTAACCGTGGGTACGAAGAGAGAACCCTATGTGAAGAAGATCAGTGGGAGGATACGAAGCGTGGGAGGAGGTACCACCAGAGAAAGAGAGGACATACGGTGGAAAGGCGGTGAAGAAGATGTAAGAAGTGTGATAATAGGTTGGAGGAATGAGGGATAGAGACATGTGTATGTATCTAATTCATAAGCATTAAGCGCTTGTACTATAGGCATAATATATGGTAAGAAGTGAACAGTCAATTATGTGAGAAGCGAAAATTTTGCTTTTTAATATATATAATAATATACCATTGACATCCATCCATGGTCCATGCTCAATTTTTCTATGTTCCGTGTTTTATCAAATATTTCAATTGTCTATTTTGCTTCTAGTCATGTTTGCTAGAATTGTACTTAAAATATTCTTGGATAGAATTTTGTGAAGATATAGGACTAAGATTAACGATTTTAGTATATAAGACAGACTTAAATTTCTATCTTATTTTTAAAAGAATTTTGTATGCATCTATCTTTGTTGTACATGTACATTGCTATATGATATCATGTCTTATGATTTACGTATGCTGTCATTTATCATATTATCATTTTGCAGATATTAGTGTTTATTTATCTTTATATTTATGTATTTTTCTCGAGTATGCATATTTGTGTTTTTCGGCATGTATATGAGTCATAAGTAACTCTAGAAGTAGTTTTTCTTTCTCAGAGATAAAGTTAAGAGTTATCTATATCATACACTCCTCAAACCCTACAAACAAGCATATTACGAGTGTGATTTCTTGAGTATGATTGATTTTAGTCATGTAGTGGGTAGTTGCATGATGTCCATGTTCATTAAGATAACAAATTCACATTTCCATTTCCATATTGTGCCAATTTAAAGTTGTCATCTTTAAATTGAAAGAGGAAAAGTTAAGCAATTAAACAACTTTAACTATTTGAAGATTTTACGATCTTGAATCCGGCATGCATCATTATACTTGTCTTAGAACAAAAACCTAATTCTTCAAATAAAATTTGATCACTCTATTCTTCCGAAATAACAAAAGAGAAGGATGTTCGAAAGATGTTTGATGAAATGACAACGAAGGATCGAATGTGCGATGATCCAAGAAAAGGTTTATGAGAACTAAACACAAATAAGGATAACATACTTGAAGTACATTCATCTTAGCCTCACTTATTATGTCAAATCAAAAATAGAATACTAACGTTTCTTAGAGCCTAAACACTTTAAATGTTCAATTGAATTTGTTTCAAGTATATTCATGTCATGATACTTTGTGGTAATGTTCATCTTTGTGGTATATGTGATGTTGGTCAAACCTTTCAAAGCACATTCATTATTGTATCTAAATTGGTTATGCTTAAGGTTATGGTTTCAAGTTTGCCATGCTAAGGTGCTTATATAATTAATTACGTCTAGTGACAAGATGGTTGACATTTAAGGAGATACATATATCATAGATCAAACTAGTAATACATAAAAGTTGGAAATTTACAATATGGATGCTCTCATAGTTTGATAGGACACAACTATGACGTATTTCATTTGGTAATGGTTGTTATTAACTTTTTTTCGACGAATTTCATGTAGACTTTAACATGTAGAGCTGAATGTTCAAAATCAACTCTATTTATTGATCATTTGGTCATGATTAGTTACCGAAAGATGGGTTTGAACCTAACTTCTTTGATTTCAACATGTTTGGTTCAAAATTCATCAAAACTAATTTTGATTATCAAAAATAAGTTTGTTGCTATTAACATGTGTACTTAACACTTATGAACTTGTAAAAAACTATTTTATCGCTTCCTTTGATGTAGTTATGGGTAACATATATTTCATGTTGATATGCTTTCAAATCAATAGATTATGCTAAATGTGGAAACATACCAAGTTCTTTGTGATCCACTTTATTAATTCATGATTCATAAAACGAATATTTAAAGGTTGTAATTTCTAAATATCATACATTAACTTCATTTAGTTTCAAAAATCTAATAACTAAGTACATAAATCCCAACATTATATGGTTATAGACCTCTTAATTAACCCTATAATCGAAGTATGATACGATGGATGAAAAATCTCAACACCAATTAAGAAAAAAAAAACAAATGTGGTGCTATCGTCATCTTTTCTGAAGCTTCGATCAAAGGATTCATCTAGCAATGTAAAAAAAATAGAAAAGATACAAAATCAATATTACTAAAAATAAAATGTGTATAAAAACTTATTAGATAGAACTTAGCTAATACAAAGCTATATGATAGCACCCAATTTTTCCGATTCAGCGATTCGATCTATGATTTATGTGAGTTGGAATTCCAATGCTTAGGTGTGAAGTTTCAAGAGTTAAAAGGAAAAAACCCTAAATCGACTATGATATCATGTTATAATTAACGTTCAACACAGACTATTTCTAAATAGAGTAGAAAATATATTGAATAGGTAAAAAGGACCTGAAAACAATTATCTAAACACACATGGATCGTTAATGCATTCAAGAAGAAGAAAAATATAAAAAGATAAATAACATTACTGTATATTAAATGGCCATGGTGTTCATCATTTGGTAAATGTTACATCGACATGCTAAGTGCAAGGTGAAGATGCTCACATAATAAAACAATGACTCACCATATCATTTTTCAATTACAAACATCAATAGGCATGCATGCATTGTGTTTTAACGATGTTCCTTAAACATAAAGATTTAGATTACCATCAGAAAACATCATACCCTTGTATGAAAACTATAACCAAGTACCCATAGATATCACATCTATTTATACAACTCTTCATACTTGTTTTTATAATTTTCTTGAGTAAAACACACCTCATTTATTAGGTAAAGATTAGATCCCTTAAGTCTTATTATAAATCAACCAAGATGATACCGTTCACACTAGTCTTTTTGGTTGCAACGGCTGGCTTGATCTCACATGATTATCCGAAAAAAAAAAACAACTGTTTTTATATTTCATCTATCTAGTAGCGAACATGTTTTGAATCTAAATATTGTTTTTATATCTTGAATATACTAGACTTGTAGCATATGGATTTTAAACTTGGGATCACATGGATAATGAAGAAACATAGATAATGCACAAACGTTACCAATATAAATAATTTTCTCTTTCTAGGTCAACCGTTACCTACTAATAGATATAACTGCTCTTAGCCTAGATATGTTTGTAGATTATAAACCCTAGATTGATTATAAACAATGCAATCATATTAAAAGTTGCAAGAGAAACGGAACGCGATGTCATCAAGCCGAAGGACAACAAAGCAAATGTTAGATGAAGACTCAATACCAATCCAGAAAGAAATGCCATTATCACAAGGCGAAATGACGATGATTAGGTGTCTTATTTCAAGTGTTATGGAAAAAAACCCTAAATTAACTATGACGTCATATTAATACGTGAATCATTTAACATCTATGTAATTTTAATTAACAAAAAAATTTAGAATGAAAATAAAGTTGCATCTAGTCTAATAAATATTACCAAAGCGCTCATAAAAAGAAAATCTTACATTAAACATACGATAAAAACATTGTTAACACAATATATTTATATAGATTGGGTAAGTTTAAGAGAATCTAACTTAGAATGTATACTTTGGATTTGAATAAAACTGTCAATGATTTATGTTTTCATGGTATTCTACGAAGTACGAAGTTGGTAAACAACTAGATCTCACTAAACATGTCCCCAATCGCAGAAATAGCGATTGATTCTATGCTTCAGATTGTAATCCCCTAAACAAACAAAGCATTCAAAACATCAAATCAAAGCCTGCGAACACTTGATGTTGATGATGATGATGACTGGAAGAATCGAAGATCACTGTCTCTCTTTCTCTAGACATCGAAGACGAAGAAGAAGGTGAAAAAAGGGAAGTGGGTGTGTGGGCTCGTGTTGGGTGGGGTGGGTTGTGATGCATTGTCCTGGCCGCTCCACGTGGCAAGAAGGGATTGGCTAAAGGACGAGTCTTTTTCTCCTTCTACACACAAAAACCCATGTCAGAGTGTTGGGTGTTGTGTTAATTCCAAACTTCATCTCTCTATTTATGAGGTGATATAAATAAAGACCCCCCTCGATTACCCATCATACGCTCTTGTTTTCCCCCTTTTCCGCCTTGCCCTAGCTCACAATCGCAAACCCCTCTTTCGATTCAATCGATTTCTGATCGTTTGAAATACCCTTTTGCGTTTGATCTACTCTTGTAAGTTGTTCTTTACTTCAATTTTTGTTTTTTAAGTTGGTGGGTTTTCTCAATTTCAGCTGTTTGTTGCTTGATGCAACACTTTTGTTGTTTTAGTCCCCAAATTGGATCTTCCTGATCAAGATTTTCCTGATTTGGGGTTTTGGGTTTAATAATCAAACTATTGAATTTGAATGTGTGTTCTTATAAGGTTACATGGGTTGCTTGAAATCTAGAATTGCCTTTGACCATTAACTGTTTAGTTTGTTGAGTGACCAGTGTTGGAATCTTGTGTTAATATGCATGCTGTGTTGTTGCTTACTTGGTTTTAGATTTTCTGAGTCACTCTTGAAATTTGATTTGGAAATGAAACTTTTTGACATAACATTGGTTGGAATGTGTGTGTTTCAATGTGTTAGGTGATATGGTTTGCAATTTTCTTATATGCGCTAATGAATGAAGGCATTGGTTGAAATGTGTGTTTGCTGTTTTGGACCCTTGATTAGGTTTTTGTTTCCACTTGATCAATATCCAAATCCAGTTCCTGATTACTTGTGTCCATTGATTGGATCGTCTTTTTTATTCCTTTGCTAATTAATACCATTCATGTGTGTTCCTCAGTGTAGCAGATTGAGGTTTAGTCACTTGCAAATGTCATGTGTCGCCCTTAAAAGAAGATGAAAGATCCGGACGTTAAAATGAAGAATAATGAGTTATCAACCAGTGACATTGTCAATGGAAACTGGGTTTTGAAGCGTAAGAGGAAAAAAATTACTTCGGGCCCAGTCAAACCCAATGGCAATGTAACGGATTTTGTGACGTCAGAATCTCACGTGAGTTCTTCACCAAAAGACAAGTTAAAGAAAGAAAGCTCTTCTGATCAGTGTCCCACAAAGGAAAAAGGAAATGATGGGGTGAAGTCTCCTAACAATGGAATCTTATTGTTTGGTTAAGCAGATTTTGGTGTATTATTTCATTATCATTGATGGGTTAGATAATCAGCTTTGTATGGTTACATAAGCTGCAACAAAACTGGTCATATAAGTGTAATATAAAACTTCCATTTTAACTTTTTTTAACCTAATTGGAGAGACTTGCTCCAATTTTAGAAAATATCTCCTATTTTACGATAATGTGTGTTTCATTTATAGTTTCATGAACAATTGGATATGCCTCACTAAACAATTGATTATATGATTACGATAACATAAACCTGCAGAAGTACAACCAAACACTATAATACAAACAGGTTTATTTATTACAGCTGATTATATGAATCTAATTATCGAATATATTGCAGCTTATTAAATGAATCTGATTATCGAATATATCATTTAAGTGCTTTTGAAAACGTATATCCAAGCACCCTTTATACAAATGTGTGTGTGTTTATTTGATCTGTGTATCTTCCTTTTTTTATCAGAACTATTTTGAGTGCGTTGTTTGTGATCTTGGTGGCGAATTGCTCTGTTGTGACAGCTGTCCCAGGACTTATCATATTGAGTGCCTGGATCCACCTATGAAGGTTTGAATTTCTTTATATATTTATGTGTTTCTTGCAATGGTCCTTTTATGTAATGATCAAAGTTGTTCAGTGAAAACAATACTTTTATCTTCTTTTGTTTTGCATGTGAAGCGTATACCAAATGGGAAGTGGAATTGCCCTAGCTGTTGTCTTAATAATAGTAAAGCTGAACCTCATAATGATTCAAACCATTCCTCCAAAGGGACAAAAACAAATGTCACAAGTAAAAAAACTAAAAGCAGAATTAAATCTGCAAAACCTGACAAAATTGGGAAAAAAGATTGAGGAAAGAGAAACCAGCTCTTTCAAGCCCTAATGTGGAAGTATTGGATTCATCTTTTCAAGATGTTAATGATGAGAAACAGATCGATGAAGAAGAAAATAAGGTTATAAAGATAGAGATGAATGAAGAGAATTCTGATGAGGATCACATACCAATCAAGAAAGTTGTTCTTGGTGTAAAAAGTGTCAAAAAGAAATACATGAAAAGGAAAAGGAAAACTCCTTCTGATGATGCTAAAAAGAAATCGAAAACTGATAAGGGTAAAAATGGTAAAGCCCATTTGGCATCAAGCAGTTCTCAAATAAAGCAGAAGTCTGTTAAGCATACAAAGGCAAAATCTTTGTCAAGAAACGACATGGGAAGTGAGATTTTTGATATCAAGTTTCAAGGCGAGGTATTAATTATTTAGGTATTTATGGTAATAATGCTATCTTTTGGAGGTTGTGCGGACTAGGTAATGGGTCAAAACAGGTTGGATTGACCCACATGCACTTTATTAATCCATTTGTTTTGCATTTATTTATATAAATACTTCATTTTGTTAGATATAATATATATATGTGTGTGTGTGTGTGTATATAGGGATGCATTCAAATGAGAATCATTAAATTTTTTTGAACTAAAAAGAACCATTTATAGCCACAAGATTTTAGAGACATAAAGTAGCTTCCTTCCACTTCAATTTTAAAATGAAAAAACTTGTGCCTAGAAATGGTTCTTAATATTGGTTATTTGATTCTCAATTGAACACACACATATCCATATCCATATGCATATGCATATGCATATGCAAATGCATATGCATATGCGCGTGTGTGTTATACATCAATAATCATAACATTTTCAAATAAAGCAATTTAGGCTATTTAGGCAATAATTCATTTCGTGTGAATTTTAACCCATTTGACCTAGTTAAATGTTTATTTCGCATGAATTTAATCACCTCCTAGTTCCCTTAAAGGTGATCCTGTATAGCGTTGTCTTGATCCTTTTATTAATATGGTTTCCTTTGTCATTAGAACTAATAAAATCTTGTTATATTATGTAACTCTAGTCTCAATAGTGATAGGAATTTGAACATACGTATAGAAATGGTAGCCCATACTTCTTAACTTATGAATCACACTCTGATCTGACAATTTTTTGAGTACCAGACTACCAGTTTTAACAATAAATGGAGAAACAATCATTAAGCACTTTGATGTTGGTTTATTTGACTTCAAGTTAGTTTTTGTCCCGTCAATCATTGTTATATTCTTATTCCATTTCAAACTAGCATAATGATCACAACGAAATAACTATATCTATTACTTTATATTACCCATCTAGTTATTTACAAAAATAAGGATCTTTACACTTCATTATTAGAGTTAATTACACAGACGGTCCTTACGGTTTAGGTAAAGTAACAAGTTTGGGGGTTGTGGTTTTCATTTTAACGAGTTTCAGCATTAAGACTAACTTTTGTTAAATTACCGTAAAATTACCAAAATGCCTTTAACTTATCACCCATTGACTTTGACTATTCAAAAAGTCAAGGTTATTTTGGTCTTTTCACCTTAATTTAACCAGAAAGTTGATGGAAGTTAGCCTTAATACCCAAACTTGTTACCAAATTGAAAGCACAAACCCCAAACTTGTTACGAATATTGCATGGTACCCAAACCATAGGTAACATCTATGTAGTTAACTCTTATTATTAATATTATTAATTTTTGTTTTCTGCTAATACGTCGCAGGTTGATCGGGTATTAGGTTGTCGAATTGTAGCCATTGAGATGAATATTGCGCATCATCAGTCTGCACCAGAAGCTGACAACATGCCTTCTCTGAATTTTGACAACAATATTGGACAGCTGGACAAAAACCCCACATGTAATGCATGTGTAGGAGATGCTGAAATAGTCAATGTGGGCATAGAGGATATATTCACCAATCCTGATATAGAAATATTGACCAAAGATTATGGTGAAGAGAGTATAGTTGATTTAGTGGTTCAACCCGTGGATGATCCTGGGTCCACATCAGCAGACAAGAAAAGTAAAGATGATTTATCTTCAACTTCATATGATTTTGCAAAACCAACAGAAATGATGGCAATAGGAGACAATGGTAATGGTGTTTCATGTTCTTTTGAAGTTAAAGACCATAAGATTGATGCGAACAATGAAGCAAACAATAGTAATGAGAAAAAGGAGTCATATGAGTTTTTAGTCAAATGGGTTGGAAAATCTCATTTACATAATACTTGGGTAGCTGAATCACAGTTAAAAGTTATGGCGAAGAGGAAACTAGACAACTACAAGGGTAAATATGGAAGAACAGTGATAAATATCTGTGAAGAAAAATGGAAAGTGCCACAACGAGTGATTGCTAAAGATGGATCTACTCATGTTTTTGTAAAGTGGACCGGTCTCCCTTATGATGAATGCACATGGGAAAAGACAGACGAGCCTGTAGTCATGAAATCATCTCATCTTATTGATTTATTCAATTTATTTGAGCAACAAACACTAGAAAAAGAGGCTGCTAAAAATGAGACCTTAAAGGAAAAGGGTAATGATGTAATTACCCTAATTGATCAACCTAAAGAGCTAAAAGGGTCGTTATTTCCACATCAATTAGAAGCACTCAATTGGTTGAGAAAATGTTGGTCAAAGTCGAAAAATGTGATCCTTGCTGATGAAATGGGATTGGGTAAAACAATATCTGCATCTGCGTTTCTATCATCTTTATATTTTGAATTTAGAGCACGGTTGCCTTCTCTAGTTTTGGTTCCTCTTTCAACTATGCCAAATTGGATGGCTGAATTTTCATTGTGGGCCCCCAATTTAAACGTTGTTGAATATCACGGTTGTTCACGGGCCCGGGCTTTGATGCGTGATTATGAATGGCATGCAAATGATCCGTTGACTTCAAAGAAAACATCTAGTTATAAGTTCAATGTTCTTTTAACCACTTATGAGATGATTCTTGCTGATTCAGCTCATTTAAGTAAGATTCCATGGGAAGTACTTATAGTTGATGAGGGCCATAGGCTTAAAAACTCAGGTAGTAAGCTTTTTAGCTTGCTCAACACATTCTCTTTTCAACATCGTGTGTTATTAACCGGGACCCCACTTCAAAACAACTTTGGAGAGATGTATAATTTGCTGAATTTCTTGCAGCCTGCTTCTTTCCCGTCTCTAAAATCATTTGAGGATAAGTTTAGTGATCTTACGACAGCCGAAAAAGTTGATGAATTGAAGAAACTTGTGGCTCCTCATATGCTTAGAAGGCTTAAAAAAGATGCTATGCAAAACATCCCTCCAAAGACTGAACGTGTTGTTCCTGTTGACTTATCAACCATTCAAGCCGAATATTATCGGGCCATGTTAACAAAAAATTACCAGGTGTTACGCAATATTGGAAGAGGCGTCCCACAGCAATCAATGTTAAATATTGTAATGCAATTAAGAAAAGTGTGTAACCACCCATATCTCATCCCGGGAACTGAACCTGAATCTGGGACAGTTGAATTTCTTCATGATATGCGGATTAAGGCATCGGCTAAACTTGCTTTGCTTCATTCCATGCTTAAAATATTGCACAAAGAAGGTCATCGGGTTCTTATATTTTCACAAATGACTAAGCTTTTAGATATTATTGAAGATTATTTGAATATTGAATTTGGGCCTACAACATTTGAGAGAGTTGACGGGTCGGTATCGATAGCTGACCGCCAAATGAGAATTGCACGGTTTAATCAAGACAAAAGTCGGTTTGTGTTTTTGTTATCAACCCGTTCATGTGGGCTGGGGATTAATTTGGCGAGTGCTGACACAGTTATAATATATGATTCTGATTTTAACCCCCATGCTGATATTCAAGCAATGAACCGGGCCCATAGAATTGGGCAGTCAAAGAGACTTCTTGTTTACAGGCTTGTTGTTCGTGCAAGTGTTGAAGAACGAATCTTGCAGCTTGCAAAGAAGAAATTGATGTTGGATCATCTTTTTGTTAACAAATCTGGATCTCAAAAGGAGGTTGAAGATATCTTAAAGTGGGGAACAGAACAGCTTTTTAATGATTCTTCTAAAGAGACAGGGGGTGAAAATGATGTGAATAAAGACGAAGGTTCTGTAGATTTAGAACATAAGAATAAAAGGCGGGTTGGGGGTTTGGGTGATGTGTACCAGGATAAGTGCACAGCTGGCAGTACTCAGATTGTGTGGGATGAAGCTGCTATTTTGAAGTTGCTTGATCGGTCAAACATTGACTCTGTTTTAACTGAAAATGGTGAAGGAGATTTGGAAAATGATATGCTTGGCTCAGTGAAGGTATGATAGAATGATATAATTGCTTTATTAAGTAAACACAGCCATTTCTTTTGGGACACAAGCGTATGGGTTAACATTGGTTACATCATAGTGTATGCTTCTTTGGTTAATATTCTTGCTTATCATTTATTTAGTTCATGGTTCTATTTACCTACATGCTTACTACAAAATGCTCTGCATTTTTGGCTCATGTACTTACAACCAGGCCACTTTGTGTTTTGGTTCATTTCTAATAATTCAATTGATTCAAACTTTGAATTGGGTTGAAAGTTGTTAGTTGTCCAAATTGTATTTTAATACTTGCAGCCTCCTAAGTCATTTTATTTGAATATCAAGATTATTACTGTAATAATATATAGTTTTTATATTCAGACCGTAAAAAAAATGATAATTGGCCCTTCCTCATTTCAAATCAAAGGCAAGGCAACACAAATCTGTATTTGACCTATTGACTTGTATCCTGGCCTACCCATTTTGCAATATCTACAATGTAGTACATTAAAAATATTTGTTAATTCTTATTCTTGATGTGTTTCATTCTTTTTGATTTAGTCTCTGGATTGGAATGATGAACCAACAGAAGAACAAGGAGGAAATGAGTCACCTTCAGCATTAATTGATGGTCCCACCTCCCAAAATCTTGAAAAGAAAGAGGACAGTTCAGGAAACGTTACCGAAGAAAATGAATGGGATAGGCTTCTGAGAGTGAGGTAACTGGTACAATCTAGTTGTATTATTTCAGTATTAATCTAATAACTTGAATAAATTAATTTAAGAGGTTTTATGCATTACTACACTTTGGGGATGCTTGACCTATTTGTCCTATTTTCAATTTTAGCTATTTTTATTATGTATGTTTGATCGATCAGAGATAAATGCATAACCCATATTTACAAGTAAGTGGGTCTGATATTGTCGATTAGTGGTTCTTATTTGTATTTTATTTTGGTTCTGTAGATGGGAGAAGTACCAGAGTGAGGAAGAAGCAGCCCTTGGTCGTGGGAAAAGGGTAAGAAAAGCGGTTTCATACAGGGAAGCATATGCTCAACAACCTTCTGAAACATTAAACCTGGTAAATTTAGGTTTTAAGATTATTTTTTGTATATTTTTGCACATCGATCTGTTTTTGCTCATGTAAGTCACACATTTGGGCGTATAACATTTATTCAAAATCAACACCTTACTTTATTGTGTATCAGAATGGTGCTGATGAGGAACCAGAACCTGAACCAGAACCAGAGCCAGTGCGTGAGTATACACCGGCAGGAAAAGCTCTGAAAATTAAGTTGTGAGTTTTATATCCTCCTATAAAAAACCATCATTTTTTTAAGCTTTAATCAGATCTTTTAATCTTGGATTATAAGGCATTTTTGCATGGTATAATGATGTGTATATTTAACAGCACTAAACTTCGAGCCAGACAAAAAGACAGATTGGCTCAAATGAAAGCATTTAGAGAATCACTTTCTACTAAAGGAGATGATGGTTTGAGTCTCCTTCTGCCACCAAACACTGAAGCTCCAAAAGAGTATCAAGAAGAAAATTCAACTAGCAGGACCGATCCCAATACAAATCCGGACAAGGTACCAACTCATAAACCAAAATCTTGACTTCTTGGTTCAATTTTACCCAAACAATTTTGCCCGTTTAGCAAACTATTTTATACAAATGAATCAGGTTTAGGATGTTTGTATACATTAAAAATAAGCATTGGGCAACTTTTTACCTGTTTGACCTGTTGAATTGTTTCAATTTGTGAGCTTTTATCTTTGATACTTTATAGGGAAAAGAATTGGTGCAAAGTGGCAGAATGCATGCAGTTCTTGGGCTATGTGCTCCAAACTCTAAGTTGATGGAGTCTGCTAATAGAAACACTTCAAGATTTTCAGGTAGACAAGAAAAGCATACAATGGGCCTTGAGTTCCCATTTCATCTGCCATACCCTGGGCCTGGTCCCTCGATTGATGCCCCTGCAAAAGCTCGTGTCAGATTCAGACATCCAGATGGCATTTCTGAACTCGACCAAAATGCGTTTACCTCTGCTGATGCTCTACATCTTCGTCCCGAGATGGTACCATTGCCTCATCTACCCTTTGATATGACTAAACTATCCTCCCGGGAGCAAAACATCTCACATGCTCAGCCTGACTTGTTTCCCAATTTAACCTTGGGGAGATCGATTGGCGACTTCTCTGCGATCCCAATGTTTCCCAAATTGAGATTTCGGAAAGATAATCATCATCAAGAAATGGATGCGGGCCCTCCTCCCCCGATGTTGGGCCTGAGCCCAGGTCAGATGCTGCCCATGTTTGCATCGTTGCCAGAAAATCATCGCAAAGTTCTTGAGAACATAATGATGCGAACGGGTCCGGGTTCGGGTTCTGGACCGAGCAATCAACTTAAAAGGAAACTTGTTAAAGATTTTTGGTCTGAAGATGAACTTGATTTTCTGTGGATTGGTGTTCGTAGACATGGGCGTGGCAGTTGGGATGCCATGCTTCAAGACCCGAGGCTTAAATTTTCAAGATTTAGGGTGGCTGATGACCTGGCAGCAAGATGGGAGGAAGAACAACTTAAGATCTTGGATCAACCAGCTCAAACAGGATCAAAAGATTCAAAGTCTGGGAAATCACCTGTTTTTCCTGACATTTCTGATGGAATGATGAAACGGGCTTTGCATAAAAGCCGGTTTGCTGGCAGTCCACTCGGTTTTCAGCCCCATTTGACTGAAATGAAACTGGGATTGGACGATATAAACCGCGAGAAGCAGAATCTTCGTGGGTTTGAAACCGAACATTTACCGACATGGAATCTTGAGAGATTCCCAATGAATCTTTCTGGAGATTCTGCTGCTGGACCTTCTGATAGATTGGAACAACAGCATATTCTTCCAAACCCATTTGTTTTGGGATCTCTTGGATTGAATGGCTTTGGCTTGTTTGCTTCACATCAAAATCAGGGCTTGAAAATGCCAAACCTTTTTCACAGTGGTGGGACTAATGATTGTTTTAAAGGTGAAAATGTTGGAAATTTGAAAGGAAAAGAGGCTGCTGGCAGCCATGACGGTGATGTTGGTGGTTCATTGGAAAACAAGTTACCTCATTGGCTTCGTAAAGCTGTCGGTGGTGGTGGTGGTGATGTTCCAGCCCGGCCACCAGAGCCTGAACTGCCGCCAGCACTGCCACCAACTGTTACTGCAATAGCAGAATCAGTTCGTTTGTTATACAAAGACGAACCACCATCCATTCCTCCGTTTATCCCTCCTGGTTTGCCACCTACCTGTCCTGAAGACCCTCGCCGGATATTCAAGAAGAAGCGCCGCCACTCACTTGGACTCAGTTACCAATCACCACTAGACATCCCGGGAACTAGCCATCAACCTCAAGAGCTTGCTTCTACTTCAGTAACTGAACCAGACCTCAATGTACCACCACCACCACCACCTTTGATCAACCAAACTGAGGTTGACTCACCATCTTCATCACCAAGTTCAGATCCAGAAAGTAGAACAATCTTACAGGACTCGAGCAAGACTCGATCAAAGGCAACGGGAGCAGAGGACGAGGAGGTTTCATCAGAAGGGACGGTATCGGATCATGAAACTTGAAGGGTTATAATGGTTCTCTAATTTTTGTAGGCATTTGTTGGGATCAAGTAGAAAAATACAAGATTTATAGGTGGGCTCTAAATGATGTAAAGTAGTATAAATCTCAGAAAAATACATCAAGTAAATGATATTTGTATGCATTTTGAACAGGTTGAAAATTAGATGTTGTCGGACTTTGGCTTGTGTTTTTGGGCATGCATGATTAACATAGTAGAACCATTTAATCTCTGATCTAGTAATTGAACACCTGAACTTATTTTTTTTTTGTTTTTTATTATATATTTTTTTAATAATATGCTTACTTTTAAAGAATCTTATACCGTATTTAGGTATTTATGTTGTAACACTTGCCTAAACTTCAATTTCCATTTGTAAAATAAATAAACTAGGACTAAACGGTCCGGTATGCTGTAAAATAAAAAATGAACGAAGCAGTATCCCATAACTAGGTGCCCAAAGGATTTCCACTTCCTATACAAAGAAACTAATTTGTGACACTAAAGTTTTTGTAATTGTCATGAGACATAAAAGTGACTTAAATATTGTATAGAAAGCAAGTATGTACGAAAAGTGGCATTTATAAAAGTACTACACCTACATACATTAAAACAACACCAAAATAATTACTAGTAACTAGGGCTGTAAACGAACCGAATGAACACAAACAAGTCCTTGTTCGTTTGTTTAATTTTTATCTTGTTTACGAACGGTTCACGAACACTAACCGAACATAAATTCTTGGTCGTGTTCGTTTTGGTAAGAAATTTAACGTGTTCATGAACGCAAACGAACACACATTATTTAAACAATAAAAATCAACATTCTTAATATAAAGAATTAGAGATAATCATTTATATAAATATAATGTTTAATATTATAGTATTAAACTAAAACTAGCTTAAATATTATGGTATTAAACTAAAACTAAAAATTTAAGAATATACAACACAGTTAAAATATAAATACAATAAATAAAATAACCGAACATAAACGTAATCGAACGTTCACGAATACAAATGAACGAACACGATCTCTGTTCATGTTCATGTTCGTTCATTTATTAAACGAACAAACATAAACGAACTTCCCACCGAACGGTTCACGAACTGTTTGCTAAACGTTCAGTTCGTTTAAAACCCTACTAGTAGCTTCATTTAAATAATCTACTTTTGCAAATCAAAACAAAGAATTAAAGGAAAAACAAACATATGTCACTCTTTCATATGCCTTTTTAACCATCATATAAAAGACCTAACTATTGGTTTTAAATAAATCATCTCATCATCAAGAATCAAAGTGAAAAACAATATCATCTAAGATTGTTGTTTGAACAACTATGCAAAGGTCTTGGTTTTAGTTGTTTTGAAACACATGGGTTTGTAAAAAACAATCCAAAACGACTTGTAAAAAAACAAATGCATACTAAGAAAACATTAATAACTATTGGTAATATTAGATATTACTATATATACATTTATCAACTTAGTGAATAGTAATATTAATTTTTTATTTTTACGTTTTAAATAAAATCTTAATAATATGGCTGTAAATAATATTTATTTGGCCAGATCAACTGGCAAAGAATGTGGCACCGTAAGTTTCTTCTTTCACTTGGCCGGGGTTCGATCCTTGCGTGAGTCTCTCCTCCCTTTTTTTATTTTACGTCCATATATAATTAAATAATAACAATTCCTAAATTAAATAATTAAACATTAAAAATTTAAAATTAAATAATTATACTAATTAAAGAATGATAATAATTAAATATATGTTTTGTTTATTTTATGTTCTCATTCTTTGATGGTAGATTTTACGATTACGAATGCCTTTTTGGTTTCCTTGTCAATTTAACATTTTCTTTTGCGACGATTTAGAAAAAGCTAACTTCCGTTATGGTCGATTTTTAGTATGCGTTTGATATTCGTGATCTTGTTACAGTAATAGTGATTGGATACCTATGTCAGGAGAGTGATATGACTTGTACATTTTTAACATAATCTTAAATTAGTATAAATCATGTCTTTTATTTCTATTAAATACGAGGTTACCGCCGCAACGCGCGGCTAAACCCCTAGTTTATATGACAAATGTATACACCAAGAATCTTCATGATATTTAAGTAAATGAACACCACAAAGTGCATTTTTACAAAAAACTCTTTTAATTTTTGGAAAAAAAATAATAACTATTGGTAATAATAAATATTTATATGATTAACAATCCCAGTATGGCCATTTTAATAAAGAAATCAAATTAAAGAATTACATCTGGTTAAATTATAACAATAAGTTAGTTAAATAAAATCCTTAACAATAAGACATCAATTTTATTTATCTAAGCTCACCATTTTATAAAAACGTACACCTACATACATTAAAACACCACTAAAATACATACTAGTAGCTTCTTTTAAATAATAATCTACTCATCCAAATCAAGTTAAAGTATTATAGGAAAAAAGACAAAATAAAATGTCACTATTCCATACAATTTCTTAACCACATTACAAATAACCAAACCCATCACCTCACTCACAAAACAAGACTGTGTAATTATCACATTCTTTTTACTTCACTTATACATAACATATACACTACGTAAACAACTATTAGTATCACCCTCTCTTCACCCACTCATATGTAACCATCAAATTTTCTCGCTCTATCACCCTCTCCTCATTTCATTTTTCTCTTTCTTTCACGCCCATGACCGGGCTTACAACTGGCTCACCACGCCGACGGGTGGGAGGGGCGTGACACCCTATCACTCGGGTGTTCATGCCCCAATACACACATCCTAAGAGCTAAAATGATGAAAAAATCACAAATCATCACAACTCTGAATCAAAATGATAAACAAAATCATTTAAGATGCTTGTTTGAATAACCAAGAAAAAATCATGGTTTTAGTTTTTGAAAAACTTGTGGGTTTGTTGAAAGCGACCCAATATAACTTGTACAACTTAAGAATGGTGATAATGATCTAACCTAAACCACAAAGTTCAATCAACACCCTAAAACCAACAAAATCGAAATCACGTAACTTTAGAAAAAAACACTTTTTTTTTCATGTTTCTTTCTGTGAAAGTACTCATGAAAAGGATCCATAAATAATAAGTGGCAAAAATAAACTAAAACAAAGTATTATAGCAAAACCATACTTTATTTTGCAAGACCCTTCATGACTTATTATTGTATTATTATAGTTTGGAGTTAATTGCACAAATGATTTATATGGTTTGATCATAGCGTAGATTTCGCTCCCAAACTTCAAGAAATTGCAAATATGGTCCAAACATTTATGAAAAGGTTGCATAGATGGTCTGTGTGATTTGGTGAGATTGTAAGTTTGGTCCTTAACATTGAAAAATTGCAAACTTAGTTTCAACATTTTTGAGAAGATTGCATAAATGGTTCACATGGTTTGATCAATTACAAATTAAGTCCCCATATATAATTATGATTATATTTAATATTTTAGAATTTAGTTATTTAAGATCGATTAATATATATAATTCATAAATTCAAACTAAATATTTAAACAATATTAAAATAATTTAAACTTTATTAAAATAATTTGTATTATCTCAAGAAGTTATTTAAAACAGTTGTATTCATATTAATTTATTAAACAAATAAAACAGCAAAAAATATTGAACGATAAACATTAAGTAGATAAGATTTTTAAAACTTTTGATTCATAAGTTATATTAATAATGCTAAAGTAATTAGTATGGATTCACAAATTATTTTTATAACCCAATCTTATGTAATGTGACTTATTAGCAATGATATATTTTAATAATTGATTTGAATCATAGATTATTTATACTAATCGATTTTAATTAATGTGCACTAACATTTAATTTTTATTTAAATAATTAGTGTGAATTTATAGATTATTTAAATTAATAGATATTAAATAACTAGGTTCTAACATTTAAAATATAATCGTAATTTGATCTGGGACTAAATCTTCCGCTGATCAAGCCATAAAGACCATTTATGCAATCTTCTCACAAATGTTTGGACTAAGTTTGCAATTTTTAAAATGTTGGGAACCAAACATGCAATATGACCAAACTATAGGGACCATGTATGTAACATTCTCATGAATATTTGAATTAAATTTGCAAATTTTAAAGGTTGAGGGTCAAGCCTGTAATTTGCTCAAAGCACAGATATTTTTTTTGCTTTCTTATTTTTTTGTCAGAATACCGATAAATTAATAAAAAGAATACTGCAAACTCAAATTCTTAAAAATTTACTATTTAAAAACTTATAAACTAAAATATTGTTTTTTTAAAGTTATGTAGCTATTATTTTCATTTTGGTTATAATATCAAATAAAAAAAAAATACTCTGAACATTTCAGAAAATTCTTATAACCTACATAAGAATTTTAATAACCAAAGTTTTAGAAGTTAGACTCAGTTGGCCCTAACTATGAAAATTCCCCATAACGGTACATGCTTTCACACTATTTTCCTTTGATGGATCTTCGTTAAAAAAACTTAACGCCGTTAGCTTTTTTTCGAATTTCAAACGGATCTTTTAGTGTTTTTGATCAAAATGAGAATACGAGTCAAATGATGTATAGCTTTGATGTGCGTAAAGACAATATGTTTTTAATGAGAAAATTTACATACACAATTAAGTTAAAAATGGGTTTTTACCAAGTTACCAAACTACCCACGTTAGGCTAGTGTACCTATCGTTATACACTATAGTATTGGCAAGAACCAAATGTCAATCCGTGGGACACAACGAATACCAATAATGAACTGTCTTCAATATCCAACCAATGTAAATTAAGTTGTTTTATGAATGATTTATATTTCAAACAAAACAATAATGGAGAAGAAAGTAATTCAAAAGAGCAATTAAAAGCAAATTTAAACAATAAGCGAGAAAACTATTACTTAGGTCTTGAATCCTCCTAAACATGCAAAGACAATTGTAGAATGACTAATCCAATGAAACTGTCTCCAAATTATATAATCAAAACCTAAAGGACTATAGACGCATCCAATAGATTATAAAAATCAATATTCATGAAGTACAAACAGATTTAATTGTGTCATAAGCTATAAAGGTTTAGAATCCTAGTCAAAGGTAATTCAAACCAACAAACAATAGAACGATAAAAATATGGCTAATCTAAACAGCCCTAAAGTTTTTAAGCAATCCCAATTCAATTCTTATTATAATCTCAAAACATCAAATTCATGAATAAGCAACCTACACCTTACGTCTACAAGCATGCAAATTAACCAAACAATGAATAGATTGATTTTAAGCAAAGATGTTGATTTGTCCAAACTTAATACCTATGGTTGCACTACTGATCATCCAAGATTACCATCAAGGATTATCATTTACTAGTCCTAGTCTCATGCATTAAATTGAAACTCAACCAATAAACAATCCAACAATAAGTATGCTAACACATGGGGGTAATCCTACATGCCATGATCAATATACCCACATAATCAGATGATAAACTCAACATAAATCAGCAACACATGATCATCATAACTGAATTGAATAAGGATTATTAAAGTCAACACAATTTCATTAGAAAAGTCAAACTAAAAACTCAAACACATCTAGAATTCATCAAAACCCAAGTAATAAACGAATTAGCCGAGCATGGCTGTGAAAAACTGAACAAAAGTCATAAAAATAGTCATGGTTCATAAGAAAAACGAAATCAGAAGAAGAAAAACTAAACCGGAAGACTAGTCGACCCGCTCGATCAACCGCAGCTCAAAACTCTTCAAGTTCTCGACTTTTGGCTTCAAAAACTCCAAAAACGCTCTCTGGAAGTCGATCCCCCTCAACCCTATCCGTATATGTGCTTAAATATGTAAAAACTAGGGTTTTCGGGATTCATACGGACCGTATGAACCTCATATTGTGACACCCGGCAATTTCAGGTAAATTGCAACTCTTACATTCTTTACATTTCACATTCATACTTGTTGCATTTCATTTAATTATGTTTAATTAGATGAGTTGAACACAAACTACTGCGAAACGATAGTTCGTGGAATTATCGAATCGTACAACGCACATTGGTTTTGGAAACCAAGTGTGGCAAACACAACACTAACACAAAACAATAATTCGGGGAATTACTGAATTGTGCATTACACGTTGATTGGGATTAATCAAGCGTGCAAACACTTCGTAAAACACAAACACAAACGATCACCGATAATTCGAGGAATTATCGAAACACACACGAGTCTCACGAAGTTTGTGAACAAACAATCGAATGTCAATTGAGTCACAGATGACCGAATATTAGTAATCAAGGTCAATCGATGATAACTGCGTACGAAGAATTACGTCAGCAACGAATTTAGCATAGTTGATCGTGCTTAGAATCCACGTGGAGTTGACAATCGAAGTTATTATGGGATGATAGTATGTGAGAAATGATGAACATGGGCGAAAACCGCGTACAAAACGGAGTTACGGATGGTCCGGAATTGCAAAACGAAGTTTCTGTCGAAAAATGGAAAAAAAATGGTCTTCGCGGTACGCGATGGAGAAGTTGAGGGTTTTTCGCGGTACGCGATGCTTGAAAATATCTGAGATTTCTCCGGATTCCTCCGCGATACGCGAAGCCTACTTTTCTTATCATCGCGGTACGCGACGGATGGAGATGTCGCCAACTTGCTTAAAAAGATTAGATTTCATCAGATTATCATCATCATCACATTCTTTTTCTTCCAGCCGAAGACACCATTATCACCTTCGAAATTTTCACCATCCAACACATCCAATCTCTGTTTCGAAGCCTCCGGGACGTATAGATCGCATCCAGAAGCGTTAAAACAAGTTCTGATCATCTTTCTATCCGCAGAACTTCTTCAGATTAGGTAATGGTTCATTTTAAACCTTCTGGTTTGATTTTGAATGATTAAATCTTAGTTTTGAACGTAATGATATAGTTAGGATTGTTGATTTTCACCTAGATGATGGCTAGGATTGATTTTTAATGACAAACTCAAACTGTTAACGGGTAAATCCTTGTTTTGAGCCGTTGTAATGCCCGGTTTGCATGGGATCATAATAATGGTTATAATGGTTTAAACCATTTGATTATGACTATGTAAATGATTAGTTTGATTAATACCTGTCATGCAAAACACTCGGTTGAGCACACCGACACTTGGAGTTGTATGTGATACAACACACCACAAAACACTCGGTTGGGCACACCGACACTTGGAGTTGTATGGGATACAACACACCACAAAACACATACTCACACCTATATGGTTATAGGTGCCTACTAGCGGGATTGCTAGCATTCGCAGACGCGAACACACAAACACACCGGAACTGCTAATCAGGTGAGTTCACGGCCCCTTTTTACATTTTCTACCTTTGGGGGAGAAAACCTTGCATGATAAACTGTTTTTGGAAAACAACTCATTTCATTTATGTATGGACATGCTTTATCACTATATGTATATGTGTGGACCACATCACAACTAAAAGTCCTCGCGATACTCCACGGACCGTTAGTAGCGCGTAGCGCCTAGCGTGGTAATCTTGAATAGTACTATTTGGGCCTGACAAGCCCCACCCATCGCGCCTGGGAGGCCAACCCGATTTGAGGTCGGAATGGGTGCAATATTGACCAACACTTTGCCATTGTCTTGTGATGGACATGGCGGGAGGCACAACTGTCAGCTTCGGTACGACCCCGCATATAATATAACTGTATTGACTAGCTATCAATCGATACTGCATTGTAATGATACATAAATAACAACTCTTACTTTAAACATGGGATGTTTACTGCTTATGATAAACCTGTGCTCTCACCAACCTTTGTGTTGACTCTTTTACTCGCATGTTTTCTCAGGTAACTAAGACACGCTCACAAGGATTAGGATGCTAGGCTGGAGTCGCATGCATCTGCTTAAATGTCTTAGTATATTTTGAGAACATATATCTATTTGACATGTTATGTAATATTAAACACCTTTTAACGTTTACGCAAACTGGAATCTTATGTTTTGTTTTGAAAACCGTTTTATGAATGCTTCCGCTGATCATGAATTTTAAATCTGTTTTGGATAACTTATACTCTACTTCCGCAACTCTGATATTACTAAACTATTTTATCCAAATTCTTGGATGTACGTACATAACCAGACATATAGGTCTCGCATGTTGTGTGACCGGAGACTGCGATCCTGACAATCTGCCTCCGCTCGCGCCCCAGCAGGGACGGGGTTTCTCGGGGTGCGACAGATTGGTATCAGAGCCTCCGGTTATTGCGAATTAGGTTTGCATTTAGTGAACTTAGTCTATAACCACTAGTCTGCACACTACACTTAGTGCCTAGTTGTGTGATACTTGCACACAAGTCACATCTGGTATGCATTATGTTCATCATCGCATGTGACTACCATGACGGGGAGAGAGTCGATAGCTCTACATGTTTTTAACAGTATCTACCGCACAGATTCCACTAGTCATTGGACAAACACTAACACTTATTCTTGCTATGAAGATCATGGCTGGAAGACGTGGAGGACGCAGGAATGCAGGTGGACGTGGAAACATCAACCTGACGCAAGCTGAGTTGAACGCACTCATTAATGAGCGAGTTGAGGAGGTAATTGCTGCACGGGAAGCTGCCCGTAATCAAAATCCACTGAACCAAGGTGATGAATTGGTTCATATTAATCTTGTATCACAATCATTCGTTTCAAATTCGACACGTTTGCCCGATACCTAATTTAACCTTATTCTCTGCATATCACAGGAGCAAATCCTAACCCTCCTCTCTGCACGTTCAAGATGTTTCTGGACTGTAAACCTCACTCATTCAGCGGCACTGAGGGAGCCGTTGGGTTATTGCGTTGGATTGAAAAGGCGGAATCAGTCTTTGCCATGAGTAACTGCAGGAATGATGACAGGGTCAAATTCGCTGCAGGGACATTTGAGGGAGCTGCCCTCACATGGTGGAATACTAATGTGCAAAACCTAGGGCTTGATGCAGCCAACGCCCTACCTTGGGATGACTTTAAGAGGATGCTGAACCGCGAATACTGTCCTCGCGGTGAAGTGCAGAAACTGGAAACGGAATTCTGGAACCATAAGATGATTGGTTCCGAGGTCGAGGCATACACCGCTCGATCGTATGAGCTGGCACACCTGTGCCCGGAAATGGCAACCCCACCCTTCAAACATATAGAGAAGTATATTGATGGATTGCCATCTCAAATCCAAGGAATGGTACTCTCTGCTGACCCCATTACCATGCAACAAGCCGTGCGATTAACCCAAAAGCTCACTGACTCGGCAGTTGCACAGGGACTCTTACCACCTCGTGGTACTGTAACCACAACCAATGACAAGGGTAAACGCAAATGGGATGACACTCTGAGCAAGACTTCCACTCTCCAACCACCACCACAACAACGTAAGTTTGGTTCGTCTCAGGCATACGCACCACCCATCCCAACCAACCAAAACCCCGGAACCTATGCAGGAAAACACCCCAAGTGCAACAAATGCAACTTACACCATGTTTTGGGGCAGTGTGGCTCTATCCGATGTCAACGGTGTGGCAAAAATGGACACCTTGCCAAAGACTGCAGGGGTGAACTACTTGTAAAGACCCCACAGCCACAACAGCAACAACAATTTGAAGCACCGAAGGGCTGCTTCGAATGTGGGAAACCAGGGCACTTCAAGAGGGACTGTCCACAGCTGAAAAATAACAACAATAACGGGAACAACAACGGTCCAAAGGGACGAGCCTTCGTGATCGGGGCAAAGGAGGCCAGAAAAGATCCCAACCTTGCAACTGGTACGTATCTCTTAAACGATAATTATGCATCTGTGTTGTTTGATACTGGGGCTGAGAAAAGTTTTATATCTAAGGATTGTAGTGAGATACTTGCCATTACCCCGACACCCTTAGATATTGAATACACAGTAGAGCTAGCTGATGGTAAATTAATTGTGACTAAGCATGTTCTGAAAGAATGCACATTAGAGCTAGCAGGCCATAAATTTAAGATTGACCTCATGCCGGTTACACTAGGCAGTTTTGATGTCGTAGTGGGCATGGATTGGTTGTCTGAAAACCAGGCTGAAATCATTTGCCACGACAAGGTTGTGCGCATACCTCTCCCTGGCGGAGAAACTCTAAATATCAAGGGTGAAAGGAGTGATATTCCTCTGAACATCATCTCGTGCATGAAAGCTCACAAATGCTTACGAAAGGTATACACAGCCATTCTAGCACTTATCACTAACAAGACTGAAGAGGAGAAGAGAATCGAAAATATCCCAGTCGTATGCAACTATCCCGATGTATTCCCTGAGGATCTACCAGGACTACCACCACCTCGACAAGTGGAGTTCCGCATAGACCTTGTGCCGGGAGCAGCGCCTATTGCACGAGCACCATATCGACTTGCACCTTCAGAGATGCAAGAACTAGCCAATCAACTGCAAGAGCTGTTGGACAAAGGTTTCATTAGACCAAGCTTCTCACCCTGGGGAGCTCCGGTCTTGTTTGTAAAGAAGAAAGATGGCACGTTTCGCATGTGTATTGACTACCGTGAGCTAAACAAAATGACAATCAAGAACCGTTATCCCTTGCCTCACATTGATGATTTGTTCGATCAACTGCGAGGATCGAGTTATTATTCTAAGATCGATCTGCGATCTGGATACCATCAGTTGAGGGTTCAGGAGGAAGATATACCCAAGACTGCTTTTCGCACTCGGTATGGCCACTATGAGTTTCTGGTTATGCCGTTTGGATTGACAAACGCACCCGCAGTATTCATGGATCTCATGAATAGAGTGTGCAAACCATACCTCGACAAGTTCATTATTGTTTTTATTGATGATATCCTTATTTACTCGAAAACTCAGGAGGAACACAAAGAGCATCTTCAATTGGCTCTTGAATTGTTACGGAAAGAGAAGCTGTACGCTAAACTCTCAAAGTGCGACTTCTGGGTTCGAGAAGTCCAATTCTTGGGACATGTTGTTAATGAACAAGGGATTCATGTGGATAAATCTAAGATAGAGGCGATCAAGAACTGGGAAGCACCAAAGACCCCAACTGAGGTGCGACAATTCCTAGGATTGGCCGGCTAATATCGACGATTTATTGAAGGATTTTCAAAGATAGCTCAACCCCTTACAGTCTTAACCCATAAGGACGAGAAGTATCTCTGGTCTGACAAACAAGAAGCTGCATTCCAACTTCTCAAGCAGAAGCTCTGTAGTGCACCTATTCTATCCCTTCCCGATGGAACGGATGACTTTGTAGTATATTGCGATGCCTCGATACAAGGACTCGGCTGTGTGCTGATGCAGCGAGAGAAGGTGATCGCATATGCTTCTCGACAACTGAAAGTCCACGAGAAGAACTACACCACCCACGACTTGGAACTTGGAGCCGTGGTATTTGCACTCAAGATCTGGAGACATTACCTGTACGGTACAAAGTGTACGATATACACTGATCACAAGAGTCTCCAACACATATTCGAGCAGAAGGAACTGAACATGCGGCAGCATCGCTGGCTCGAACTCCTAAATGACTATGAGTGCGCTATCAAGTATCACCCAGGGAAAGCCAACGTGGTGGCCGATGCTCTGAGTCGGAAAAACACATCGAAACCCAAGAGGGTACGAGCTTTACAACTCACCATCCATCCCAATCTTCCTGAACAGATACGTAATGCCCAAGTGGAAGCACTTAGACCTGAAAACTTAACAGCTGAATCACTAAGGGGAATGGAGCAACAACTTACGGAAAAAGCCGATGGCTTACACTATTTCATGGAACGCGTCTGGATTCCGCGTCATGGGAACTTAAGAGACCTTGTGATGGATGAGTCTCACAAATCTCGGTATTCCATTCACCCTGGATCTGATAAGATGTATCATGATTTAAAGGTCTTGTATTGGTGGCCACATATGAAAGCAGACATCGCTACCTACGTAGGCAAATGCTTGACTTGTGCCAAAGTCAAGATCGAGTACCAGAAACCATCTGGATTACTCACACAACCTGAGATCCCCATGTGGAAATGGGAACAAATAACCATGGATTTCATCACCAAATTACCCCGTACTCCTAGTGGATGTGACACTATCTGGGTAATTGTTGACCGACTGACTAAATCAGCACATTTCCTCGCGATTAAGGAAAATGACAAGATGGAAAAACTAGCCAGAATCTATGTCAAGGAAGTGGTCTCGCGACATGGAGTGCCGATCTCCATCATTTCAGATCGAGACGCCAGATTCACTTCTAATTTCTGGAAATCCTTGCAAAGGTCACTTCGCACACGGTTGGATATGAGTACAGCATACCACCCACAAACTGATGGCCAAAGTGAACGCACAATACAAACTCTTGAAGATATGCTACGAGCGTGCGTAGTAGACTTCGGTAACAGCTGGGAGACTCACCTACCGTTGGTGGAATTTTCTTACAACAACAGTTACCACACCAGCATCAAGGCAGCGCCTTTTGAAGCACTCTATGGCAGGAAATGCCGATCACCCATTTGTTGGGCGGAAGTGGGCGACAGTCAGCTCACTGGTCCGGAACTTGTGCATGAAACAACCGAGAAAATCGTGCAAATCAGAAACCGCATGGCAGCAGCTCGTGATCGTCAAAAGAGCTATGCCAACAAACGCCGAAAACCTCTGGAATTTCAGGTAGGAGACAAAGTTCTTTTGAAAGTCTCACCCTGGAAAGGTGTCATTCGTTTTGGTAAACGAGGCAAACTAAATCCACGGTATATTGGACCTTTCGAGATCCTGAAGAGGATTGGTCCGGTGGCATATCAACTCAACTTACCAGCCGAACTTGACGGAGTTCACAACGTGTTTCACGTCTCAAACTTGAAAAGTGTCTATCTGATGAAACACTTGTAGTTCCACTGAATGAGATCCAGGTGGATGAACAACTACGGTTCGTGGAAGAGCCGGTAGAAATCATGGACCGTGAGGTCAAACAACTCAAACAGAGTAAGATTCCAATTGTTAAAGTCCGATGGAACTCGAAACGCGGACCTGAATTCACGTGGGAGCGTGAAGATCAGATGATGCGCAAATATCCCCATCTTTTCAAGCAAACAGCGTCGAACGCCGACAACAACGAATAAATTTCGGGACGAAATTCCTTTCAACAAGGGGATGATGTGACAACCAGAAAATTTTTGTTTCTCAAACACTTTTGCTTCTCAAACACTACCAACAACAACTAAATTTCGGGACGAAATTTCTTTCAACAAGGGGATGATGTGACACCCGGCAATTTCAGGTAAATTGCAACTCTTACATTCTTTACATTTCACATTCATACTTGTTGCATTTCATTTAATTATGTTTAATTAGATGAGTTGAACACAAACTACTGCGAAACGATAGTTCGTGGAATTATCGAATCGTACAACGCACATTGGTTTTGGAAACCAAGTGTGGCAAACACAACACTAACACAAAACAATAATTCGGGGAATTACTGAATTGTGCATTACACGTTGATTGGGATTAATCAAGCGTGCAAACACTTCGTAAAACACAAACACAAACGATCACCGATAATTCGAGGAATTATCGAAACACACACGAGTCTCACGAAGTTTGTGAACAAACAATCGAATGTCAATTGAGTCACAGATGACCGAATATTAGTAATCAAGGTCAATCGATGATAACTGCGTACGAAGAATTACGTCAGCAACGAATTTAGCATAGTTGATCGTGCTTAGAATCCACGTGGAGTTGACAATCGAAGTTATTATGGGATGATAGTATGTGAGAAATGATGAACATGGGCGAAAACCGCGTACAAAACGGAGTTACGGATGGTCCGGAATTGCAAAACGAAGTTTCTGTCGAAAAATGGAAAAAAAATGGTCTTCGCGGTACGCGATGGAGAAGTTGAGGGTTTTTCGCGGTACGCGATGCTTGAAAATATCTGAGATTTCTCCGGATTCCTCCGCGATACGCGAAGCCTACTTTTCTTATCATCGCGGTACGCGACGGATGGAGATGTCGCCAACTTGCTTAAAAAGATTAGATTTCATCAGATTATCATCATCATCACATTCTTTTTCTTCCAGCCGAAGACACCATTATCACCTTCGAAATTTTCACCATCCAACACATCCAATCTCTGTTTCGAAGCCTCCGGGACGTATAGATCGCATCCAGAAGCGTTAAAACAAGTTCTGATCATCTTTCTATCCGCAAAACTTCTTCAGATTAGGTAATGGTTCATTTTAAACCTTCTGGTTTGATTATGAATGATTAAATCTTAGTTTTGAACGTAATGATATAGTTAGGATTGTTGATTTTCACCTAGATGATGGCTAGGATTGATTTTTAATGACAAACTCAAACTGTTAACGGGTAAATCCTTGTTTTGAGCCGTTGTAATGCCCGGTTTGCATGGGATCATAATAATGGTTATAATGGTTTAAACCATTTGATTATGACTATGTAAATGATTAGTTTGATTAATACTTGTCATGCAAAACACTCGGTTGAGCACACCGACACTTGGAGTTGTATGGGATACAACACACCACAAAACACTTGGTTGGGCACACCGACACTTGGAGTTGTATGGGATACAACACACCACAAAACACATACTCACACCTATATGGTTATAGGTGCCTACTAGCGGGATTGCTAGCATTCGCAGACGCGAACACACAAACACACCGGAACTGCTAATCAGGTGAGTTCACGGCCCCTTTTTACATTTTCTACCTTTGGGGGAGAAAACCTTGCATGATAAACTGTTTTTGGAAAACAACTCATTTCATTTATGTATGGACATGCTTTATCACTATATGTATATGTGTGGACCACATCACAACTAAAAGTCCTCGCGATACTCCACGGACCGTTAGTAGCGCCTAGCGCCTAGCGTGGTAATCTTGAATAGTACTATTTGGGCCTGACAAGCCCCACCCATCGCGCCTGGGAGGCCAACCCGATTTGAGGTCGGAATGGGTGCAATATTGACCAACACTTTGCCATTGTCTTGTGATGGACATGGCGGGAGGCACAACTGTCAGCTTCGGTACGACCCCGCATATAATATAACTGTATTGACTAGCTATCAATCG
Source organism: Mikania micrantha (assembly GCA_009363875.1). NCBI lineage: Eukaryota > Viridiplantae > Streptophyta > Magnoliopsida > Asterales > Asteraceae > Mikania > Mikania micrantha. Next base: position 50,308,727 of record CM018694.1, on the reverse strand, counting down.
ATACTGCATTGTAATGATACATAAATAACAACTCTTACTTTAAACATGGGATGTTTACTGCTTATGATAAACCTGTGCTCTCACCAACCTTTGTGTTGACTCTTTACTCGCATGTTTTCTCAGGTAACTAAGACACGCTCACAAGGATTAGGATGCTAGGCTGGAGTCGCATGCATCTGCTTAAATGTCTTAGTATATTTTGAGAACATATATCTATTTGACATGTTATGTAATATTAAACACCTTTTAACGTTTACGCAAACTGAAATCTTATGTTTTGTTTTGAAAACCGTTTTATGAATGCTTCCGCTGATCATGAATTTTAAATCTGTTTTGGATAACTTATACTCTACTTCCGCAACTCTGATATTACTAAACTATTTTATCCAAATTCTTGGATGTACGTACATAACCAGACATATAGGTCTCGCATGTTGTGTGACCGGAGACTGCGATCCTGACAATCTGCCTCCGCTCGCGCCCCAGCAGGGACGGGGTTTCTCGGGGTGCGACACATATGGCCCGTATCGAGGCCCAAATCTACTTTTTCAAGGCTTGACAACTCATATGGACCTGCATATGGCCCCTGATCTTCATACACCCTAGCATATGACCCGTATGGATCTCATATGGCCCATATGACATTCCTGGCAGAATCTTCAATTTTCTTTTTTTTCAACCGATTCAACGATCCAACTTACAAATGCCAATTATAACCAAATCAATACCCATGATTAAGGAAAATGTATTAAAACCGAGTTTAAACGAGGGTTAACGTGTTCAAATAAATGTGTAATTTAAGACACATCAAACTTACCACGAAACGTTACTTCAAATTTCCCAATTTGATGATTTCCTTGATCAATTGAAAGTTTAAACACCCGTTTAAAGAACTGTTTCGTCATTTGGAGCAACGTTTCGAGGTAAATTATACATCATTCGACTCGTATTCTCATTCTGACCAAATGCCCTAAAAGATCTATTTAAAATTCGAAAAAAAAGTTAATGTCGCTAAGTTTTTTTAACTAAGCTCCACTGATGGTAAAAAGGTCGAAAGTAGGGATCGTTATTGTAGGAATGGCAGAAAACGCATACCCGATGGCAAACCCGAAACCTGAAACTTTTGGGTTGTGTATTGACCCGAATATTAGGGTATGAGACCGGGTATGAGATCAAATTAATATTTTTCAGGTTCGGGTACATATATGAGATTAAGTAATACCCGACTCGATTAACCGAAGTAATACCTGCACGTAATATGGTTAATAATTTTTAGTTTCCTTTTATATAATATAATTTTTTTCCAAGAATGACAGTGTGAATGTGTGATCATGGCCCATGTGCCGTCTAAATCGCCATTCCCGTCTTCCCGGATGATATTTCCTTTCCCAAATGCAAATCCCAATCCAAATTCTTTTTTTAGTTATCATTTACATAATAACTTTGTTCCCAATTGTTTCCTGCTCCTTGCACCAATTACTGAATCACCATTTCATTGAACTGAATTGTTGCTTTTATAACTTATCATGCCTTCATCATGGTGCAATTTATTATTATTGGTTCATCTATGATCTTCCAAAGTCTAGAACGCAAGAACTGGAAGCATCATCGATCATTCGCTCGCAATTTCTGGTATCATTCTTGTTTAGTATATCGTTGGTTCTCCTAATCGTCACTTGAAGGTAATATCTTCTTCTATCATCAATTTTAGATGATTATTTTAGTAAGAATGTTTCTAAAGTTTTTATTTGTGTAAGAAATTGAGAAAGAATACTTGAGATTATATCAGAGTGAAATTATAACAATATGTTTCTTAGGTAGCATGGACGAGGAAGGAGAAGGAATTATAAAATGTGAGATCTCCAATACACACAAATATGATGACACTAATCAACATTGTAAAGAACATCAATCAACAAACACAGATAAATCTCAAGAACAAGAAGAATTTCATAATGATAATAAAAAAAGGAACAAATATATTATATCATAGTTACGGCAGTCAGGGGTATGTTGCTACCATTTTAAAAGGATTAAGAAGCACCGAAGTAATGTCTAAACCCAATGGATATTAAATGAATTGAATTGAGATATGGATGTCATTTTCACCTCCATGGGAGCATTTCACAAAGTTAATAATCAATGGCGAGAAAAAGGAAAAGTGTATTTATTGTAGGGCCAAGTTAGGAGCAAAGAGCACAAATGGGACACACCATTTACTTGCTCATATGGATGGCTATAAGAAACGAAAAAATAAAGATATACGCCAACAAGTTTTACGATGAATCAAATAAAGACAACATGACAATAAAGATCTTGTAGAGATGGTTTTTATACATGAGTATCCACTTTCTGTTGTTGAGCGTCATGGGTTTAGAAAGTTTGTGCTAGGGGGGGGGGGTCCAACCACAATAAAATTTATTAGGGATTTTCATGTTAAGACTAATAGCGGCCAACTGATAAAACTTTGGATTATTTAAATCCAATTTGCCTTTGTAAATTAAGAAGCTTATAACTTCTCAGTTTCTGTTAGTCTCATAATTTAAATTAAATTTTTATTGTTTTTATTTTTGTTTTTAGATTGATTATAAGTTATTGAATATTCATTAAAATTGTTCACTTTTTTTTAGAACAAATTTTTTTCACCTATTTTTATCCACTATGAAACTTAAACACTCACCCTATTTTAGAAAGAAATATATTAACATTACCTTGGTACTATTGGGATAAATGTCCTTTAATGTAAAATTGTTAACTGATAGTTAGACTTTATATGGGTCATATATTGGATTATTTGGGTTTTAGTTTGATTAATTTTGATTTTTTTATACTTCTAGTATTTCAATTTGGTTTATAATAGGTTTCTATTTGTTAAATATTATTGTTTAGAATTCTAATTTTAACTTTTTAGGGTTCTTGATTGTCAAAATTTTATAAAATTTGGTTACAAAGTTTCTAAAAGGTGATCAGATCATATATATAAGGATTGTGATAAATGTAGAGCATCATGTACCCTAAGGTCTTTCGTTTCAAATTATGTTTTCAATTATTCAATTGCTTTATGGAGTTCACTAGGCTTTCCAATTATATTTAAGTCATCAATGTATACAACAATTATAACATATTCAGATTCAGATTTTGATTTGATTAGAAAAATGATTGGGCATACAAAATTGTTTTTATAACATTTTTTCAATAAACACTCACTGAGACGATTATACCACAAACACCCAGATTGTTTTAGCTCATATAGTGGTTTGCTTAATTTGATTGAAAGATGTTCTTGAGAACTAAAATTAAATGGTTTTGGAAGTTTGAATCCTTCAAGGAGTTTCATGTAAATATTGGTATCAAGTGTGCCATAGAGGTAAGCTGTCACGACATCCATTAGACGCGTATCAATCCCTTCTTGTCTTACCAGACTAATAAGATAACGAAAAGTTCACATCTACCACCGAAGAATATGTCTCCTCATAATCAATTCTAGGTCTTTGCGAAAATCCTTGTGCTATCAATCGTGACTTATATCGTACAATTTCGTTTTTTTCTTTACGTTTTCGCACAAAGACCCATTTATGTCCAACATGCTTTATACCTTCAGGTTATGGACTATTAGTCCAAAAACTTCTCGTTTTACAAGGGAATTCAATTCTATATCAATTGCATCTTTTCATTTTGGCCAATCATTTATATGTTTGCAATACTCGATAGATCTTGGTTCTTGATCCTCACTATATATTTTCCATTACTTCTAGCGCTACATTATATGAAAATTTATCATCAACATCGATTTTGTTTTGGTTCCATACACCTTTCTAGACATGATATAATTTATTGAGATATCTTCATTTTCGGGTACCTAGGTTTCATCTAGAACCATCATGTCTAATGTCTCTTCAAGAGATTCCTTTCCTGGTATTATTATTACCTCAAGTTGACCATCTTCAATATTTGCTCCTTTTTTATTTCAAGGATTTTTATCTTTAAAACCAATTGGTCTACCACGCTACAAGCATGTGTTAGACTTATTACCAATATTTGGTTGTCCTTTAATGACACTAATTTTTATTAGAACATTAAAAGCTGGTATATGTGACTTAGTCACTTTTTTTAGGTTAGTGAAATAGTTTGGTAATTGGTTTGCTAATCTTTGTAAATGAATTATCCTTTGAACTTTTAGTTCACATTGCTTAGTTTAAGGATCAAGATGAGATAATGATAATTCATTCCAACTTATATTATTGTCCAGTTGTTTTCGTCTCCCCTAATGTTGGGAATATTGTTTCACCAAAATGACAATCAGCAAACCGAGCCTTAAATAATTCTCCAGTTGATGGCTCTAAATACTTAATCATAGATGATGATTCATACCCTAACATATATTCCTAACCTTCTTTTAGGTTCCATCTTTGTGCGTTGTGGTGGAGCGATTGGAACATATACGACACAACCAAAAATCCTTAAACGGGAAATATTTGGTTCCTGAGAAAAAAACCATTTTTAATGGGGAAGAAGTATAATTACCATTGTTTTTAAAACCGGACCGGACGTCGAACCGGTCTCTTCACTGGTCAACGGTTGGACCGGTCGGACCGGATTTGAGAACCGGGTACTTTATAAATATTATATAAATATATATGTAAAATAAAAAAATTATAAAAAATCCAAAAAACTAATCAAGCCCATTTTAATCTCAACTGGAACAAAAAGTGGGCCACCGCCTATAGTCCTATACATACCCTTAGTCCCTCATACTAAAACAAAAAATGGCTCCAAACCCTAAGCATATATGTTCAATATTTGAATGAAGCTCTGTGTGTGAAAACCCTAGTCGCAATTCCCTTTTAAAGCAGCAACAGCAAGTCAGCAACAGTTTCGTAACTTTCGTTTCAAATTTCAACAAATCGACAATGGTAAACGCAGATCTAATTTTCCCTCCCCTTCACTTATCGATTTTTTATTTTTATTTTTGCTACCAATTCGATCTGCTCGTAATGTTGTGTTGTTGCAGACGGAAGTTGATGTCGACAGAAGTTGACGGCGACGAACCCACAACTGGTTGAACCGGATGGTTTCGCGGTCGAACCACCGGTAGTCAATCGAACCGGCCGGTTTGTTCAAAAACGGTTTTTAACCCTTGACCGGACCGCCTAAGTGGCCGAAACCCGGTTCGATCGGCCGGTCCGGTCCGGGTTTGAAAACGTTGATAATAACTAGTTGGTCTTATGCGAATTAGTGTTTCCTCATGTAAAATTGCTTGTCCCTGTGTGCCATACAAGTAGTTTCGATTTCATAATCATTGGTCTTGTAAGTTATAACAGGTTGAAGTTGCTTGATAAGCGGTTCAGCAAGTCCATTTTGTGTATGTACATGGAAAACATGATGCTACATTTATCTCAAAAGACATGAAATAATCGTTAAATGTTTGGGAAGTAAAGTGACTAGCATTGTCTAACTGAATTTTCTTAATGGGGTAATCTAGAAAATATGCTCTTAGCCTGATGAGCAAGTAGTCGTGCAAATGTCATATTACGACTTGATAATAAGCACACGTGTGACCATCAAGTTAATGCATCTATTAGTACCATAAAGTACCTTAATGCATCTATTACGACTTGATAAAAGCACACATTTTTTTACCCGAATAACCCGACCCTTTTAAGCTTATTCGGGTTCGGGTGCGGGCAATGTTAGTCGGATTACGGTATTTTAGACATCCTAAACGGTGATATGTTATTAAGTCGATGAGAGTGTCGATCTTATTTTCACTAATTGTGCATAACTGCTAGTTGATATTACCAATAATAAGCTCCGTTACTATTCCTAACTTCAAGTTTATATGTATATAAAAACTAGAAGGAGGTACCGCGCATTGCGGCGGGCGTGTGATCGTTTAATTTGTAAAGTATTACCTAAATGTGACACGTGTATTCCTTACTATATGCGAGTAATAAAGAATAGTAAATTATAATCAGCACCCGAACTCCTATGACAATTGATTTCAAGTGTCAAATAAACAAATTTCAGTTGTAAAATTGAGGGTAATTATAATCTTGTTGAATGAAGTAATTACTAACCCTCAACAACCTTCTTTATCATGTGCAACTGAAAGTGTGAGTGATGTTCTTGAGAAGAATACAACATCAAAAGAACTTGGCTAGTAATTAGAGATATTTAATTCAGATTCATTATGATCTTTAAACTCATATTTGTAATGTTTATCAAAAGCAACTTTTCAAATCAGTTATCATCTTAAGAGAATAAAGCTCAATCAAAAGAACAAACCCTAAACTGAAATAGTCATTGCATTTTAATGAGTTTTAAACCTATATATAAAACTTAAAATCATGAGAAAAAAATAAAAAAACTAAAATGTAATAGACGCCTATCAAGTACCCCATTCTTCTATATTATTATTAAGGCAAATATCCATTTTACTAAGTGGTTTCTGAACATGATCTTCACATCCTTCCATTGCTTCAACTCTTCCTATGCAAAACCTATCCTCTTAGCAAAAGGCATCATCCCCTATCAATATCCTGCAAATTCTACATCAAATCACATCACCCAATAAGCACCACCTAAAATAAGAACATTAAACAAAGTTATATGAAAAACATAACCTTAGTTTAGGTTAACCTATAAATTGTTGAATATAAATTAAATAAATCATCAAAGGAATGCATCGAGAATGTAAGAAAAGAAATAGTTAGCTGATGAAAACATCTAGTCGAAACCTTTAGAAAGTCATATGTTGAGCTTGACAACATGGATCTCTGGTTGCAACCTTATGAAGAGCATGCAGCAACATCTGAATATCAATTTCTAAACTCGGCAAATTGTCATCCAATTTACCATAATCTACAGCCATGATAAAATAATCACTCCTTTCAACTCCTTTCTAGTCATCATCTAAAGAGCCACTCATCATCCTTATTCAACAAAATCTTCAAGTCATCAGCCCTTAAAAGAAAATCTCATTAGTAGGAAAATAGAGACCAAATCAAGAGCATGTATCAAAGAAAAAAACATACCTTGATAGATGAAACAATGGAAATCGCCATGAATGAAGGTCGTATGTCCTTGTCGGTACCCTAATCTAGCACCTTTGCTGCTCCCTAATCTTTGAAGGCATGATCAATCAAATACATACCCTATTCATGAATGAAACATCACCATATGTGATTTACCAAGATAGTGAGAGAAATATTAAAAAATGAAGAAACCCTAAATTGGAAAAGAAGACGCTCGATAGCAGGAGGCATAAGCCTGCGTACCCCTCATACAACGTCATCATAAGGCCCCCATCAGAAAAATCAAAAGAAATCTCACCGGAGACACTGCACCAAAGACGAAGATGTGAGGAAATGATGGAGAGCATTTGAGTGAAACAGAAAATCTAGGGCTCTCAACTGGTAAAGAAGGTTGGGTTAACGGGTCTCCCAATCACAAGGCGGGTCAAACAATGGAGCAAGTAAGCTCCGTTACTATTCCTAACTTCAAGTTTATATATATACTAGAAGGAGGTACCGTGCGTTGCGGTGGGCGTGTGATCATTTATTTTGCAAAGTATTACCTAAATATGACACGTGTATTCCTTACTATATGCGAGTAATAAAGAATAGTGTAAATTATAACCAGCACCCGAACTCCTATGAAAACTGATTTCAAGTGTCAAATAAACAAATTTCAATTGCAAAATTGAGGGTAATTATAATCTTGTTGAATGAAGTAATTACTAACCTGCAACAACCTTCTTCATCATGTGCAACGACAAGTCAATAATGATATGTGGAATCTCACTCAAAGTGTGAGTGATGTTCTTGAGAAGAATACAACATCAAAAAAACTTGGCTAGTAATTAGAGATATTCTATTCAGATTCATTAGGATCTTTAAACTCATATTTGTAATATTTATCAAAAGCAACTTTTCAAATCAGTTTTCATCTTAAGAGAATAAAGCTCAATCAAAAGAACAAACCCTAAACTGAAATAGTCATTGCATTTTAATGAGTTTTAAACCTATATATAAAACTTAAAATCATGAGAAAAAAATAAAAAAACTAAAATGTAATAGATGCCCATCAAGTACCCCATTCTTCTATATTATTATTAAGGCAAATATCCATTTTACTAAGTGGTTTCTGAACCTGATATTCACATCCTTCCATTGCTTCAACTCTTCCAAAACCTATTTTCTTAGCAAAAGGCATCATTCCCTATCAAAATCGTGCAAATTCTACATCAAATCACATCACCCAATAAGCACACCTAAAATAAGAACACTAAACAAAGTTATATGAAAAACAGAACCTTAGTTTAGGTTAACCTATAATTTGTTGAATATAAATTATATAAATCATCAAAAGAATGCATCGAGAATGTAAGAAAAGAAATAGTTAGCTGATGAAAACATCTAGCCGAAACCTTTAGAAAGTCATATGTTGAGCTTGACAACATGGATCTTTGATTGCAACCTTATGAAGAGCATGCAACAACATCTGGATATCAATTTCTACACTCGGCAAATTGTCATCTAATTTACCATAATCTACAGCCATGATAAACAAATCACTCCTTTCAACTCCTTTCTTGTCATCATCTAAAGAACCACTCATCATCCTTATTCAACAAAATCCTCAAGTCATCAGCCCTTAAAAGAAAATCTCATTAGTAGGAAAATAGAGACCAAATCAAGAGCAGATATCAAAGAAAAAAAATACCTTGATAGATGAAACAATCAAAATCGCCATGAATGAAGGTCGTATGTCCTTCGGTACCTTAATCCAACACCTTTGTTGCTCACTGATCTTTGAAGGCAAGATCAATCAAATACATACCCTATTCATCAATGAAACATCACCATATGTGATTTATCAAGACAGTGAGAGAAATATTAAAAAAATGAAAAAAAACCCTAAATTGTAAAAGAAGACGCTCAACAGCAGGAGGCATAAGCCTACGTACCCCTTATACAACGTCATCACAAGGCCCCATCAGAAAAATCAGAAGAAATCTCACCGGAGACCCTGCACCAAAGATGAAGCTGTGAGGAAACGATGGAGAGCATTTGAGTGAAACAGAAAATCCAGGGCTCTCAACTGGTAAAGAAGGTTGGGTTAACGGGTCTCCAAATCACAAAGCGGGTCAAACAATGGAGTAAGTAAGCTCCGTTACTATTCCTTAACATCAAGTTTGTGCTGGTTCTTCGAATGACTTTCTAGTCAGATCGTTTCTGCGTTTCGGATATGAAGTTTCATTTGAAGCTTTAGACAAAGATGCTATTGAGATATTGGGCCCTTATGGTATCTCGTACACATTCCGACGATTGGCCGAGCAAATAAGTCAACTTCAAAGTGGATTTGTTGTTATATATATATATATATAAATTACAGAATTTATATAGAATAATTTTAGTTTATTTTTAAAACAATAAACAACTATTTTAAAACTTTATTTGTTAAAATATGTTAGAAGGCTTTCAGTACTAAATCGATCCTCATTCTCTCGTCTTATGAATGAATCTTTTTATCAAAGGATCGAAAAAAAATGATCTAAATCCTCTGGGGGTTCAAATATATCTGGGTCCTAGTTTAAAGGACACAAGGTGATAGGTCAGATTACGGTTTATCTCAAGTTTGATTCCGATAGGGACGAATGTTTACCCATTCCACAGGGTTCCTGTGCATTGGGTGTCGTCATAGATTCTCACGAAGGTCAAGTAATCATATGTACTTACATGCCGCAAAATTAAAAGATATACATGAATAAAAATACCGTTCATGGAAAAAATTGGTCACATGATGAGATGAGCATAAACCAGTTCAGATAAAAAGTTATCTATGATTTTCATTTACTCTCACCGATGCATACATTTAAAATTACCGGTGCATCGGCAAGTTTCCCCATAGTCGGCTCAGGAGCCCCGACCTTAGACCATGTGTTATGGCCCGTGAGTAAAGCGTGAATGGGCACTGTCACGCCCTCTCTCCAACTACACAGGGCGTGACCGGAAGCGTGGTGGGTATGATGTGACGCTTCTCATTGGTGTCGACTGTTTGTAGGGAAAAATAAAAAAATAAAACAAATTTGGGAGAGCTCAATTTTTTACTTTTTGCCCAGGGTCCTAGTTATTTATTTTTATTTTTTCATTCTCTACCAAGCAAAAGTTCACCTTCAATCCTACCCAAAATCATCTGAATCATTCATCAAGAAGATCGCATGGTTCCTTTGAATTCAACGACATACATTCATCTGAACAGGTCATTGCTTACACACATTTTAACCTAAATTTCATCCGTCGTTAGTAAAGTTTCCTCATCCCCTCACAGTTTTACTGATTAGGTTTACTTTGCGATGATGTGTAATTTGTTGGTTGCGCATTCTACTTTTATTTCATCTGTATGTTTCCTTTAATGGCTTCTAGAATTGTGATAACCTAGCGATCCGGCATTTTTCTGGTTCTTAATTGGGGAATTTGTCTGTCTCTGGCCACTTGCAGCTTAAGCTTAATGATGCAATTAAGAACACTATAATAATACGATTAATCTGGTGAAAGAAGAAGATGAAGAGAAACCAAGAAGTAATAGCTTGCCTGATGCTCACGAATTGAATGATCGATCCAGTAATGTGTTGAACATGACCATCTATAACATTCATTAAAAGCTTATCCTTAAATTGGAATGCTCATAAGAATCCTTAATTTGAAGTATCTTGGCTCTTGCAGCCAAATGTTTAATCATTATGAAAATCATGGTGTAATTATTAGAATTAGAGATAAAGAATTCAATTTGTTAATAAGAGAGTGCCTGTTATAAATTGAGTTTTCATTCTGTCTTGATCAATTAATGCACATTTGATGATCTTAGAAAGCTTTTAATATCAGGATTTAGGCCTTAATTTTTTTTTTTGAACGGCGAATGTCTCAATCGTGTGAACCCACTGTTTCCAGGCCATGTCACCAAGGTCTAGTTACCTGGACCTCCCATGAGCCACCACAACCACCCCAATAGGAAAACCCCCCACAGACCCTTTTTTCGCTGCGGGAGGGATTTGAGCCCAAGACCTCCCATTTGAAAGAGTCTTGAGGTACCATTGAGGCAATGCCTCTTTGGTCCTTAATTTATGTTACTAAATTAAATTCTGATAGATGAAAACACACATGGGAAAATAGGCGTCTCACAATCCCACATTGTCTGAGTGAAGAATACAAAGATTAAAAGACTGCCTATATAAACAGAGGCCCAAGAGGAGGATAAGCATACCTTTCTCGGCCTTTTGGCTAAGATCAAGTGTAGTATCTGTTCTTATCAGTTTAATATCTGATACGTGGGCCATCGGTCCACTTGATATTAATCTAATTTTTTACGAGGAAAGACTCATTTCAATAGCTTGCTATTGGGGTCTTTGAGCATCACCTAGGTGTTGCACTATTACCTTGGTCTGGTGCGCCCCTCCAATCGCTAGTTAAGTTTGTACCTGGCAGATCTTTTATAGTCAGCACTCTGTAAGTTTTCAAAGGTGAAGCTAAAGTTTGGTTTGATGATTATATCTTTTATAGTTAGCACTTTGTAAATTTGTAAACTTAGCATGGTTGTTAATTTTACAAGAAAGCTTGTCTATTTTTTTTTAACTCTTGAACTCATTAATGTCAGAGATATGTTCTTGCTTTTGATTGCTGTTACCAATTTTTAGATTACTCAATGTGTAGCCTATGAGTTTAGGAATTCTTTTATTCTCCAGCACTCATCTAGAATACCTGTATCCTGTTTAGTTATCTGATGAAGCAGGTGATGTTAAATGAATCTACTTATGCAATGCAATCACCTGAGTTTTGGACAGCCTTTTTGAATATGCATATTTTAGATAAAAGACCCATTCACTATAATTTGTTTATCAATAAAACCATCAATACATTTTTTTGAATGGCAAATTTTATTTTATCTTGGGAGATTTTTGAGCCCATACACTTTTGAATGGCAAATCTTTCCACTAGATACCAACCTCCGGTGGATAAGAATTCATTAGTGTTCTTGAAGAAAAGTGAGTGCAACTTGATGAAGTAAAAATCCATCATTTTCTTAACCAAACTGAAATTATGATGAGATTCCCAATGCATATCCCATGAATACCATTAAATATCATGCAATATCCCACCAAATTATAACTCTATAGTGCATTTTTTTCATTGACTTTGATTTAAAAACACATTTTTAGCATACGTACAATTAACTTCTTAACTCTTACACCAGTCCCACATTTCAAAGATGAGATAGTGAAGGAATTAACAATTTTGTCTAGGTTGGTAGTGCGAATCAGTTTTTCTGTTATAGACAAGGACACACAGTCTTGATTGGGAATCAAAGGAAAACATATTAATGTTTAAGGATGATTTGAACCCATTGTTCTTTGCTTTGTTGCACATCTACAAAAGTGTTTATAATTCTTTGATAAATTCAAATGTCATTCTTCGTTTCATCATAAGAACGGTTGACTTCTTTACAAGATTCCCTTAAATATGTTCAGGATATTCCCAACACATAGAAGGAAAAATACCATCTCTTTTCTAATTCACATGTTATTTTTATTGTGTATATCCAGATGCATTTTTCTGCTTATATGTAATTAACTTGAACTATTATACAAAGGATACTGCAGAGCACTAATTGATATGGCTAAAAGGCACTTTTTCTTTTCCTCTTTCATAGAATATTTCATCCAAATTGTAGCCAACTTCTAACAACAAAGTGGTAATATTTTAAGTTTCTTGTATTCTTATGCATGTTGTGCTTGTTCATTCTGTATATACTTTTGCTAATGATACAGATGACAACTGAGTTGAGTGCTTTACTCTTCAAATATTCAATTCCATCTTGTTGTCAAATGTGTTGTAATTGCTGATTGCTTTTAGGGACATCAGATGTGAATGCACATGAAAAACAAACTTTAGAGGTACTGGTTGGTAATTTTGTTTAACGTGTAGCAAATTGGATTTCCTTGATAACAATTCTGTAGAATTTGGTATGACTCGTAAGAACTCACACACACTCAAATTATCACAATGCACACAAGTATTTGAGCTTTTTAACTGGTTGCTCGTTTTCTTCTCATTAAAAAAAATAAAAGAACTTACATGCGTATATAGGATGATAAGAAATCAACGAACGGGAAAGTAATGACTGCATCTACCACTTCTACAATTACCCTACTAACTTCAAACAGGTCCAACTGTTCCTACATATTAGGACCACTCATTTTGACCTATTCTACATACATAAGAAACATGAGAAATAAACACAAAACAATAAACTTAAATAATACTTTTTGCCACATAAAACACGACATTGACTTTCAACACCCCCTGTCAATGTTGTATTCCACCATTCCCAGAGAGCTACTGTGCTGTTTCAAATTGGCACCAGACAAGCCTTTTTTTAAGGCATCAGCTACCTGCTCCTCTCACTTGATAGGGCTTCCAAGTTAATGTCATCCCTTAACACCTTCACTTTGATAAAATGATAGTGAATCTCTATGTGTTTTGTTCTTGCATGAAACACTGGATTTTGAGCCAATTTGAATGCTGATATATTATCACCAACATTTGAACCGGGTACTCAACCCTTTGTTTCATATTATTCAACAGTTATACGAGCTATACACACTCTTGAGAAGCCATTGCTGCTGCTAGATACTCCGCTTCAGTAGTCGACAAAGAAACCGCCGGCTGACTTTTACTTCACCAAGGGTCCAAGACACAACACTCGAATCGTATAAGAGCACATACCCAATTGTAGATATTCTCTCATCTATATCTCCACGATAAACCACGTCACAATATCCAAACAAGTTTGGCTCAACGTCTGTCTTGAAACGAATTCCTTTACCCATGGTGGCTATAAGATACTGCATAACTCCTTTTATTGCAATAATATGAGCATGGTTGGAGAAATTGCTAGTCACTAGACGGTCGGCGAGGTAGGGACTAGGGATTAACCGGATTGGAATTTTTACATAGAATTTTTTAAAATTTTATATATATACATACAAATACACACATCAATATAAATATAATACTTCAAAATTCAAATATTTTTCTAACAAACTTAAAGATAATAAACAATGTACTTAAAATTCAAACATTAACATAAGCATCCTTGAGAGTCGACAGAGACCGATCGTGCGCAACTGCTTTTTAACCGGTCGATCGTGATTTTGGGAGTCAACTAAGACCGGAAAGAAGAAAAACCACAATTTTTTTGGGCTTGGACCGAAATTTTTGGCTTAGACATAAAATTATTGGCCTGTTAGACCGATTTTTTGCCCCGTTCACCGATTTTTTGCCCTTGTACCGATTAATCCGACTAGCCCCGACTTGGTCCAACTAGCGTCGACTAGCGATTTTTTAACCGATTAGGCAAAATTTAATCGGCTTAGGTCCAACTAGGGATTAATCCCGATTAATCGGCCGATTAATCCCGATTTTTACAACACTGCATACGAGGCTTCCTAGGTTCTTGCATGTATCGACTAAGAACCCCAACAACGAATGCAATATCAGGTTTGGTCAAAGTAAGATGAATTAAACTGCCTAAGAGAGCATCTATTTCATTTTGCATTGCATCCATCCACTCTTGTCTTTTGCTGGCCTCTTTATGTTTCTGGTTCATGCAGTGATTCTTCAATAATCGCCACATTTACATATTTCGGGTTAGGATGCCTCTCTTTTTGTGATATCCTTAATTCACTTTGGGTTCCTTGAACTTGTGACTCGGTCTGTACGGTTTTAGATTGTTCTTGGATAGAACTATCTGTTCCTTAAATTGGTAATAAAAGCTCTTGCAGCCAAAAGGCCAAATGTTTAATCATTATGAAAATCATGGTGTAATTATTAGAATTAGAGATAAAGAATTCAATTTATTAATAAGAGAGTGTAACTAACCGACCTTGGCCTCTTTGAGTTTAGAGACTTCCATTTTGTCTATGGATTATGCCAGTTATAAAGTGAGTTCATCTGATGATCTTAAAAAGCTTTTATTATTAGGATTTAGGCCTTAATTTATGTTACTAAATTAAATACTCAGAAATGAAAACACAAATGGGAAAATAGCGTCTCACAATCCCACATTGTCTGAGTGAAGAATACAAATATTAAAAGACTGCCTATATAAACAGAGGCCCAAGTGGAGTATAAGCATACCTTTCTCGGCCTTTTGGCTAAGATCAAGTGTAGTATCTGTTCTTATCAGTTTAATATCTGATACGTGGGCCATCGGTCCACTTGATATTAATCTAATTTTTTATGGGGAAAGACCAATTTCAATAGCTTGCTATTGAGGTCTTTGAGCGTTACCTTGGTGTTGCACTATTGCCTTGGTCTGGCGTACCCCTCCAATTGGTAGTTAACTTTGTACCTGGTAGATCTTTTATAGTTAGCGCTATGTAAGTTTTCAAATGTGGAGCTAAAGTTTGATATGATGGTTCTATCTTTTATAGTTAGCACTCTGTAAATTTGTAAACTTAGCATGGTTGTTAATTTTACAAGAAAGCTTATCTATTTTTTTTAACTCTTAAACTCATTAATGTCAGAGATATTTTTTTTAGATAGAATATTTGATAGCATTTTTGATTACTCAATGTGTAGCCTATCGGTTTAGGAATTCTTTTATTCTTCAGCACTCATCTAGAATACCTGTATCCTGTTTAGTTATCTGATGAAGCAGGTGATGTTAAATAAATCTACTTCTGCAATGCAATCACCTGAGTTTTGGACATCCTTTTTGAATATGCATATATTAGATAAAAGACCCATTCACTTTCATTTGTTTATTAATTTAATCATCAACACAAGTTTTTGAATGGCAAATTTTATTTTGTCTTGGGAGAGTTTTGAACCCATAAATATGTATTTCGAAGATTGGAATGAATCTTGATGTGCTTTACCTTATTGACATCCAACACATACAATGTTCTTATAAACTTCGAACTTAAACACACTACTAAGTAGACTTTTCTCTACTATCATCTTTAGCTTGCCATTCCCCACATGACCTAACCGGTAATGCCACTGGTTTGTGTTTTGACTTTTGACTTTCTCTGGTCTTCTCAATGTATGTATGTTCAACAGAAAGCACGTACATGTTTTCCTTCAAAAACAAAAATCTTTGTCTAATCCGAGAAACCATTGTGTGTAACTCACAAATAGGTTTATCTGATAGTGATTCAAGTTAAACAGAGAATACGTATAATTGTTGTTGTATATAATCAATTGAGGAATACAATGTATAAATATAGTGTACAGCCGACCCTTGAGATACTAGAATACATAACAGCCCGTAAACAATAACTATCTAATTAATTACGGAACCCTTGAGATACTAGAATACATAACAGCCCTTAAACAATAACTATCTAATTAATTATTAGACTAATAGTTGTCTAATATCCCCCCTCAAGCTAAGGCCGGGAAGCGACTCTTAGCTTGGACCGTAAGTTCAGGAATCTCTGAGAAGGCAGCGGCTTTGTGAAGACATCTGCGATCTGGTCATCTGTAGAGATGAATTGGACGGACAGCTGACGTTTGGCAACTTTTTCTCGAACAAAATGGAAGTCAACTTCAACATGCTTTGTACGCGCATGGAAGACTGGATTGGCTGATAAGTACGTAGCACCCAAATTATCACACCATAAGGTAGGTACGGTCTGGATTGGAACATGTAACTCCTGCAGAAGTGTTTGTAACCATGTGAGCTCAGCGATAGCATCAGCTAGAGCTTTGTATTCGGATTCTGTAGATGACCGAGAGACGGTTTTCTGTTTTCGTGCAGACCAGGATACAAGATTCGTTCCTAGGTAGATAGCATAGCCCCCGGTGGATCGACGGTCATCGGGACAACCAGCCCAGTCCGCATCAGAAAAGGCTGTCAAGGTATTGAAAGTTGCATCGGCATGAAGAACTGGAGAGGAGTTTTGCTGAACCAAAAGACCATACGAAATGGTACCCTTTAAGTATCTCAAGATACGCTTGACAGTGGACCAGTGGTTAGTGGTGGGGAAATGCATGAACTGACAGACTTTGTTGACTGCATAGGAGATGTCCGGACGGCTCAGGGTGGCATACTGTAGAGCCCCAACCACCTAACGGTATCTGGCCGGGTTATCAAATGGGGGACTGTCACCCAGGGCTAGATTAGCCGAAGTGGAGATGGGAGAGGAGAGTGGTTTGGAATCTGTGAGGCCAGCTTTCTGTAGCAATTCCAGGATGTATTTTTGTTGAGACAAAAGGATGTCCGGACCTTTCTGAAGAACCTCGACACCCAAGAAATAAGATAAACGACCCATATCCTGGACCGGGAAGGAATGGCCAAGCTGCTGAACCACTGTGTCTATAACCTGTGGGTTATTGCCTGTCAGAACGATATCATCCACATAAACAAGCATGTAAAGGAGAGTACCCCCTGAAGAGTAAACAAACAGGGACGGATCAGTTTTGGATCCCTGAAAACCAAGCTTGTGAAGCGTGGTAGATAACTGATGAAACCAAGCCCGTGGCGCTTGTTTGAGGCCATATAGGGACTTGTGAAGAAGGCAGACGTGGTCTGGCTTGGCCGGGTCAACAAAACCTGGTGGTTGTTGTAGATACACAGTCTCCTGTAGATCCCCATGTAGAAAAGCGTTTTGGATGTCCAACTGTCGAAGAGGCCACTGTTGGGTAACCGCCAAAGATAACACTAAGCGAATTGTAGTAGCCTTAACAACAGGGCTGAAAGTGTCAGAATAATCGATGCCTTGTTGTTGTCGAAAACCCTTTGCACATAACCTGGCCTTGTAGCGTTGTATGTGGCCCTGTTGATCCCGCTTGATCTTATAAACCCATTTGCAATCTACCACATTAGAGCCCGGTACACGAGGAACCAAGGACCATGTCCCATTTCTCATCAGTGCAGAGTATTCTTCTGCCATAGCATGACGCCATTGAGGAAAGTTATTGGCAATAGTAAAGGTGGCTGGTTCGGTGTCGGGATCAGTGGTAGAGGAAACAAAGGAAGAAATGTTGTAAGGAGTTGTTTTTTTGGGGTTTTGGCGCAGGTTGGAAGGGCGGGTATGCCGGACGGATTGGGTGTTAGAGGGGGCTGTGCTTTCGGATGGAGGTGCAATGGTGGCGGTGGTGTTAGGTGGCTGAACAGAGGCGGGTTGTTTATGACGGCGGTGATAAGTATGTAGAGTGGGTGGCGGTGAAGATGGTGGGGAAGGTGGGTCCGGGATGACCGCGGCAGTATTGGCCGGGACATCAGGATGGGGTGGCTGTGGAGACGTCACCGGAGGAGTTTGATCCAACAGGTCATCCAGAAGAGGTGGTGTTGGGTAAACAGAAGTATAGGGGTCAAGGGAAGGTGGAAGGCCAGGTTTATGGCTCGGTTGAAGGGACTTAAACGGGAAACAAAGTTCATTGAAACGGACATGTCGAGCAATGTAGATGCGGTCTGTTTCGGGATCGAGGCACCGATAACCATGATGTTGGGAACTGTACCCAAGAAATACACAAGGAGTGGAGCGAAACTCCATTTTGTGAGCATTGTAAGGACGTAAGTGAGGAAAACATTGGGAGCCAAAGACACGTAAGAAGGAATAGTCGGGTGGGTGTTTGAAAAGGTGTTGAAAGGGAGAAAGGGAGGAATTTGAGCGGGAAGGCATTCGGTTGATAAGGTACACCGCCGTGTCGTAGGCAAACTGCCAGAAGTGTGGTGGAACGTGCGATTGGGCAAGTAAGGTAAGACCAGTTTCGACCACGTGTCGGTGACGCCGTTCGACCACACCGTTTTGTTCACTGGTGTGTGGGCACGAGAGGCGATGAAGAATGCCCAAGGATTGGAAAAAGGAGGATAGAGAGCGAAACTCTCCACCCCAGTCGGTTTGGACCTGTTTAAGTTTGGTGTTGAATTGTCGTTCAACCATGACAAGAAATTGTTTAAAGGTGGGGAACACATCAGACTTACGTTTGAGGGGAAAAATCCACATAAATTTAGAAAAGTGGTCCACACATAACAAAAAGTAATTGTGGCCCTCACTCGAGGGAACCGGTGAGGGACCCCAGACATCAGAAATAATTAAATCCAAAACATTAGAACTTGTAAAAGCAGATGATAACAAATGTAATTTAGATGATTTGCCAATGGCACAAGGTTCACAAAAAGAAACAGAACAAGAACTACTAGTTACAGGTAATTGAAAAAGAGATAACATGGACTTCAGCAGTTGAGGATGTGGATGCCCCAAACGTTGATGCCAAAGATCCGAGGAAGCACGATGAGCAGAAAAGGCAACTCGAGGAATGACTTGTTGTCTTGGAAATTGAAGCGAATAAAGCCCATCGTTACTTGGTCCCGTGAGGAGGGTATTGTGTGTAGTCTTGTCCTTCACAGCAAAAAAAGAATCGTGAAATTCAATAAACATGATTATCACGACAAAATTGTTGAACAGAGAGAAGATTTTGTTTAAGTTGCGGAACATGTAGGATATTGGTAAGTCGAAAGGTACGGTTTGGGGAAGTAAACGTGGATGAGCCAATGTGTAAAATAGGGAGATCCTTACCATTGCCAACATGAAGATTGTCACCGCCATGATATGGTTCGGAATAATCTATGCTGGAGAGATCTGGGCCAGAGTGATGACTCGAGCCTGTGTCCGGTAGCCAAGCTTGATGAGCATAGGACCGAGAAGCTGCAAAATTAGCGGACGGCTGCTGCCGTGGGCGAATGGTAGCCGGGTCCCGATTTGGACACTGTGAAGGCAGATGACCGATGCCACACCTGTTACAGGAGCCATAAACAACATTTCTGATTCGAGGCCCAACTGAATTGGCCTCGATTTCCAGTATTCGGTCCACCAGAACGATTAGAGGCTCCACGGCCACGCTGATGACCCTTGCTGGAGCGTTGTGTGTAGAGAGCCTGCGGTTGAGAAGGCAACCGTAGTTGCACACCCAGTTGGGCAGCCAGTTGTTGAACTGCCTGGACAGCAGCATCAGGAGGAGGAGAGGGGCTGGTTGCTGGAGGCTTAACCATGGCTGAGAAGGCCTGAGTGGGAGGAACTGTCGGGCTGTTCGTTTCAGCATATAATCGTGATCAGCAATGACTGCATGAAGCTCGTTGAAGGCGAGTTGACGAGTCAGTGCCATGGTTTTAACACCATGGTATTCATCACGGAGGCCAGAGATGACCATCATGACCAGGTCCTTGTCTTTCAACGGTTCGCCGATGTTCGCAAGGGCAGAAGAGTACTCTTGTGCACGTTGAAGGTAGGTGGTAGGTGTCTCATCAGCCTTCATTGAAATCCGTAAAAGTTGTGTCTTCAAGGTGTATTCCCTGGAGGAAGTGTGGGGGGCAAAGGCCTGTTCGAGGGCAAGCCAGAGATCACGGGCGGTCAGCGTGCCCCGAGCATGATGAAGGGCAGCCTCAGAGATAGTGGAGAGCAGAAGCATCCGAACATGAGCATCGTTGGACAACCAGATGGTATATTGCGGGTTGGGTTGGTGTGCTGATATAGCGGCATCTTTGGAAGAGGCTGCTGGAGCAGCGATGGTTTGTGGGGGGCAGGGTATCGAACCGTCAATGTAGCCGAAAAGATGATTGGTGACCAAGAACGGGTGGATAACCAATAACCAGGAACTGTAGTTACCGGAATTGAGAGTAAAGCCAAACTTGTGGGAGTTGTGGATTGCTTTTACTTTTTGATCAAAAGATGTGAGGGTGGCCATGGATAGCTGCGGTCAGTGGTGAGGGTTGTTGATGTGTGATTGGGGCCGGCAATTAGGTTTAGGGAGGGATTAGGCAGAATTGTGCTGCCGGCAATTAGGGTAGGGTTAGGGAGGGATTTAACCTAGCTCTGATACCAAGTTAAACAGAGAATACGTATAATTGTTGTTGTATATAATCAATTGAGGAATACAATGTATAAATATAGTGTACAGCCGACCCTTGAGATACTAGAATACATAACAGCCCTTAAACAATAACTATCTAATTAATTACGGAACCCTTGAGATACTAGAATACATAACAGCCCTTAAACAATAACTATCTAATTAATTATTAGACTAATAGTTGTCTAATAATTCACGATTCAGAGATTCATCCAAGAAATTGTTTGAGAAGATTCATTAAAGTTCCAAGTTTGATTTATGTTTTGTGCGTTTAATAATTTTGTTATTCCTGTAGAATTATATACAATAGGAACAATGAATTCCATAGTAAAGATCAGGAGGTTGATATAGTTTTAAGCAAGTAACGAACACTTTAGGATCTCAATAGCTTGCTATTGGGGTCTTTGAGCTTTAGCTTGGTGTTGCACTATTGCCTTGTTTTGGCGTACCCCTTCAATTGGTAGTTAACTTTGTACCTGGTAGATCTTTTATAGTCAGCACTCTGTAAGTTTTCAAGCGTGGAGCTAAAGTTTGGTATGATGATTATTACTTTTATAGTTAGCACTCTGTAAATTTGTAAACTTAGCATGGTTGTTAATTTTACAACAAAGCTTATCTATTTTTTTTTAACTCTTGAACTCATTAATGTCAGAGGTATGTTCTTGCTTTCGATTGGTGTTACCAATATTTAGATAGAGTATTTGATTGCATTTTTGATTACTCAATGTCAGTCTATCTTTTTGGGGATTCTTTTATTCTTCAGTGCAATCACCTGAGTTTTGGACAACCTTTTTGAATATGCATATTTTAGATAAGAGACCCATTCACTATAATTTGTTTATCAATAAAATCATCAATGCATTTTTTTGAATGGCAAATTTTATTTTGTCTTGGGAGATTTTTGAGCCCATACACTTTTGATTGTGGAACTCCCAATCTTTCCACTAGATACCAACCTCCGGTGGATAAGAATTCATTAGTGTTCTTGAAGAAAAGTGAGTGCAACTTGATGAAGTAAAAATCCTTCATTTTCTTAACCAAACTGAAATTGTGATGAGATTCCCAATGCATATCCCATGAATACCATTAAATATCATGCAATATCCCACCAAATTATAACTCTATAGTACATTTTTGTTTCATTGACTTTGATTTAAAAGCACATTTTTAGCACACATACAATTAATTCTTAACTTCTTTTGATAATTTAAATGTCATTCTTCGTTCATCATAAGAACTGTTGACTTCTTTACAAGATTCCCTTAAATATGTTCAGGATATTCCCAGCACATAGAAGGCAAAATACCATCTCTTTTCTAATTCACATGTTATTTTTATTGTGTATATGCAGACGCATTTTGCTGCTTATATGCATTACTGCATTGTAATTAACTTGCTACAACTATTATACAAACGATACTAATTGATATGGCTAAAAGGCACTTTTGCTTTTCCTCTTTTATAGAACATTTCATCCAAATTGTAGCCAACTTCTAACAACAAAGTGGTAATATTTTAAGTTTCTTGTGTTCTTATGCATGTTGTGCTTGTGCATTCTGTATATACTTTTGCTAATGATTCAGATGACAACTGAGTTGAGTGCTTACTCTTCAAATATCCAATTCCATCTTGTTGTCAAATGTGTTGTAATTGCTGATTGCTTTTAGGGACATCAGATGTGAATGCACGTGAAAAACAAACTTTAGAGGCACTGGTTGGTAATTTTGTTTAACCTGTTAGCAAATTGGATTTGTATAATAACAATTCTTTAGAATTTGGTATGACTCGTAAGAACTCACACACACTCAAATTATCACAACAAACACAAGTATTTGAGCTTTTTAACTGGTCGTTCGTTTTCTTCTCATAAAAAAAAACAAAAGAACTTACATGCGTATATAGGTTGTATTAGTTACACAATGATTCTTTTTCTTTTGTTCTAGTTGTGACTTTTGAAGGCAAGTATGTGTTGAAGTGATCTTCTTGGTTTGGGTAGTCTTGAGATGATTGTTGATTGGTATTTCCTGCAGTATAGCAGTTGCTAAGGAGAGGGTGTAGCTGTCTTAGGATAGTAGTTTCAAGGTTTATTGGAAAATGTCATTCGGTGGGGTGATGGGTGGTTTCCTAGTTCTAGTTGAAGGGTTTTGGATTAGTTTTCTAACCGGTTTTCTTGGATGGTTAGGGGAATCAAGAGAAAGGCTCTTAGGGTATTCAATTAGCTTACTCCCACATCGTTGACGATATGAAAAGGAAGCACAGACTGTGGTGTATAATTGAGGGTTGAGGGAGGTGTTGAAAGCATCTTTGCGCTTGGGGCAATGACGCAGCTAATGAGGTAATAACCGAGGCGCGTCAATTGCTGGTTGAAAACTATTTCCAAACCCCCTCTTTGGTCTTGGTTAACCCTTGGCCATCGAGAATTTCTGGAAGGACTCCCTTCATTGGGTAGAGTCCTACAATTTTCTAGTTTTAAATCTCGTCAGCTTTTTGGTTTTGTTAATTTAATGGTATTCTTTTAGAGCAAAGAAGCTCTATTAGATGTAGATCGGTTAACCACCGGTTACGGTTCGGTTTCGGTTAAATTCGGTTAATTATTGACTTGTTAAAAACCAAGAAAAACTTGAAACATGCTTGTCAATTATATATATATATATATATATATTAATGATGAAAATCTTAGTGAAGTTTGTAAAATTTTGTAGTGTCTAAGCATGTGTGAAAAAAAAGTAAAAACCACGTGAACTTTGATTTATTTTCTAATATATTTAGTCTCATATATGATTCATAATATTTTGATATAGTAAAAAATGAGGATTCACCTTCTATACTTAACTTACACCATAACTTCTTAAAAACATACAAATATTAAAAAACAAATATACATTATTCCATTCGGCTCGGTTAAAGTCGGTTAATGACTAGCCTTAACCATAACCATAACCGCATGGTTCGGTTAATGGCTTTGTTTAACCATAACCGTCGGTTAAAGTCGGTTTCGGTTAAATCGGTTATGGTTCGGTGCGATTATTGGTTAATTTTCGGTTATAGTTATATTATCCTCACCTCTAGTTAGATGTATTATTATTAGGATGATAAGAACGGAAGGGGCTAACAAACTCTAAATCCCTGTGATGGCGTTTTTTGGGTAGCAAAATGAAGCCGTTGATGAAGTATGCACACATTAGACTTAAGGTTTGGGTTTGGGCTAGGGCGCCACAAAGAAGAGACGTGGTGACGGTATTAACGTAGCAATTTCGGTTATGGATTTTCAGTTTATGGGGGGTAGCATGGGATCCGTAGTCGGGGAGAATTACCCGTTGAACGTGACGAGAATAGCCTTTTCCAGCATAACCACCGTCTGACTGGAATCCCTCCCCCCTTCGGGGTCAAGTTACTTCGTTTCCTTCTTTTTTGCCAATAATCTCATTTCATGTTCCAATCTGGGCATGATGGTGGAGACGCGAGAGATCACATCTTTTAGCTGTGATGTTTTAAAAAACCGTGAAATTAGGATTTAGATTAAAGACATTTTAAAAGATTTGGGATATTTCAGATATCTGAATTATCCAAAATAATTTACGTTATTTTGGATACTTTTCGGATGTCAGTTTTTTTTTTTTTTTTTTTTTTTTTTTTAAATTTTGTTCAAAAAATTTTAAATAATTAATATTTATGAATTCTTGGTTTAGGTAGTCTTGAGATGATTGTTGGTTGGTATTTCATGCAGTATAGCAATTGCAAAGGAGAGGGTGTAGCTGTCCTAGGATAGTAGTTTCAAGGTTTATGGGAAAATGTCATTAGGTGGGGTGATGGGAGGTTTCTTAGTTCTAGTTGAAGGGTTTTGGGTTAGTTTCTAACTGGTTTTCTTGGATGGTTAGGGGAATCAAGAGAATGCCTCTTTGGGTTTTCTAGTGCCTAACTCATGGTGATCATGGGTGAGGTAAAAACCGATTAGGTGTTCGAAAAGTTGGACGGTTTGGTGTGTTTTAGTTAGAGGTGTAAACGAGCCGAGCTGATCACGAGCTCGTTAAGGCTCGAGCTCGGCTCGTTTAGATAAATTCGGGCTCGAGCTCGGCTCGTTAGAAAATTTTTAGGGTCGAGCTCGGCTCGGCTCGGCTCGTTTATATTTTATTTATTTACTTTTAATTACTAATTTAATTATAATTATAATTATAATTATAATTTCTAAATCTAACATAAAATATTTGATTTAAATATATTTATCATAATTTTATATATAAAAATAATTAATTTTATAAATAAACACTTAATATAATAAATAAAAATTATATAAACCAAAAGCTCGCTAAGGCTCGTGAGCCGGCTCGTGAGCCGGCTCGAGAGCCGGTCGAGAATGCAAAGCTCGAGCTCGGGCTCGATAACTAAACCAGCCACACTTTTGGGCTCGAGCTCGGGCTCGGGCTCATTAAGGCTCGGCTCATTCGAGCTTTTTACCAATATGATCTCTAGTATTTCATGTCATCATACAATAAAAATAAAAAAAAATTTATAGTTACAACTTATATAGGTAACATATCTAAGATTGAAACATAAAAATAAACTTAAGTTATCAAATTGAAACAAAACAAAGTTTGAGTAACTTAATTGAAAGAAAATTGAAACTTGTTATATATAAAGTTATAGTGACTTGGTTCTTAGAACGAAATATATACAAAAAATAATTATATAACGGTGATAGGGGTGTTGATCGGGTCTACCCG
This sequence comes from Mikania micrantha, assembly GCA_009363875.1. Taxonomy (NCBI): domain Eukaryota; kingdom Viridiplantae; phylum Streptophyta; class Magnoliopsida; order Asterales; family Asteraceae; genus Mikania; species Mikania micrantha. Next base: position 50,283,088 of record CM018694.1, on the reverse strand, counting down.
ATCGGGTTTGGGGTTAATCAGGTCGGGTTAGTCGTGACACGTGTTATTCGGGTTAGTCGTGACACGTGTTATTCGGGTTGGGCCAGTCAGGTTAATATTTATTTGCTATTATCTTGAAATAATTTTAAATTGTTATAAATAATGCATGTTCCAAATATATAATTGATAATTCAATAGTGAATGTGTGGAAGCATATGCAATTTGATTAATAGCCATAATTATAATTATTTAACATAAATAAATATTTCAGTAAAAAGTTAAATAGGTTTTATAAATAATAATTAATACATATAAAAAAAATGTTAATCATTCATATTCGGGTTAACCCGAAACCCGATTAATTTTTAAAAATAAAATCGAATAGCCCAACTAACCTTTTTTACCCGAATAACCTGACCCTATTAAAAACCAGGATGCTAGGTAATTTTGGTCTTTTTAGACTTTATAAGTAAATTTTTAGATGAAATTAGGTCCTGTTTGAAGGTTTTAGACGTATTTGTTGACCCATTTGGGCGTTTTGTGTTTTTTTAATGTAATCAACTAAATATTTTTACAATTTTCTATAAATTTTAACAAATTTTTTAGTTTTTTATTTTTACAATTTTCCGAATGAGTCCCCGGCTCAAAGTTATCGTTTGAGGTTAATCATCCCAACGCTTTTAACGATTATTTTCACAAAATAAGTAAAATAATGTTAAAATTAGTGCAATTTTACTTTTGCCCCTTAAGGGCACACACATATATATTATATGCGTGCACCGCAATGGGGCATACGTTTGGCAACCCAGAAAACAATTAAAATTCACATAATTAAACAGTCATGTGCCTATGAGAATTTGAATGATTCTTTTTTAGTAGTGTGGGTCTTACTTTGTTTTTGAAAACTCTACTTGCACATAGCATTTATGATATGATCACTTCTCTTAAAGACACACTACTCACAATCAATTTACGTTTGATGTGAATCTAAAGGAAACATTGTAAATTAATTTCGTAAAACTTATTAAGATTATATAAAGTCAATAGAATTAGATTTATATTTATATTGCTGATATAAAAATACAATTCATAATCATCCCTAGATTTAACTAGTTTCACACTACAACCAAGTATTCTTACAACATGATAAATCAAGTATAACAATACAAGAATTATCATTTGTAATTAAACAAGTTTGCTAGTTGTACTTTTCACATTTTTCACATAATGACAAAAAGCCATTGCGAAGATAGTATCTAACATATCTTAGGCTACTAAGTACTAGCTTGCTTGACGATGCAACACACATAGAATCAACACATTGTATAAGCATATCATCTAACACATAAAACTAACTAGGTCTAAGGCTTACATCATAGTTTGAATAAATGAAAGAATGAAATAAGTTTGAATAAATACATGTCTAAAATCCCTAAAAACAAAGAATGTAAAAAGGGAGTGTGAAGAAACTCGCATGTTTGAATGTTTAGCTAGTTCCAAAGTCATTTAAAGTAGTAAATTAGTAATATAGATACATGTGTGTTTACAAGCAAACCTCTTGATATGGAGTATTTTTAGTAATATGATTTCGTATTTATGAACTCTCATTTCTATAATGACTTTATTTTTTTCTTGATTTGATATTCAGAATCAAGTTACCAGAACTTTATATAATTCTTTTAACACATCTAATCATACAAATATCAATACTTTAACACTTTTAAAAATTTTCTATGTTTTAAATTATGATTACAAAATTTATATGGATTTATTTTCGTTTTTTCTATATTTATTTTTAAATTAACAAAAGTTGGGTGGTTTGCATCCCATGAAGTTTTTGTAGGAATAGTCTTGTTGATTCCTTGTGTTCACGCTGCCCTCTGCAGATGAGTGGCCAGTGTTGTTGCTGTTGATCCTGTTCATCATGTTGGGGATTACATCCCTTAGTTGGCTTGTCAGCAAAGTGGCCAACGCTATGGTAGAAGGGTCCAACTCATGGTTGGCAGTGGCTGATGAGGTGAAGTATGTGGAGGAGGAGGTGGTGGAGGTGGTGATGGTGGTGGTGAGGGTGGAGGCGACTGCTGTGGTGGTGGCAACAAAGGTGGTGGTCTTCTCGGCGGCATTCTGATCACAACCGAAAAAAACATCGGTTAGTGCAATGATCAAATACAGAAGACATATGCAAATAAAATCCTAAGTCTTATGTTCTCTACATGAGGATCCCTAGGTTATAGTCTAGGCCAAACCTTTTAAATAAAATGACATATATTTCTTTATAACCATGGCTCTGATACCAATCTGTCACACCCCGAGCCAGCGGGTTGGATCGACTTTCCCGTCTGGCGGAAGGTTCCCGGGGCGTGATATCATTGTGATAATCGAAATTATCAGATTGTTTTCATGGCACATGATATATAAATGAGAAATGCTAATATGACATTGATATAGAATTACAAAGTTAAATTACATATGTCATGTTCATAATTTAACTAAGTAAATCCATCTAAAAGAATCATAGAGTTTTCTATCTTGTATCTGCACAAGATTTACAGAAGTGATTCACATAATGTCATCCAAAAGTATGCACAAAAAAGAAAGATGGGTCTTCTATATGAGTCCACCAGCTATAGCATCCTGAATATGGGGCCTAAACATGTTCATCGTTTGAGAAAACATGCATTTAAAACAAGTCAACACGAGGTTGGTGAGTTCATAAGTTTAGTAATTGAAAACCATAGTAGTTTGATATTTACAAGTCATAGTGTCACACACAAGTCATATGATATTTGCATTATCTTATCCCACAACAATGTCCTCTCCATAGTTACATTTACCATATAGTGTATCATTTCATTCAAGTATGCTTATATATAGGGCATACGTATCACGAATGAAGCCTCCGGCCCACCACACACTTGACTGAATTCAAACCACCTGTAATGCAACCATGGATACCCATTTCTAACTCACATGTGTTTGTTCCCCTTTGATATCCCACTTGATATTCCCATGTGATATGATTTGATTTCCCCAATGATATATGTATAGGATAATAGATTATTGAAGGGTAGATATTACCATGACCGAAGTTTTGGTAACCCTTAATGTTTGAAAGATATAGATCTTTTTATTAAATCTTATTCTTTTAATTATCCTCCCACTGATCGAGTTTACTGGGATTCACTTCTATATTAGAAGTGCCAGTTTACTCTATTATTATTGTCATATACTTGAAATGATAGGCCATAAATGGGACGCCATTGTGGTCCTCACATAATCAGACCACAATGCCTCCAACTTACCCCTATCCATTTTGTAGTCTCGTAAGAATCTGTGTCTTCACAACGAATCTGCCCCGGTAATATGACGTGAGAGAAAATCAATTCCTCAGTCTACCAGTCAACAGAACGAAGGGTACAATTACAATCAGTGTACGTCTAAAGATTAATATCACCCATGTTGCTGTTTACCAAACCTAACAGATGCAGCCCTGTTACCGGTCATATGATACCGGCCAATGATAATGAATACGATCAACGTAACCGACCTCACTCGCCGACAGTTTGTCAAACCTATGGTACCACTACGCTATCGTCGGTTTAGTCGCACTAAAACAATGGTAAACGATTTTGTTGTAGGGACTTACGACTAAACATGTACACATGAACACATGATTGTTGTGATATAATACAAACAGTCTTAATAGTAATTATTTGTTGTTATGTGTTCTCCCATTGTTATTGTCTCATTGTTATATGTTCTCACTTGAATGAGTGTACTGGTTCTCACTTCCAACTGGAGGTGACAGTCAACTCATTGTATGGTTGTAGATTCATTGACCAACTTAATGGTCAACGTTAGTTAAACCACTATGCCACTAAATCTACAATCCATTTAGTTATGGAATTATGTCCTCTCAACGTCTTTAACAAAGTGTTATAAGAACTAGTCTATAATACACAATGCTAGTAAATGTGTTGAATGATATCATGAATTTATGTTGTCATGATGCAATTCTTGTTATCTCTTGTTCATCATTATGTTGTATACATAGTGTTGTCAGAACTAGTCTTACTACACTTGTTAATACAATTGTTTGATGATGTCATGTAGTTATGTAACTATGAAATCATCCTTAATATGTTAGGTATTTTGAATCTCACACTTGAACTATCTCATATGTTATAATTGTCATTCACACACAAGCATACACACATATATGATATAAAGATGAAACCTTTATTATTTAGAATACATGATACTTGAAATAATGTACTAAAACTTTTTAGTAAAAGAATTAGCATGTTTCTCAGCCCCGCATTTGAAATCAAAAGAATAGAAAAGCGGCATATGAACTCACCTTGTTGCTGTAGTGTTTGACTAAGACTCAAGAAATGCACGCACTCACTGTTGTCGCGCTGGTGTTGTATTCACAGTCCTGTGTTTGATTAAATGTTATTTGAGCTATGATCCCTTATTTGATTGTTCTTTTTAAAATCTGAGTTGTTAACTGAGTTCGTGTAGTGAAAATGACTCAGTCATACAAATGAGTCATGCTAATGAGTATTCACACGAATGACTCATGCGAATGAGTAGCTCACACGAAGGAGTGGCTCATTCTTATGAGCCATTCGCCCAAAACGGGTTTCAGTCATGGCAGGCGGCGATTTCGAGTTTTAGTCGAATATATGATTGTTTTGAGTGGGTATATGTGCAAAAAATTGTTTAGAAGGTGTATGGGTCGAAAAGGGGTGTTTAAAACCGGCTAAAACCTCGGTTTTTGTCGAGTTTGGAGAAAACCCTAAAAATCCGAATTTTCTCACTAAAATTTCAGGAGTTTGAGATGGAGATAGAGCCGATCTTTTGTACCTTCGTGTGGGGAATGTCTAGAGCTTCAATTTGATACCAAGATTGCACGATTTGGTGAAGGTTTGAGATGGTAAGTTGTTGATTTTGTGTAAGAATTCTAGAGAGAGAGCTTGGACGGGATTTTAGAGAGAGAGGGATGTGGGTGAGTGTTTTAATGGGGAAGATGGAAAAATTAAAGGTTTTTTCTCAAATTTCTTTTTCTTATTTTATTGTTTCAAAAACGTTTATTTTTGACGTTTCGTCAGATGGTATCACCTTCGCGCGTTTTCGTTCAAATCGTCACCCGAACGAACTCGGCGATGGCTTTACTTTCTGATTTTTTTCTCCCTTTCAAATATCATTCATAACGTTAAACCCACAGATTTGTTTGTGTGAATCGTCACCCACGCAAACACACTGTTATTTAGCATTCGTAAATGATACTGAAACATTGTTTTGAATTGGACATTCTCACTAACGTACTCAACTAAACTTAATTGTTTTTCACGTTGTTATGAATGATTTTTCCACTACTTTCTCACTGAATTGTCGGCCATCTGATTCCTGTTATTTGTGGAAATTAGATCGCAACCGATATGTTTTTTGTCATTTGTTCTCACAAGTGTCATTTCACATGTGTTGTTGTATATTTATATTTCAATTCTCATTGAAATATATGCAACTGTTAATTGTTTTCATAGAATTGTTGTCACACTACTGTTTAGTACATAGTATTTACACATAGTAAATAGTGAAAGTACACATACCGTAAGGATTGCCGGATAATCTGGTACTAGTTGTCACACTTCAGCACTAAATTGACCCTCATTCCGTCTTCTTGTGAAAAGAATGAATCTTTTTATCAAATGATCAGAAAGAAAAAGTCCAGTTCCCTCGGGGGTTGAAATATATACGGGTCAAACTTTGAAGAACAATAGGTAATGAGTCAGCTTGGGTTAACCAAGGTTTGATTCCGATGTGAGATGAAGGTTTACCAATTCTACAGGGTTCCTATGCATCGGATGTTGTGTCAACCTTGCTTACAGTGACGGAGCTTGACTATATCGAAAGGGGGGGAGGGGCGAGAACTTGCGTGATCAAAAAAATTTTTTGCAGTCAGTATGTCTCGGGTAGTTGGGTTAAATGTTCGAATCAGCGATTCGGGTCAAACAATAAAATTAAAATGTCTAATAATTATCATTATATGTAAAAAAACTAAAAGAGTGAGTACCTTAAAGAAGAATTATAATTCCGCTCAACGACCTTTGAGATTTTTGAATTCATCGATTATGTATTCCGAGGTGAGGATTTGTAGCATCCCCTTCTCTTCAACAACCTTTCTTTTGAAAAACAAGTCAACTGTTTTCACATTTCCAATGATATATTGATTCAAAGTATAACCTAAATGTCTAAACAAACAAAATAATACCAATTAATACCAATTCTAAATCATAACAAATAAATACACAAGGCGCATCAAATATTAGATACAAAATTATACCTAAATGGCACCATTTCCATCATAATAAACAGAAAAAACATAAGCAATCAACTCATCAAGAATTCAAGATTCAAGAAATATTAGATAGTTAGATACAAAATACAACATTATACCATAGTCCATAGCAGCGTAACTCACAGGTTGTTTGGTCGGAACTCGGAAGTCGGTAGGGGAAGACGCGCATGTTGGTGGTCCCCGGTCGGAACTCGCGACTCGCGGAGGAGGGCTGCTTGCCTGCTTGGTTGCCGGTCGGAACTCGGAAGGGCCGGATTCCTGCTGGATTGCAAGAAATCTTGGAGAGTTGGAGTTGGAGGTTGGACTTGGGGAATGGGACTCACGAAATGGAAGGGAATTAATTAGGGCTGAAACTTTAAAGGGTATTTTAGGGATATGTATTAAGGAAAATGTGAAAAGAAACTAGATAAAACAAATGAGAGGGAATGAAATAGGGTAAACAAATAAGAGGGATGGAATGAGTATTTTTTTAAAATGTGTTTGGTTCTAAAAATTTTTTTAAGGGGGGCGAAACCAGTATTTTGACAAAAATTTGCCTTGTGGTACGAAAATTAACACTACTGGCGAAGAACAATGCTTCGTCACTGCTTGCTTACGGGGCTACGGGCCACGAAACTAAGGAATAAACATGAGAAAAAAATGCCGTTTAAAAAAAAGGAGCATAAACTAGTTCACCTAAAAACTTATCCATTATCTTCATTTACTCTCCCCCATATATGAGTTTTTTTTTTTCAAAATAGGTGGTATTGCATGGAAATTTAGGTAAGTAGGTGGTTTTGGAATTTGGTTTCAAATATGGGTGTTCCGCTACTTGTAGTAGCGGAAGAGGGTGAGGTGGCCAAGCTTTACACCGGGAAAGAGAGGATGGTGCCATGTTGGACGGGATCCGTAATCCCTAATAGCGGAAGTGGTGCCAACTAGGATGGGATCCGTTACCCCTAGTAGCGGAAGTTGCCATGCATGGTTTTAACAACATAATCACTAATTTAATCTCTCTTTTATCCTCAAAACTAATCATTAGCGACATAAATGGGAAGAAGAAATGCATGGTAGGTGATTAGGTCACATCTCCTGCAAAACTTTTAACATTTTATGTATGATGAATGCACCATGTGAAGAAACATGACAAAAGTAGGTCATATGCATTAACTTTCTCTTTTTGATTGGTATTCACATGCAAAAGTTGTTCAAATATATATATATATATACACACACACACGCATGCTACGGAAGATTTCATCTATATCAAATTAAACATACATTCATACATTCAAGTTCACCAGTCAGGAGGTTGATATCCACTTCCAAAGCTTGAAGCAAATTAGAAAAACAAAGTAAAAATGAGTTACGATTTGCATCCGCGTCCAATCGTCGATGATCTTTTGTTTCTTAAAGATTCACACCGGGCACGAGATATATTTAATATCAGGGAGCTTACAAAGTTGGTTTTTAGGCGTGCCGATCAGAAATTTTTTTCGTTACTTAACAGCAGCCCTATCACAGACAATGTTAAACGTTACATTGACATTGCTGGTTTTGGTGGGTTGATTGATTCTGGCTACCGTAATCTCGATCATGTCTTACTGGAAGCACTGATCGAAAGATGGCGTCCAGAAACACACACATTTCATCTGCCAATCGGTGAAGTGACGGTAACCCTAAAAGTCGTTAATGTTTTGTGGGGTTTGCCTATCGAAAGCGAAGTTGTTTCTGGTTGTGAACAACCGTCTTCCCTTGCTGATCGTATCGTTAGATGTCACACCTTGCTAGGTTTGACACCTAATGAAAACGATTTAAAAGGAAATGCTATAAAATTAACAGTCATTTTTAACTATTTAAATAATAATTTTCTGAAAATGCTTTAGATTTTGAGTGCTTGTAACGTGCACATTGTATAATACTTTACTTGTGCGGTGGCACATTATTTTCTAATTCTTCGAATAATATAGTATCACTTACCATTTTAAATAATTTAGAAGACTCAACTGCGTGTGGTCACCTTAGTTGGGGGAGTATCGTGTTAGCGATGTTGTACAGGAACCTTTGTAATGCAACATCGAGCAATTCCAGCACCATTGGTGGACCACTGTATATATTGCAGTTGTGGGCATGGATTAGAATTACTACTCTTGCACCGACGTTTCTACATCGATTTGATAACCAAAGACCATATGGTGCAATGTATGATTTTAATAGTTTTGTTATATTCGTAAAAATTTTTATTAAGTAATTTATTATAACTTGTTTAAAATGGTTTTGAAGGTGGCGTGAAAAATTGACATATAAAGATGTCGTTTCACATTCACTAAGAGCATGCAGGTCACAGTTGCATTCTTTACGGGAAGGGGAGGTAAATTATTTTAATTGTGTTTTTTTTATACTTATTATTTTTCGTTGAATTTAATATTATTTTTTAAAACAGTTAAAGTAGAGACCTTACTTGGAGGTGATTGGATTCCTACCAGGAATTTGCATGAGTGGTATTCATAGTTGGCAGAGCGAGTGCTTTCTAATATATTGGGATGTGGTTGAATTTCATACACCACAAAGGGTTATGAGACAATTTCGAATGGTTCAACGCATTCCTGACCCTATCCCTTTATCATTTAACGAGCATATGAAGTTGCATAGTATAAGTCGCTCTGGCAAGCCCGAAAAAAACTGGATGAATATTCACTCATAATTTTTGTCTGTGTGGAACCAACGGTGGGAGAATGTGGTACGAGGGGTTCGTTGTGCAGCACCTACTGTAGAACCAAGTTATATGCAATGGTACTGGTCACGTACGGTGTTGTATATCACGAACCCAAAGTCAGAAGAGGTCATGCAGCCCGGGTTCCAAGATCACAGTTCTAGATCACAATTCTTGGTTTGTAGTCATTTAAGTTCTATTTTTGTAGTCATTATTTGTATCACCATATTACCATTTTAGTTGACATTATTGTTTTTTTTATAGATGGATAGGATAAGTCAGACTTATCGACAAGCAGGTGACTTTATGCACACGGAATCAACATTGAATTTCCAGAATTTTGAAACGTTGCAAAACACTGCGAATCAAGTAATGAGAATGCTTAATGAAGAGAGTCGCCTGCATTATCCATCACATCTTTAGACTGGTACATCTAGTGTTCAACATCAAAATTATCAGGCTGAAACATCAAATGTTGAACAACAGAATTTTGAAGCTGGTACATCACATGTTCAATATGAAAATTATGAATTAGATCATTCACAATTTTCAAATGCTCCTTCCCCGTCATTTTTTGCGGGTTTACATCAGAACATGATGTTTGAACACAACAATGAACAAGAGGTGTACACCCCACAGGCTGCTGTGTTGCCATTGTTCACCCAACCTCAATCTGAAAACTTTAATAATTATGCTTCGTATTTTAGTTGATGCATATGGATTTAGTGGTATATCACAACTGCCTTCATTGGACTTAAATCTACAGATGAGTGTTGGAGATTTGGATGATGACACATTTTTGGCTAACACCCTAAATGCAGAAAATGTTGATGTTGATCAAAATCCAATTACGTTTAGACGTAGGAATTCTCACCGCCACAGAAGACGACCCGGTTGTGGAACATAATTATTTTTGTTTTTGTATATTTTGTTATTTGACATATATGTTTTAATTTTAATGATTTGTTTAATTTTTTTTTGAACACAACTTTGTTAAAAATAAGGGTTTAAAACAGAAAATGACATTACAAATTAAAAATGACCTTAGAACTGAAAATGACATAGGTTAAAATGACATTACAATACAATATTACAAGACATTCCTACGTGGTAAAAGTTAAGCACGTGCCGCATAAAATTCATCTGCCATAAAACGTCGGTATTTCATGCACGTATCATGTAGATTTCCTTCGATTTGATTAGAGAGGTCCAGAACAAGGTTTATCATTAACATGCAGACAAGAACTCCAGAGTTGCTTTCAACCGGACCATTATATTGAGACCAGACTTCTGTTCATGATATTTTAAGTTTGGGGATAACATTTATACGAGAATTTTGCCAGAATAAAATATTGTCCAAAAAAGATTTGAACAACGTCTCAAATCGTGTTATTATTGGGTAAAACAACCGATGAACACAAGTTGTTTGACAAATGGCATGGTCACAATTCTCAGTAAAGTACACATACATTTCAAGTGTTCGCAAATCAACCTGTAGAAGTAACCAATGCATGTCTTCGATTCCGATGGGAATATAAACCTAAAAAGTATTTATGTTAACCAAAATGGTAAATTTCTTTAAAAAATAAGATTTACATTATTTAATCACAAAAGATTGTTACTGTATCAACATCCCAAAATACAGGGTATTCTTCTTTCATTTCAATTGAAAATGTCAAAGATCCATGGTTTGGTGTTTCACATAGAATGTTATAGAATTGTGGTGGCATGATAGTCCAAGGAAACAACTGCTTTGGACGACGCTTCTTAGTTATTTCCTTCCACCGGAAACGCATCAATCTTGTAACCCAACCTTTTATATGATTTAAAGTAACGCATATAAGTTAGTACATATTATTTGTATAATAATATGAAAAAAATGGTAAGTATATAATTTTCTTACAAGTGTTGATAAATAACCATAATTTTGGTATCCTAATAAGGAACCCAAAACTCTTGACCTAACTTCATTTTTCTCACAAAAAAACTAATACAGGACGATGCATCACCATTGTGATAAAATTCCATCACATTAGTTGACCAATTTTTAGTCTCTTCAACTGGACGATACCAACGTGTGTTTGTTGGAAGATTTTATGGGGTGTTTCTTGGACATAAATCTGGCTTTCTGGAGGGGTATCACATACATCTTCATCATCATAATTTTGTGGGCTTTCCATAGGTTTGAAGTTGTGTATTAAAAGTTATGGGTTTGGAGTGTGGTAAAATGTAGGGGTGTTCATTTTCGGATATCCGAAAATTTCGGATAGTGATTTTTGATATCCGAATCCGAAATTTCGGATATCCAAATATCCGAAAATTATCCGGATATCCAAAAAATATCCGAAAATTATCCGGATATCCGAAAAATATCCGAAAAATTATCCGAAAAAAGCATCCGAAAATTCGAAAAAAACTATTTCGGATATCAGATATCCGAACTATCTAAAAATTTTCAAAATAGGTATCCGAATTCGAAATTTCGGATATCCGAACCTCCAGATATCCGATTTTTTCGGATATTTCGGATTCGGATTTTTTTGAACACCCCTAGTAAAATGGGTACATATTTATAACAATTTATTATGACTTGAAGTTGGTAGGTAGAGGGGTAAACTTTGAAAGTAAATTTAAAGTGGGTAGGTAGTAGTGTGGTAAACTGGTAATCAATAAACTCGTGGGTTTGCAGTGTGTTAATTTAGAATACATGTGGGTTTTACGATTATGTTGTATTTTCTTTTCTCAAATAATTAATAAAACCCTAATAAAACCTTAAACTAATAAACCTTAAACTAATAATTAATAAACCCTAATAAAACCTTAAACTAATAAAACCTAAACCTTAAACTAATCAAAACTTAAACTAATAATTAATAAACCCTAATCAAACCTTAAAGTAATGAAAACCTAAACCTTAAACTAATCAAAACTTAAACTAATAATATAAATAAATAATTATCCTTTTTCCTTAAAGAAAAATCAAATATATAAATACATTTTTAATAATATGTTGTTGGAGTGGGTAGGTAGTAGTGTTTTAATTAATAAAAGTATTGAGAACATATGTGGGTGTACTATGTTACACAACTTTATTCAAAGCCTGTTAAAGTGGGTAGGTAGTAGTGTTTTAATTCATAAAATTTACACAACTTTATTCAAAGCCTGTTGAAGTGGGTAGGTAGTAGTGTTTTAATTAATAAAATTATTCAGAACACATGTGGGTGTACTATGTTACACAGCTTTATTCAAAGCCTGTTGAAGTGGGTAGGTGGTAGTGTTTTAATTAATAAAATTATTCAGAACACATTTGGGGGTACTATGTTACACAGCTTTATTCAAAGTCTGTTGAAGTGGGTAGGTAGTAGTGTTTTAATTAATAAAATTATTTAGAACACATTTGGGTGTACTATGCTACACAACTTTATTCAAAGCATGTTAAAGTGGGTAGGTAGTAGTGTTTTAATTAATAAAATTATTCAGAACACATGTGGGTACACTATGTTACACAACTTTATTCAAAACCTATTAAAGGTTGGCTATTAAAGTGGGTAGCATCCTCATCTTCATTCTCATCTTTTGATTCTCATAATAACTTTACAATCCGAAAATGGCTAATGTAAGGAAACCATTTTCAGTACCCAAAAGTCCTCCATTATCTACAATTGATGAAAACCCTATTGAACCAGTGTATCCACCGGTTGTCCAACCTGAAAACCCTCCTGAACATGTGCATCCACCATTTGTCCAACCAGAAAACCCTCCTGAACAGGTACATCCCCCATTTTTCGAACCAAAAAACCCTCTTCAACCGGTACAGCCTCTAATGATTCAACAGGAATACCCTCCAGTAAGTGAATCTGAAGACGAACACTTATATGATGTGTATGATTCAGAGGTTTTGGAACATGCTTGGGATTATGGAAAGCATGAAGATGACCCTTTTGATGGTCAGTTCCACAACCCATACGAAGACGAGCAAGACTCTGATTGGTCAAATGACGACTATCACTGGAAATGAATAGTTGTGATCGATATGTAATAATATATTTAGTGGTTTTTTATTAAGCATGTTATTATTAATTTACCTTTTAAGTGGATCTGTTTAATGGTTCCGGGATCGTGAAAAGGTTATTCTCATAACAAAAGTACGTCTACGATTACAACCAAGAAATTACCGTGCATACAAAACCTACTTCTACTTCCACTAAAACAGAAACATTAACGCTACAAGTACAATAAAAAAAGAAGATGATGAAGTTCTTCTTTCCAATGGTATCTTTCAGCTCTTTTACTCTTTGATCTTAAAAGGCGTGGTATAATGACAGTAGCTCGTGGACACATTGATGGGTCAAGCCAACCTAAAAATCCTAGGCACCTAGAAGCCTGCATACGAAATATGTGGTTAAGAAAGAAATATTTGAGAAAGAAGATAGTCTACCTTCTTACCTCATTAGGACAATAGTAGAAACGACACCCTGGGTTTTGATCTGTCCAAGAGGTTCGGACAATAGCCAAACGACCACAATAACACATTGTCATTCTTACACCTTAAGCTCAGACAACACAATAAGGGAGGTGAGGGTTCCTTAAATAGGCAATGAGCCTTAAGCCTTGATGTGACAATTATTTTAAAATATAATATTAAAAACATAAATGGCATTACAATAAAATGGTTAATAAAATATTACAACCACACAAAAGCTTCTTCTTATAATAATAAATTAAAACAATCCCAATTGATACAATTTATTCCTCAGGGAAGAAACACGTCTTATAAAACTGATCTGCCATTACGTGACGGAATTTCATACAGTGTTCTTCAATACCTCCTTCCACCGTCAAGGTCTTCTTATGCACCAGCTTTTGCATTAGCATACACAAAAAAATACCTGAGTCCTTACCTAGACCACCTCCATTCTTTGGTCGTCATTAATGTGTTGCGTCTTTAGGTATCATTTCTCTTGAGGTTTGTTGGGTTCATGAATAACACGTCTCTAATAACTAACTTCATCTAACAACTTATCAAAAAAACATTTCAAACTTTTGCAATACTCCATAATGAATGAAACGCCCAAAATGTTTCGAGTATTTGTGGTTACACCAGTATTGAGTCAACTTCATTGTACATAAATTGATTTGTACAATTAGCCAGTCCTCAATTGCCTGAACATAAATTGGAATATAAATGTATTGAACCTCCCAAAATTGAGGATACAATTCATTCATTCCGTTGGCAGATTCTGAACCAAACTTTGTTTTATAACATTACATTTCTAGGTGAAACTGGGGAGGTAGAATTGTTCAGTCAAATTCGGTAGAGGGATTTTTCCTTTTATTAGCTCCTCTTAAAAACATCATCCGTCGAACCCAACCTTCAACATGTTGCGAAATACATTAAAAATGCTTACCAAAACATTTCAATTATTAAATAAATAAATATATAGATTTATTTCTTACGATCGAATAAAGGCGACCCTCATTCAAATATCCCAACAGAACTCCCCAAATGTCGGTATGAAGCTTGTTTAGTTCTAAGATACGAGAATAGCAATATGGGGCATCCCCATTATTATAAAACTCAATAGCATCCCGGGACAACGTATGAGACTCATTCTTCTCTGGTGCATCCACCATTGGAACCTTTGAAGCTTCATCCATAAGGACTTTTGTAACATCATTCATGGTTGTTTTTGGGACACCAGATGATGATGCAGGGTGCTCCAAACTCAATCGCCTCCATTTATTAGGAACCCAACTTAGCGAATTTTTGGTTAGTTAGGAATGATATTGTTCATCATCAACTACGTTTTTGTCACGTGGGTTTGACATTGTTTAAGAAAGCAAAGCAGTGTTGTTGGAATGAGAAGGATTTATTTCTTGGACATGTTTTAAGGAGAACTTGCATCTATATATAACATGGTGAGTGGGTTTGGCATTTATTTCTTGGACATTATTTAAGGAGAACTTGCAGTGCCTTTAGTCACTAGCATTAAATGTAGACAAAACTTGTAAAATAGCATAACTAAATAAACGATATATAAAATTCGAAAATCTAATTAAAATAACAAACGTAAACAATACATCATCGTAAAATAGCATAATTAAACAACACATCATTGTTGTCGGTTGGGACATGTGTTGATGGTATGACCAGGTTCTCTGCATAACCCACACAACCGAGGCCTACGTTCTTCAGCATGATGAGTGTCCATCTCGTTGTGTATTCTTCTAATGCGTCTCCTGCCTCATGACACCGTTATTCTTGACGTATCTCCTCGTATTCTCCAACCTGGTTCTCTCCAATGAGCGCAGTGGGTGAGTGGATAAAAGTGACCGATGTATTGTGCTCGATATATACTAGTATGGAATCTATTATTGACAATGTCATGTGGTTCTTCACCCCTCCAATGACAAACCGCGATAGCATGCGAACATAGAAATCTGTAAATTTTCCACTTACCACATGTGCATGTTTTCTTATGGTATTCAACTGTATAATCATTGCCCCCATCTTCGTTTGTTTGAAGCCTAGAAATAACCCTGTACCTTGCCTCAATTTGATCAAAAAGAAATACTTGGTGTTCTTCTGAACGATTATCCCTGTGATTAAACAATCGCCACATACGAGGAGGCAAAGCTGTATTACAACTCATTGCAATCTCTGTGTGCTTTACATATTGAGCTACGTCTCTTTGAAAGGTAAAGTCAATACACGTCTTTATAGGTAGCAATCTAGCTCCACATAACACATTGTTTAAGCTTTCGGATATATTAGTCGTTAGGTTACCCTATCGACGTCTTCTTTCATCAAACACCACAATCCACTTTGATTTTTCAATATTGTTCAAATACTTCCTTTATGTCGATCCGAGATAACCCACAACTTGCCCATGTTGTTACTTTTAACATGTTAATGAAATTGTTGGAAGAAACAACCCCAGCTTTCATTTGATTCTTCATCAACGGTTGCAGATGCCACAGGAAACATGTAATTGTTAGCGTTTTTTGAAACAGCAATCAAAAGCTTACCTCTGTATGATCCTTTAAGATAAGTACCATCAACAGATATTATGGGTTGGCAGAGATGAAATGCTTTAATACATGGTCCGAATGCCCAAAAAACATATTTAAACACAACACATTCCGGTGTACTGTGTGGATGATAGAACCATGTTACTATAGTACCATCATTTGAGGCCTTCAATGCTTTTAGATACTTTGGCAACTCATTGAAGTTACTCTCACAGTTACCATGAATTCTCTCGATAGCAATTCTTTGTGCTGTCCACACCTTGGAATATGTAATATCAACCTTAAGTTTTGTAACATCCGGCTTTCTCAACAACATAAATATTGTTATTATACGATATGTACGTGCTTCCGTTTGCCTTAAAACCAATGTTATTATACAGTAATTTAGCAAAACCCTAAAACGAACTAATTAAATAAGAGAATACACTTATTTAAGTCGAGCAAATAAGTTATCTTTAAGGATAACAATAATATAAAGATAAAAATGATCAAAATAAGTGTAAGCGAAATTTCGAAATAAGGCTCCGAATAAAAGTTACGACGAGCCGAAGCTCCGAGCGGTAGTCATAATTCGAGCATCTTCATCACATGGTTAGATATTAGAAAGTACATGGAATTAAAATAATAATAATAATAATAATAATAATAATAATAATAATTTAATAAAGGATACGACCGTGCCCCATGAGATACGACTGTATCTAGGAATCAACTACTACGTGTCGATTGGTGACATGATTATAGACACGTGACGTGACTAGAGAAACATAAAACGATCCACAACCATGCCTATTGAGTTGAAAGTTTACTATTATAGGAGACCGTCTAAAATTAATAAAATATATTATTTTTGACCCTGCTCTGTTTTCAACGAAACTTGGGTAGAAACGTATTAGTAGATTCCAACGACATATTAGAAACTTTTTAAAACATCATATATTAAAAGTTATAAGAGAAAAACAAGATTTAAGCTAAATTAATTATAATAATATAATAATAATAATAATTAAATAATAAAAAAATCAAACAAACATGTGACATTTTGTTTGAAAGCATATACATGGAACATATTGAACCATATATATTTTTTTTTCTTTCTTCATGTCGAAGGAATTGACATCTATAAGTAGATGTAGTTCAACGATCAAATTTTCATTTTTCCTAAGTAACAAAACTCTGTCAAAATACTCTCTTAAAACCCCTGTACGAGTATGTTAGTTACTAAAAGTTCGTCCAAGTATTTTTAAGCGAGCATTGGCACGAGCTATTTTGAGGTAATCACATGTTACACTCTTATTTTAAATTTATTATTTTTATTATTTAAATAGTATAGTCGAGTAACTGTTTGTTTAAAATCTCACTAATATTATGCATGGAGGTTATTTTCAATATTTTTGTAAAACACGGAGTATGCAGAGATGCTGCCCAAATATTTTATAAAAATATATATTTATAAGACGAGGCTCTGTCCAATTTAAAACTCTAAAACAAAGTTTTATAAGCCGAAATTCTGCCCAAGTATTTTTAAGAAAATCAAAAAGCATAATCCGTTATGCTGTCCAATTAAAAACTCGAGCCAATACCTGAAAATATAAAGATACGTTAAGTAATCCCACTAGGGTACTGATGTTATTAAAAAATTGGGGGTAACGTGAGATAAGAGTTGAGGAGCTAAAGTTGTACGATAGAAGCGTAGATCCGGTGAGTTCTATGAGCCCTGTTTTACTGTTTTAAATACTTTGGGCTGATGTGAATGTTATAGTGATAGTGTTATGATATATATAATATTATATTTATGTCGGGATGTTTCCCGTTTATACCAATGTTAACTCGGGATAATGCCATATTTTATGTACATATTTTTCAAAATAGAAAAAGGCAACCCGAAAATTTGTTTTAAAAACAGAGTTACCTTCGGGTAAAACAGAGCACCTTCGGGTGAACAGAGTTACCTTCGGGTAAAACAGAGCACCGTCTGGTGAACAGAGTTTCAATTAATGAATGTTTTTGGTATAATATGACATATGTATATTGATGTATGATTTTATGAAATGTACGGGCTAGGAGGAAGGCCCATTACAAGTAAGAGGAAGTGGGGAGATTACTCTCAAGGTTCTAAGAAAGACAATTTCAAACCAAAAAGAAAGATATATGGTAGCAGTCTAACAGTTTGTAAGATATGTGACCGGATGCATAGTGGAAACTGTAGAATGGGGATGAATGTTTGTTTCAGGTGAGGCAAGGAGGGACACTATGCCAACAAATGCCCAACTGTGCAATGTTTCGATTGTGGAAAACAAGGTCATCGGGCAACAGAATGCCCAAATAAGAAAACGGATATGGTTCCAAAACCCAAGGGGAGAGCTTTTACAATGACCGTTGGTGCAGCTAAGGAAGCCCCAGATGTCGTGTCGGGTACGTTTCTTATCAATAACATGCCCGCTACTGTATTATTTGATTCTGGTGCCAGCAGGAGTTTTATATCTGTTAACTTTTGTATACTGCTCAATAAGATCCCTAATAAGATAGATACCCTACTAGAAGTTGAAACGGCACTAGGAAAGAAGGTAGTTATTTCTACCATTGTTGAGGGTTGTTCTATTGACCTTGATGGTCACAAAATACCCATTAACCTTTACCCAATAACTTTGGGCGGGTTTGATGTCGTGCTGGGCATGGATTGGCTAACAGAACACGAAGCTGAAATATTATGTAAAAAGAAGATGATTCAACTCCAAGCGCCTGATGGAGATCATATTATTATCTTTGGAGATCGTACGAGCTCTTCTGTAAATATCGTTTCAATGCTGAAGGCCCAAAAGTTTATGAATCTAGGTTGCAATGCTTATCTCGCATATGTGGTCGATAATAAGGCGAAGGCGAAAGAACTAAAAGATATTCCGGTGGTATCCCAATTCCCCGATGTGTTTCCTGACGAATTACCGGGTATGCCTCCAGGATGAGAAGTAGAGTTTTGAATTGATCTTTTACCAGGAGCTAAACCAGTTGCGAAGGCACCTTATCGACTTGCACCCTCAGAGATGAAGGAGTTAATGTCGCAGTTGCAAGACCTATTAGACAAAGGTTTTGTGCGGCCAAGTGTTTCGCCTTGGGGAGCCCCAGTATTATTTATAAAGAAGAAAGACGGGAGTATGCGAATGTGCATAGACTACAGGGAGCTAAATAAACTCACAATAAAGAACAAATATCCTCTTTCTAGAATCGATGACTTGTTTGACCAGCTACAAGGAGCGAATTGTTTCTCTAAAATCGACCTACGTTCGGGCTATCATCAGTTGAAGGTGAGGGAAGAAGACATATCAAAGACTGCATTTCGAACACGATATGGACATTATGAGTTTTTGGTAATGTCGTTTGGTTTGACTAATGCCCCAGCTGCATTCATGGATCTCATGAACAGGGTATGTCGACCAATGCTTGATAGGTCAATGATTGTGTTCATTGATGATATTTTGATATACTCTAAGAATGAACAAGACCACGCCTATCACCTAAAAGAAGTTTTGGAGACGTTGAGAAGAGAGAAGTTGTATGCCAAATTCTCAAAATGTGCCTTTTGGCTAAGAGAAGTACAATTTTTAGGTCATGTAATCAATGCTAATGGAATCCTGGTTGATACAAGTAAGATCGAGTCGGTGACAAAATGGAATCCGCCAAAGACACCCACTGAAGTTCGTAGCTTTCTGGGTTTGGCCGGTTACTACCGACGTTTCATCCAAGATTTCTCCAAGATTGCTTCTGCCCTGACCAAGTTAACCAAGAAAGAAGTAAAGTTTGAATGGGGTCCTGAACAACAAGCTGCATTTGAAGAACTGAAGAGACGATTAACACATGCCCCAGTTCTATCATTACCTGATGGAACAGAAGACATGGTGATTTATTCTGATGCATCATATCAGGGTTTGGGTTGTGTTCTGATGCAACGAGGCAAAGTTATTGCTTATGTTTCACGACAACTGAAAACCCATGAAAAGAATTACCCAACACATGACTTGGAATTGGCAGCAGTCGTGTTTGCACTAAAGATGTGGAGCCACTATTTGTATGGTGCCAAATGCACCATCTACACTGATCATAAGAGTTTGAAGTATTTCTTCGAACAAAAAGACTTGAATATGAGACAGCGTAGATGGCTCGAGTTAATTAAGGATTATGATTGTGAAATTCTTTACCAACCAGGAAAGGCCAATGTGGTGGCAGATGCGCTAAGTCGCAAAGGCGATTTTTCTCCTATTCGAGTGAAATATTATGCGCTTGTTATAACATCAGATTTTCTGAATCAAATCAAAGATGCACAACAAGAAGCATTGAAAGAAGAAAACGTGATGAGTGAAAGAATTTTTGGTCTTATAACGAAGCTTGATGAAAACGAGTTCGGAATCAAAACTCGTTACGGTAGAATGTGGGTACCACAATATGGGAATATCATATCAAGAATTATCGACGAAGCACACAAGACAAGATATTCTGTTCATCCTAGTACTACCAAAATGTTTCAAGATCTACGCAAGAATTATTGGTGGCCAGGAAGGAAATTCAACATATTACAATACGTTAACCGATGTTTGACTTGTTTGCAAGTGAAAGCTGAGCTTCAAAAGCCTCACGGCTATTTACAGCCTTTGGAAGTTCCTGAATGGAAATGGGAACACATCACCATGGATTTCATCACAAAGCTACCGCGTACAGCTAAACAACATGATTCCATATGGGTGATTGTAGACCGACTGACGAAGAGTGCTCACTTCTTACCAATACGTGAGACATATTCGTCAGAAAAGTTATCAGAATTGTTCGTAAAAGAAATTGTTGCACGTCATGGAGTACCACTCTCGATTGTGTCGGATCGAGATACCAGATTTACTTCTAGATTCTGGAAGAAATTCCATGAACAGATGGGGACGAGATTATGTTTAAGCACGGCATATCATCCTCAAACGGATGGGCAAACTGAAAGAACGATACAAACATTAGAAGATATGCTACGTGCGTGTGTTATTGACTTTGGTGGTAATTGGGACAATCATGTACCGCTAGTCGAATTCTCATATAATAACAGCTACCATGCTAGCATTGGAATGCCACCATATGAAATGTTGTACGGGAGACGATGTCGAACACCACTATGTTGGGGTGAGGTTGGGCAGAAAGACATGGGAAGCAAACCAGATGTAGAATTAATGGCCAATAAGCTCGCTCAAGTTAGAGCACGATTAAAAGCTGCCCAAGATCGTCAAAAGTCCTATGCAGACAAGAGGAGAAGACCAATTGAATTCAACGTAGGGGATCGTGTGTTACTAAAAGTATCCCCATGGAAAGGTCTAATTCGATTTAGAAAGCGTGGAAAGCTAAGTCCGAGGTATATCGGACCGTTTAAGATTTTAGCCAGGATCGGTAAAGTTGCATACCGATTGGAGCTGCCAGACGAGCTTAGTAGTATACACCCGACATTTCATGTGTCTCATCTACGGAAATGTCTTGCGGATGAAACCTCTCATGTGCTTTATGATGAGATCGAGGTTGATGACAAGCTTAATTACGTAGAAGAACCGGTCGCGATACTCGATCGCAATGAAAAGAGACTCCGTAATAAAATTGTCAAGATGGTTAAGGTACAATGGAAGCATAGAAAGGGATCAGAGGCAACCTGGGAAACCGAAGAAGAGATGAGAACATGCTACCCTCAATTGTTTACGTTGTAATTGGTTTCGGGGACGAAACCCATTTAAGGGGGGTAGAGTTGTAACTTCCGGTTTTCTCAACAACATAAATATTGTTATTATTCGATATGTACGTGCTTCCGTTTGCCTTAAAACCAATGTTATTATACAGTAATTTAGCAAAACCCTAAAACGAACTAATTAAATAAGAGAATACACTTATTTAAGTCGAGCAAATAAGTTATCTTTAAGGATAACAATAATATAGAGATAAAAATGATCAAAATAAGTGTAAGCGAAATTTCGAAATAAGGCTCCGAATAAAAGTTACGACGAGCCGAAGCTCCGAGCGGTAGTCATAACTCGAGCATCTTCATGACATGGTTAGATATTAGAAAGTACATGGGATTAAAATAATAATAATAATAATAATTTAATAAAGAATACGAGCGTGCCCCATGAGATACGACTGCATCTAGGAATCAACTACTACGTGTCGATTGGTGACATGATTATAGACACGTGGCGTGACTATAGAAACGTAAAACGACCCACAACCATGCCTATTGAGTTGAAAGTTTACTATTATAGGAGACCGTCTAAAATTAATAAAATATATTATTTTTGACCCTGCTCCGTTTTCAACGAAACTTGTATAGAAACGTAGAGAATAATTAGTAGATTCCAACGACATATTAGAAACTTTTTAAAACATCATATATTAAAAGTTATAAGAGAAAAACAAGATTTAAGCTAAATTAATTATAATAATATAATAATAATAATAATAATAATTAAATAATAAAAAAATCAAACAAACATGTGACATTTTGTTTGAAAGCATATACGTGGAACATATTGAACCACATATATATATTTTTCTTTCTTCATGTCGAAGGAATTGACATCTATAAGTAGATGTAGTTCAACGATCAAATTTTCATTTTTCCTAAGTAACAAAACTCTGTCAAAATACTCTCTTAAAACCCCTGTACGAGTATGTTAGTTACTAAAAGTTCGTCCAAGTATTTTTAAGCGAGCATTGGCACGAGCTATTTTGAGG
The DNA here is from genome assembly GCA_009363875.1 of Mikania micrantha. NCBI lineage: Eukaryota > Viridiplantae > Streptophyta > Magnoliopsida > Asterales > Asteraceae > Mikania > Mikania micrantha. Next base: position 50,260,277 of record CM018694.1, on the reverse strand, counting down.
TAATCACCTGTTACACTCTTATTTTAAATTTATTATTTTTATTATTTAAATAGTATAGTCGAGATACTGTTTGTTTAAAATCTCACTAATATTATGCGCGGAGGTTGTTGTGGGTCAATTTTTATGCTCTGAGATTCGGGATATCCGGATAATCCGGAATATGGGATTCCTAAATATCCTCAAATATCCTGAATACTAACGTTACTAATCAATCTCTTCTTTGTATAGCTTGGGATAGTCTTGCAGGATACTTTTTATGGACTTGATTTTATCTTAAAAGTCGGAATACAGTCAAAGGAAACGTGGGAACGTGCTTAATTATGGAAACAAGTGGAGAATAAGTCACCAACGGTCATGTTGACTAAATTGGACCTAAAGACTTGGGATTTACTTAAATAGAACGGTTAAACGTGGTAAATGTACGTGGTAGCTGTTACATGGCCATTATTCCGATATTCTCGCCGGGATATTCGGAAATGTAGTTAATTTAGCTGTTACAACATGTTGTATATAAACAAACGGCTGGTGATCGATTAGGGACGCGTTTTTCATCATCTTTTCTTCATTTTCTCTCAAACACACACTGATTCAAGCAATTGTAATACTTAGTATCGATCATCCAAGCTCGAACATTTGTATTTACATCGGTTTGTTGTTAATAAACTAGGCAGAGTGACATTTGTCACCTCCCGAGGTTTTTATGCCGGCAATCCTAAGGGATTAAGGGCTTTTCCCCGTATAAATCTCATGTGTATTGCTATTTTCAAATATCCTCAGGGATATTCGGGGATATCCTGAACATATATTCAGTATATTCAATATATTTGCTTGTTAAATACAACACCCCACTTTTCTAATTCGGTTTTGCTAAAAGTTAAGCTTGTTAATTTTTACCCGAAACAATTTGGCGCCCACCGTGGGGCAAACTTGTGTTTTTTACAATTAAAACCTTGTTTAAAGGCGTTTTCAAGAAGAATATATCAAAAATGGCTTCACAACCGAGATCAACTTCTTCATTACCTATTATCTCTGCTACTACTACTAATGTTTCTTCGCAGATTCCTGTTTTCACAAAGAAATCAGATAATTCTGGAAAGAAGACGGCTTTCATTGCTGATAGTTCTCCATCTACAAAGATGACCACTTCTGCTCCTGTACTTATCTCTAACAATGATATTCTGAGTATGTTTCAGCAGGTACAACAATAGATGATGGATCAACAGCGAATGAATCAAAGACTTCTCAGAGAAATGGAGAACTTGAAGGCTGAAAAGAACAAACAGCCAGAAGCTACTACTCCAATAGCTCCAAGGATCCTTGATTTTGAACATCAGGGATATCCGGAAACCACTCTGGAGACTTTATCCCTATGCAGACCAGGATCGGAACTTCTTCAGGATCCCAAAACCTGGGGATATCTTGGGATGATATCCTTATCCCTGGAACATCACTCCCTACGCCATATACCGGTAACACTTATAATTACTCTCCATTTGAAACTAATAACCTTGGATCTTCGCAGGATTCAGGAATATCTCCTCAAGTGGCCAAGGAGATCCAGAAACTTCGAGATATGATCTCAACTGTACCAGGAATGGTCAAGCCTATCCCGGAAGTACCAGCAACCACTCACAGGATATCCAGATTCGCTCCACCTATATGTGATGCTGAAATCCCGAAAAGATTTCAAACTCCTACCATGAAACTATACGATGGAACTACTGATCCAGAAGAACATGTAGCCCAGTATAGAGAAAGAATGGAGACTAATCCTATTCCTCCGCATTTGAAAGATTAACCAGTGATCTTTACAGGATAACCCAAGGATCGGATGAAACTCTAAGGAGCTATGTCAATAAGTTTGGCAGAGAATCCTTGGATATCCCTAATCTTGATATCACTACGACAGTCCAAGCCTTCAAGATGGGATTACAGAAAAACTCACCTTTTTATGATGATTTAGTTATGAATCCTTGCAGGAATATGGACGAAGTCCGGAATCGAGCACTGAGATTCATAAGGTTGGAAGATGATAAAGAAATCCAGAAAAGGATTACCACAACTCCTCCCAATGATCAAGGCAAAAGGAAGTTCGATTCGCCCACCAACAAATCGTTCAAATCCAAGCCATATTACAAGCCTGACAACCATAAAGTCAATTCTATAGACGATGACGAGGATGATGAAGATTATCCCAGGATATCTGAATACTATTTTTCTGTAGATATCCCTGAACTAATGTGTGCTATGCAAGATCTAGGTGAAAAGGCTAGATGGCCCCCTAAGGATAAAAAGTTCGCCGCAAAGGACAAGTCCAAATGGTGCACATTTCACGAAGACTTTGGACATGTGACCGAAGATTGCATCGCCTTGAGAAAAGAGATAAGCTACTTACTAAGTAAAGGCCATCTCAAGGAACTTCTCGGTAAAAAGAGGGAAAGGAGGCAGGATCCTGATGGATTCCCAAAGAGAGCTGCATCCCCACCTAAGGATGCTAAGGTAATAAACTTTATCTCTGGTGGGTCTGACATATGTGGTACTTCTTATTCTGCAGCCAGAAGACATGCTAAAGAGGCTAAGATGGAGAATGGAGAAAAACCCACAAAGACCTCAACGATAACCAAGGATACCGTTATATCCTTTGAAGAACAAGATCGGGAGAATATCATAGATCCTCATCATGATGGGTTAGTAGTTACTTTATATGTTGCTAACCATTATGTGCGCAGGATACTCATTGATGGAGGAAGTTCAATAAACATTATCCAATTAGAGACGCTCAAGAGGATGAATATCCCCGAATCCGAAATAACTACCAAGTCTTTGGTATTAGTCGGATTCAGCGGAGAAGCCAAAGCTACCATCGGTGAAATTAAATAACCTGTGTATATCGAAGGGGTAAATTCTATGCAACGCTTTTGTATTATAGACTCTCTATCCTGTTATAATATTATATTAGGTAGACCTTGGATACATGATATGAAGGCAGTCCCTTCGACATATCATCAATGCGTCAAACTACCAACACCATGGGGAGTCGTGAAGATCGATAGCGACCAACAAGAAGCTAAAGAGTGTTATTTGTCCTCGATGAAGGCGACGACGAAAACACCCTCAACAAAGCAATCAAAGAATAACCTTGGAGATAATCAGGGATCCCAGGAAAAAGAAGTAAAAGAAATATTACTCAACCCCGAGGATCCTGAGACTAAAGTCCTTATAGGAATTGATATCCCCAAAGATATTGAGGAGAAACTGATTTCTTTTCTGAAGTCAAGGATTTCTACCTTTGCTTGGAGACATGAGGATATGACAGGGATATCCTCAGACGTAATTACACATAAGCTAGGAATAGATAGAAGCTACAAGCCTATCCACCAGAAAAGGAGAAAATTTTCTCCCGAAAGGAATATAATCATCCAAGAAGAAGTAGAGAAGCTTCTTAAAGCCAAGATGATTAGGGAAGTAAAATTTCCAAGGTGGTTAGCCAATGTAGTTGTGGTTCAAAAGAAAAATGGAAAGTGGAGAGTTTGTGTAGATTACACAGATCTAAACAAAGCTTGTCCTAAAGACCCCTTTCCATTACCACACATAGATTCAATGGTAGATGCTACGGCAGGCCATGAAATGTTAACTTTCATGGATGCATCGGCGGGATTCCAGCAAATCCAAATGGAGCCCTCAGACCAAGAAGATACCGCTTTCATGACGCCAACAGGGATATATTGCTATACAGCAATGCCATTCGGCTTGAAGAACGCAGGAGCTACTTATCAAAGGCTTGTCAATATGATGTTTAAGGATAAGCTGGGGGACACAATGGAGGTATATATCGATGATATGGTAGTCAAATCCAAGATTACCAAAGATCATCTTCGGGATCTCGAAGAGTCATTTGATATCCTGGATCGATACAATATGAAACTTAACCCTTCTAAGTGTCATTTCGGAGTAAGATTAGGAAAATTCTTGGGATATATGGTCACTAAAAGAGGAATAGAGGCCAGCCCGGAGCAAATCCAAGCTATTCTAAACCTCAAGTCCCCAACAAACGTAAAAGAAGTGCAAAGGTTAACAGGAAGAATAGCCGCACTTAATAGATTCATCTCTAGATCTTCTGAAAAATTCAAAAGATTTTACGATATCCTTAAAAAGAATAAGAAGTTTCAATGGGGTGAAGAGCACGAAAAGGCACTACAGGATTTAAAAGAATACTTATCCTCAGCACCACTACTCATGAAACCTGAAGATGGTGAACCACTATCATTATACTTAACAGTATCCCGAACTACTGTAAGTGCAGTGCTGGTTAAAGATTATCAAGGATCCTAACATCCAGTATACTATGTGAGTAAGAGCTTGTTAGATGCTGAAACTAGATATTCTCATTTAGAAAAACTAATCTTAGCTTTGATCATGGCATCAACAAAACTTAGGCACTATTTTGAGACACATAGGATACACATCAAAACGAATTACCCAATCAAGTCAGTGTTAAGAAAACCTGAGTTATCAGGAAGAATGGTCAAATGGTCAGTAAAACTTAGCACTTATGAATTAATCTATGAACCAAGAACGGCAATTAAGTCTCAAGCACTAGCAGACTTTGTGGCAGATTTTAGTAGTGATATTCAACCAGAAGTGGATTCAGAAGTTAAACTTCTAGACGAGGATAATGGTGAATGGACTCTACACACTGATGGAGCCTCGAATGTAAGAGGAACAGGTCTAGGGATAATACTATCATCGCCACAGGGGGACATAATACCCCAATCTATCAGTTGTGAGTTCCACGCAACTAATAACGAAGCTGAATATGAAGCTTTAATAGCAGGACTTCAATTAGCTAGGGATATAAACATAAGACACCTCCACGTATTTGTTGATTCCTTACTAGTAGCTAACCAGTTTAATGGTTCCTATATGGTCAAAGGAGATAAATTGGCAAAATACTTAGAGGTAGTTAAGGATATAGTGGGATATTTTGATACTTTTGATATCACACAAGTCCCTAGAGAAGAGAATGATGAAGCAGATGCATTAGCAAACTTAGCATCATCTCTAAAAATCTGTGATGATATCAATATCCCTATCCTACATATCCTGAATCCAGCAATAAATATAGAAAATTCAAACCAAATCTTTCAACCGAAAAATATTGATACACATGAGATATCCTGGACTGCACCCATCAAGGAATATCTTCAAACAGGAAAAATACCTGATGGAGAAACCAACCATAGAGCCTTCAAAATCAGGATATCTAGATATATACTCATTAGGGATATCCTATACAGAAAATCGGTAGCTGGTCCATACTTAAAATGTCTAGAAAAACCAGAAACCCTAGAAGTACTAAAGGATATTCACGAAGGAGATTGTGGAAACCACACTGGGGGCAGAGCATTACTTTCGAAAATCCTTAGAACAGGATAATTCTGGCCTACTATGAGAAAAGATGCAATGTCCTATTCCAGAGATGTGATGCTTGTCAAAGACACAGCAATATCCTTCACCAACCGGCTGAACCTCTATATCCAATAGTCTCACCATGGCCATTCATGAAATGGGGAATGGATATAGTAGGAAAACTGCCAAAAGCACCAGGAGGAAAAGTATTCATACTCGCCATGACTGATTACTTTTCAAAATGGATTGAAGCCGAAGCTTTTGTACAGGTTAGAGAAAAGGAAGTAATATCCTTCATAAAAAGGAATATCCTGACCAGGTTCGGGATACCGGCCGAGATTACCTGCGACAATGGATCTCAATTCATTGGCAAAAGAACTACCAACTTTTGTGAAGCATGGGGGATAAAGATGATTACTTCCACACCAGTACATCCTCAGGCTAACGGACAAGCAGAATCAAGCAACAAGATAATCATAAACAATCTCAAAAAGAAGTTGGGATCTAAGAAAGGAAAATGGGCTGAAGAACTTCCATTTGTCCTATGGGCAGATAGGACTACTACAAAGAATGCGACTGGTCAAACCCCATTCTCATTAGTATTTGGCTCAGAAGCCGTACTCCCAACTGAGATGGTTATCCCTACTGCAAGAACAAGTCTACAAACTATAGAAACTAATAATGAAATCTTATCTCAGGATATAGATACTATCGATGAATCTAGGGATATTGCGAAGATCAGAATGGCTGCCTATCAGCAAAAGATAGCTAAATCCTACAATAAGAATATAAGGATCAGAAGATTCCAGGTAGGAGACTTAGTTTTGAGAAAGGCATTTCAGAATACCACAAATCCAACGGATGGAAAGCTTGCCCCAAAATGGGAAGGACCTTACAAAATTGATTCCGAAGCTGGAAAGGGGGCATATAGACTAATCACTATGGATGGTGAAACTATTCCGAGGGCATGGAATGCTATTCATTTAAAAACATACTTTATATAAATTTCTCGAAAATTTGTTATATATCCCTACTATTATATCCTGATGTATATTCTCAAATTATCCTGATACTAACTCAAGCATTGGAGAGGCTTAGGGATCCCTAATGCCTACCTTTGCAAAAATAGTTTTGCAGGAATAGCTGGAGAAGTACGAGACTTTATGTCTCAACCCAAGTTTTGACCTGAAATCAAAACTTGATCAAGACCCCGCACTGACTTTATGTCTAGCTGCAAAGTTTTGACCTGAAATCAAAACTCAAGAAACCTTCGAAGACTAAGGGTTCATACCCTCGCCACTAGCGCACGTATATCCTGCTATAATCCAAGATAATGGGACCAGTACACGCTGAGTGGCTGACAATTTCATTATCGAGGGTTATAACTATGGATCCTCCGTAATATCCCGGTATAGTTGGAGATTTTGGGACCAGTACACGCTGAGTGGCTGACAATTTCATTTTCGAAGACTATAACCAGGGATCCTCCGAATTCCGGCCTAGTCACCAGTATCCCGGCCTTAGTCGCCAGCATTCCGGCCTTAGTCGCCAGTATCTCTCGGCCTTGTCGCCAGTATTTTCTGCCTTAGTCGCCAGTATGATCGGCCTTAGTCGCCGGTATTCCGGCCATATTTGCCAGTATTCCGACCTTGGTCGCCAGTATAATCGGCCTTGTCGCCAGTATTTTCGGCCTTGTCGCCAGTCTAACCGGCCTTAGTCGCCAGTATATTGGGTTTATCCCAATCTTTCTTGTTCGTTGAATATATGCAGGAATTAACATTCAAGGATATTTTGAGATATAGCGTCCGCTTACAACATATCCAAGGATATTGAGGTATGTAACTGTTATATTATTTTAACAGGGATAAAGGATGACTTCAGAAATAATTACACTATTCCAAGAAGTTGGTATTTATTTCTTAACCTTTTCAATATTCTATCTTTATTCCCGATTAGGAATATGCTATTATGAAATTAGATAATATGTCTGATACATATTTATACTTAGAAATATTTAATCATTTAACAAAATCTTATATGATTAATATTCTTAATATCTAAATTATTTATAATTGCTACTATAATTAAAATCCTGATCAAGTTAGACCAAATATAGCTTAAACGTTTTCTACTTATTTCTAGTTATACCTGAAAAATAATTAGATTTGTAGGATATCTACTCAAAGGAAATATTCTGAAACTTTTCAAAGTATATGTATTCAACGTATTATTATTAATTATAATTGATATATTTCTATTCAAACAGTAAGTAACACTAATCTTTATGAAAATTATTAAGAATCTAACATCTTATACAAGTTAGGAAGTATTCGAAATATTATTGAGAGTATTTTGAAATATTCAAGGATATATTAAAAGCAATAATGACATTCAAAAATACGAAATTATGAATCCTAAGAAGTAGCAAGACATGTTCTTACAAAGATTGAGTCTAAAAATTTTTACAGCTGTATATGGTAAGAGCAGCTTACAAAATTTTGGGGGCAATTGTTGTGGGTCAATTTTTATGCTCTGAGATTCGGGATATCCGAGGATAATCCGGAATATGGGATTCCTAAATATCCTCAAATATCCTAAATACTAACGTTACTAATCAATCTCTTCTTTGTATAGCTTGGGATAGTCTTGCAGGATACTTATTATGGACTTGATTTTATCTTAAAAGTCGGAATACAGTCAAAGGAAACGTGGGAACGTGCTTAATTATGGAAACAAGTGGAGAACAAGTCACCAACGGTCATGTTGACTAAATTGGACCTAAAGACTTGGGATTTACTTAAATAGAACGGTTAAACGTGGTAAATGGACGTGGTAGCTGTTACATGGCCATTATTCCGATATTCTCGCCGGGATATTCGGAAATGTAGTTAATTTAGCTGTTACAACATGTTGTATATAAACAAACGGCTGGTGATGGATTAGGGACGCGTTTTTCTTCATTTTCTCTCAAACACACACTGATTCAAGCAATTGTAACACTTAGTATCGATCATCCAAGCTCGAACATTTGTATTTACATCGGTTTGTTGTTAATAAACTAGGCAGAGTGACATTTGTCACCTCCCGAGGTTTTTATGCCGGCAATCCTAAGGGATTAAGGGCTTTTCCTCGTATAAATCTCGTGTGTATTGCTATTTTTTCTGTTTGATATATTCAAATATCCTCAGGGATATTCGGGGATATCCTAAACATATATTCAGTATATTCAATATATTTGCTTGTTAAATACAACACCCCACTTTTCTAATTCGATTTTGCTAAAAGTTAAGCTTGTTAATTTTTACCCGAAACAGAGGTTATTTTCAATATTTTTGTAAAACACGGAGTATGCAGAGATGCTGCCCAAATATTTTATAAAAGTATATATTTATAAGACGAGGCTCTGTCCAATTTAAAACTCTAAAACAAAGTTTTAAAAGCCGAAATTCTGCCCAAGTATTTTTAAGAAAATCAAAAAGCATAATCCGTTATGTTGTCCAATTAAAGACTCGAGCCAATACCTGAAAATATAAAGATACGTTAAGTAATCCCACTAGGGTACTGATGTTATTAGGAAATTGGCGGTAACGTGAGATAAGAGTTGAGGAGCTAAAGTTGTACGATAGAAGCGTAGATCCGGTGAGTTCTATGAGCCCTGTTTTACTGTTTTAAATACTTTGGGCTGATGTGAATGTTATAGTGATAGTGTTTTGATATATATAATATTATATTTATGCCGGGATGTTTCCCTTTTATACCAATGTTAACTCGGGATAATGCCATATTTTATGTACATATTTTTCAAAATAGAAAAAGGCAACCCGAAAATTTGTTTTAAAAACAGAGTTACCTTCGGGTAAAACAGAGCACCTTCAGGTGAACAGAGTTACCTTCGGGTAAAACAGAGCACCGTCTGGTGAACAGAGTTTCAATTAATGAATGTTTTTGGTATAATATGACATATGTATATTGATGTATGATTTTATGAAATGTTTATGAAATAAATAATTTGAAACGAAAAGATGTTTACTAAACTTAGAACTCACCAGCTTAAGCTGACAACTTTTAACATGCACATCAGGTAGAGACGGTGAAGCTTCAGCTAGTCGAGGCAAGAAACCGTTGGCATAAGTGACCTTGGATGGATTCTTGCTGCAGGTTTTGAGAAGACTGGCATAGTTATAGATTTTGTAAAAAAATAAATAAACAAAAATGGTTTTGTAACAGACGTATAATCGGGTTTACTTATGTATAATATGCTTTATTTCCGCTGTGATTGAGTTATCTATATTTTATCAATGTGCTTATGAGTAAATCCGACATAGTGACGTGTCCCGGGAGACGGGCGTTACAAGTTGGTATCAGAGCACTGGTTTAAGAGATTTAGGTACTCAAGCGGTAACTAAATTTAAACTAGGACTATAGGAGAATATAGGAATGTCAGTCAAAGCAGCCGCATGCCAGCCACAGAGGATACATCAAGCATATAACGAATGCTAAAAATCAATTGCAATTAGCTACTGCAATTGGGTTTGACATTTGCAAATAATGCTAAAGTTTGATTCGTTATTTGTAAAGGTGCTGTAAGTTAAGGGTTAAGGTTGGATATTTAATATAAACATGATAGAATGTATACGGGAAGATGACGTCATAGTAAATAAGTAATTACATCCTAGGTTCTGTAATTGATTATTTATTATGCATTCGAACTCTGGGATTACTATTTATCATACAAATATTGATTTATCCTATACCTTAATTGTAGGATGGCCAATAGAGGACATGCTCTAGATGAAAATATCGTTCGTGATACCGATATACCCCTAATTAGAAGAGAGAGTACTCGATTAAATCCAAATTTGGAAGATGAAGTACACATTGAAACGAGTGAAAATTCTCATGAGAATGACGGAGCCGATGATCAACCAGATCAAATGGAAGCAAACTTTGAAAGAATGCTTAAAGCGGCAATACCAGAAATTGCTGCAGAAATACGTCAACAAGAGAAGGATAGTAATGGTAATCACTCTGGCGCTGATAACAATACTGGAAATAGAGCTACTCAAATTGTCGTACCACTCACTATGGTTAGACAAGAAGATAAAAAGAAAGGGTGCGACTATAAGATCTTCAAGGGTTGTAACCTTTCTTCATTTGATGGAAAGAAAGATGCAGTGACAGCACACCAGTGGCTTCGGGAGATGGAGTCGGTAATTAAAATTAGTGAGTGCAATGATAGCCAGAAAGTCAAGTTTGCAGCTCATTCCTTTGTATATGAAGCTTTGTTTTGGTGGGACACAATTCAGCAAGCGATGGAGGAGCATGCGGTAGAAGCATTAAGTTGGAAAAGTTTCAAGGGTTTAGTGTTGGCAAAATTTTGTCCAAAGTTTGTTATAGATAAGATGGAGAAGGATTTCATGAATTTAGAGGTCGGTACTATGACTCATCAAGAGTACACGACTAAGTTTAATGAAATGTCCATATTAGTACCTCACTTGGTAACACCAGAGGAATCCCGAATCAAGCGTTATATTCAGGGGTTTCCGTCAGAAGTAAGGAGATTAGTTAAAGGTTCTGCACCAGGAACCTATCAGTCTGCTGTAGAACTTACAGCAGAATTATTCGAAGAAGTGTACGGGCTAGGAGGAAGGCCCATTACAAGTAAGAGGAAGTGGGGAGATTACTCTCAAGGTTCTAAGAAAGACAATTTCAAACCAAAAAGAAAGATATATGGTAGCAGTCTAACAGTTTGTAAGATATGTGACCGGATGCATAGTGGAAACTGTAGAATGGGGATGAATGTTTGTTTCAGGTGAGGCAAGGAGGGACACTATGCCAACAAATGCCCAACTGTGCAATGTTTCGATTGTGGAAAACAAGGTCATCGGGCAACAGAATGCCCAAATAAGAAAACGGATATGGTTCCAAAACCCAAGGGGAGAGCTTTTACAATGACCGTTGGTGCAGCTAAGGAAGCCCCAGATGTCGTGTCGGGTACGTTTCTTATCAATAACATGCCCGCTACTGTATTATTTGATTCTGGTGCCAGCAGGAGTTTTATATCTGTTAACTTTTGTATACTGCTCAATAAGATCCCTAATAAGATAGATACCCTACTAGAAGTTGAAACGGCACTAGGAAAGAAGGTAGTTATTTCTACCATTGTTGAGGGTTGTTCTATTGACCTTGATGGTCATAAAATACCCATTAACCTTTACCCAATAACTTTGGGCGGGTTTGATGTCGTGCTAGGCATGGATTGGCTCATAGAACACGAAGCTGAAATATTATGTAAAAAGAAGATGATTCAACTCCGAGCGCCATATGAAAAACATTAAAAAGAGGAAAACATTAAAAAGTGCATTTTTTTGCTAAACAGGTCTAATCGTGTTTTATCATGTACCCGTTTTGCCAGCTCTAGTGGTAACGTGAGATAAGAGTTGAGGAGCTAAAGTTGTACGATAGAAGCGTAGATCCGGTGAGTTCTATGAGCCATGTTTTACTGTTTTAAATACTTTGGGCTGATGTGAATGTTATAGTGACAGTGTTTTGATATATATGATATATATTTATGCCGGGATGTTTCCCGTTTATACCAATGTTAAGTCGGGATAATGCCAGATTTTATGTACATATTTTTCAAAATAGAAAAAGGCAACCCAAAAATTTGTTTTAAAAACAGAGTTACCTTCGGGTAAAACAGAGCACCTTCGGGTGAACAGAGTTACCTTCGGGTAAAACAGAGTTACCTTCGGGTAAAACAGAGCACCTTCGGGTGAACAGAGTTACCTTCGGGTAAAACAGAGCACCGCCTGGTGAACAGAGTTTCAATTAATGAATGTTTTTTGTATAATATGATATATGTATATTGATGTATGATTTTATGAAATGTTTATGAAATAAATAATTTGAAATGAAAAGATGTTTACTAAACTTAAAACTCACCAGCTTAAGCTGACAACTTTTAACATGCACATCAGGTAGAGACGGTGAAGCTTCAGCTAGTCGAGGCAAGAAACCGTTGGCATAAATGACCTTGGATGGATGCTGGCTGCAGGTTTTGAGAAGACTGTCCTCACAAGTTTCAGGGAGGAGCGGCAAAGGGGTGCTCGTATAAAGCATTTCTGAGCTGCCATCCTCACAAGTTTCAGGGCACCGAAGGAGCGGTGGGACTGCTCCGATGGATAGAGAAAGTGGAATCGGTCTTCTCTATGGCCGAATGCTCGGACGAGAACCGAGTGAAATATGCCATAGGAATACTGGAGGGACCGGCCCTCACCTGGTGGAACTCTCATGTCCAGACACTCGGGCTGGATACTGCAAACTCCATCCCCTGGGAGAACTTTACGAGAATGCTCCACGAGGAGTATTGTCCTCGGGACGAAATTCGGAAACTGGAAGAAGAATTCTGGACGCACAAAATGGTGGGATCCGAAATCGAGAAATACTGTACTCGGTTTCATGAACTGTGCAAGCTCTGCCCGGCAATGGTGACGCCGGAGTATAAAAAGATCGAGCAATTCATCAGTGGATTGCCGGAGCAGATACAGAGCATGGTAACTGCTTCCGATCACAGCACAATCCAACCACTGATCCGACTTGCCCACAAACTAACTGATCAGGCAGTAGCACAGGGAAGGCTGCCAAAAAGGGGTGAACATCTGAAACCTCTAGAGCCCAAGAAGAAGTGGGAACCCAACAATAACCGTACTTTCTCACCACAACAGCCAACCCAGCACCGGCCAGCTCCGGCAAAGGTTTTCACTGCCACCCAACCAAATAATCAGGACAAGGGGGGATATCGGGGCAACAACCCCAAATGCAACAACTGCTCATACCACCATCACGGCCCATGCCGAAGAGTTCGGTGCACCAACTGTGGCAGGAACGGACACCTGGCCAAGGAATGCCGATCAAACCCCAGCCCTAACCCCAACAAGGATAATACATTGAAGGGATGCTTTACTTGCGGGAAGCCGGGGCATATGCGTAGAGATTGTCCGCAAAACAAGAACGCAGGCGGCAACCCAGCAAGGGGGAGGGCATTTGTGATTGGCTCTGGAGAAGCTAAAGACGATCCACATGTCGTCACCGGTACGTTTCTTTTAAATAATGTCTATGCTAGTATATTATTTGATACCGGTGCCGATAGGAGTTTTATCTCTAGCGACTTTAGCAAATTACTTAATATGACACCAACACCACTAGACTATAAGTACACCGTAGAGTTAGCAGACGGCAAGCTGATCGAGACACAATATATCATCAAGGGATGTGTTCTAACACTAGCGGACCATCAACTAGTGATTGACCTGATGCCGGTAACTCTCGGGAGCTTCGACGTGGTGATTGGAATGGATTGGCTATCTGCAAACCACGCTGAGATCGTGTGCAACGAGAAGATTGTGCGAATTGCGTTGCCAAGTGGAGAGCAGATCTCAATCCAGGGAGAACGGCGCGGGATACCGTTAAACATCATGTCCTGTATGAAGGCAAGCAAATATCTGAAGAAGGGATACACGGCTATCCTAGCCCTTATCACCGAACAGTCAAAGAAGGAACGGAAGATCGAGGACATTGAGGTTGTTCGTGATTTTCCGGAAGTCTTTCCTGACGATCTACCGGGACTACCACCAGCACGACAAGTGGAGTTCCAGATAGATTTAACCCCCGGAGCAGCACCAATAGCCAAGGCACCATACCGATTGGCTCCTACTGAAATGCAAGAACTATCTAACCAACTGCAAGAGTTGTTAGATAAAGGATTTATCCGACCGAGCTTCTCACCTTGGGGAGCACCGGTCTTGTTCGTGAAGAAGAAAGACGGTTCATTCCGCATGTGTATAGATTACCGAGAACTAAACAAGGTAACGATCAAGAATCGATACCCCCTACCACGAATAGACGATCTGTTCGATCAGCTACAAGGGTCAAGCTTCTATTCGAAAATCGATCTAAGATCGGGTTACCATCAACTCAGAATACAGGAGGACGATATACCGAAGACAGCCTTCAGGACACGGTACGGACACTATGAATTTCTAGTCATGCCTTTTGGACTGACTAACGCACCAGCAGTATTCATGGATCTCATGAATCGGGTGTGTAAACCGTATCTCGACAAGTTCGTAATCGTGTTCATTGATGACATCCTGATCTATTCTAAGACTCAGGAAGAACATGCCGATCACTTGAGACGTGTCTTAGAACTACTGAAGAAGGAACAACTATACGCGAAATTCTCCAAATGTGATTTCTGGATTCGCGAAGTTCAGTTCCTTGGACACGTAGTAAACGAGAAAGGGATACACGTAGACCCAGCCAAGATCGAGGCAATCAAGAATTGGGCAGCGCCTAAGACTCCAACTGAAGTGCGGCAGTTCTTAGGATTGGCCGGGTACTACAGGCGGTTTATCGAAGGATTCTCAAAGATCGCACAATCGTTGACTTCCCTCACACACAAGGATAAGAAGTTCGAATGGGGAGAAAAACAAGAAGCTGCTTTCGATCTGTTGAAGCTGAAGTTGTGCAGTGCACCAATCTTATCGCTACCAGACGGGTGCGAAGACTTTGTGGGTTATTGCGACGCATCGAAGCAAGGACTCGGTTGTGTATTGATGCAACGCGAGAAAGTTATAGCTTATGCGTCACGACAATTGAAAGTGCATGAAAAGAACTACACAACTCACGACTTAGAGTTGGGAGCCGTAGTGTTCGCACTAAAGATCTGGAGACACTATCTGTACGGCACCAAGTGCACAATATTTACTGATCATAAGAGCCTACAGCACATTTTCGACCAAAAGGAGCTGAACATGAGACAACGCAGATGGGTCGAATTGATAGGTGATTATGATTGTGCAATCAAATATCATCCCGGTAAAGCCAATGTAGTAGCCAACGCACTAAGCCGGAAGGAAACAACCAAACGCGTACGTGCACTACAACTTACCATCCACTCCGAGCTACCAAATCAAATTCGAATAGCACAACAAGAAGCGTTGAAAACCGAAAACCTCACTCTCGAAGCCATGAGAGGGATGGACAAACAGATAAAACAGAAGGATGACGGAGCTTACTACCTAATGGATCGAATTTGGATTCCACGCTACGGGGATTTGAGAGAAGTAGTGATGGATGAAGCTCACAAGAGTCGATACTCAGTACATCCA
This sequence comes from Mikania micrantha, assembly GCA_009363875.1. Taxonomy (NCBI): domain Eukaryota; kingdom Viridiplantae; phylum Streptophyta; class Magnoliopsida; order Asterales; family Asteraceae; genus Mikania; species Mikania micrantha. The sequence goes on along the minus strand of CM018694.1, from coordinate 50,244,696 downwards.
GGTTCTGACAAGATGTACCACGATCTAAAGGCAACTTATTGGTGGCCTAACATGAAGTCAGAAATCGCAACGTATGTGAGTAAGTGTCTGACTTGCTCAAAGGTCAAGGTAGAATACCAGAAGCCTTCAGGATTACTCCAACAGCCAGAAATCCCAGTATGGAAATGGGAACAGATTTCCATGGATTTCATAACAAAGCTACCAAAGACCACAAGTGGTTGCGATACCATCTGGGTTATCGTAGACCGACTTACGAAATCGGCACATTTCCTACCAATCAAAGAAACTGATAAATTGGAAAAGTTAACCCGAATTTACTTGAAGGAGATCGTATCCAGACACGGAGTCCCAATCTCCATAATATCAGACCGAGACAGCCTTTTCACGGCTCACTTTTGGAAGTCCTTACACAAGGCACTCGGGACGAGGTTGGATATGAGTACTGCTTATCACCCACAAACGGATGGTCAGAGTGAACGAACCATCCAGACCTTGGAAGACATGCTTCGAGCATGTGTGATAGACTTTGGTAACAGCTGGGAGACTCACTTACCGTTGGTAGAGTTCTCATATAATAACAGCTACCACACCAGCATTGGAGCTGCACCATTTGAAGCACTTTACGGACGCAAGTGCAGATCACCACTTTGTTGGGCGGAAGTTGGGGAAAGCCAACTGACCGGACCCGAGCTTGTGCACGAAACAACTGAAAAGATCGTGCAAATACGCAACAGAATGGCAGCAGCTCGGGATCGACAGAAGAGCTATGCCGATAAGAGACGCAAACCTTTGGAATTCCAAGTAGGAGACCGCGTACTTCTTAAAGTCTCGCCTTGGAAGGGAGTGATCCGGTTCGGAAAGCGGGGAAAGCTAAACCCTCGCTATATAGGACCATTCGAGATCACTAAACGGATAGGCCCCGTGGCCTACGAACTACAGCTACCACAGGAATTGAGTAGCGTACACAATGTGTTCCACGTTTCAAACCTCAAGAAATGCTTATCAGACGAAACGCTCGCGATTCCTTTGGAGGAAATCCAGGTCGATGAACAACTTCACTTCATTGAGGAACCAGTGGAAATTATGGACCGGGAACTCAAGAAATTGAAACATAGTAAGATACCCATTGTAAAAGTTCGATGGAACTCACGACGAGGACCGGAATACACCTGGGAACGGGAGGATCAGATGAAGAAGAAATACCCTCATCTATTCGCCGAACAAACCAACACCGGCACGTGAACTGAATTTCGGGACGAAATTCCCAATAACTAGGGGATGATGTGACACCTCGTAAATTCCAGGTCAGCAACCCTATTATTTTATTAATAATGTTTATTATTACTTCATACGTGGCACTAGAATAAATGCATTTAGTGTGACACGTGGTACAACAGTCTGAACATACCGATAATTCAGGGAATTATCACACAACACTCGCACGTGTCTTGAATAACGAACGTTGGTGAAACGGATCAAAACTGTAGTACAAAACACTGCACTTAGGTTCGAGTAAACCCAATTTAGCTAGAACGAGGCCTATGCGTTGAGAAACGATGATCGTATTCGAGAAATACGAAAGATTCGGTTCAAAACAATGAAAATGGGCCTATTGGGCTCCTCAGAGACCCGTCGCGGTACGCGACATCCCACAAGAAGGAGTATCGCGGTACGCGATGGATGGGCGGGCAATTTGAAATCCCGAAATACGTCGCGTTACGCGGGAAGTTTCGGAGACCTTCATCGCGGTACGCGAAGAGTCCAACACGCAAAATCTTTTATTAAACCAAGATTAATCATGTCATTAGCCACCCTACCTCTACTTGGTTAATTCCAGACGCAATCTCCTCGTTTTAAACCCCCAAAACCCACCTGCCAATCCCTCTACAACCCCATAAACACTACTAAGAACCTAGAGGAAGCCATTGTTGCAAGCTTGGAGATCTTGGAAGAAGGTTTGAAGCTCCTAATCACCAACACTATCTCTTGCTCGACCTCGAGAAGGATTCCAGGAGCTTGTAGGGCTATGGGTCGACCATCTTAACACATTCGAAGCTTTAAAAGGTAGATCTATGACCCAATGTAGCCTAAAATCACTTCTAAACCCACATGCAATAGGAAATACCCACATGCAATCACTAACACTTCACATGCACGAATTTTTCCTTGTTTGGATCTGGGTTTGATGATAATCTTGTGTTATTTGATGATTTAGATTGATTAAATGTGTTTCTATGACGATCCACAATGATGTTGACATATATGTTGATGATTTGGTCACAAATGGGTGTTTCTAGTAACATGCATGTATGATCCATGATGTTTTGTGTGATCTTCGATATTGAAATGTTATTAGAAATGATATTTGAGATGTTCTACATGATTAGAATGTTTGATTATGTCAAGAATTGGCTATTTGGTGACTATTGCTAAAAATAGTAACTTTTTGCTATAAGATTGCTAGAAAGGATGATATTGCTAAATGTTGCGTATGTTATATGCTTAGTTAAACTTGTCATGATGATAATAGTCGACTATGTAACCTAAATGTTTGAGATGGGTGCATTTGTCAAAAGTTTCTATAAATAGAAACTTTATTTTACAAAATTGTGAATAGGAGCATGCTAGCCAAGACGTGCGTGATTAAATGGCTAATACTGATTAAGATAAGTGACGTTTAGATGTTATTAGTTGTTAAACTTGGTGAAATATGCTTGTTTAGGCAACTTTCTAAATATAGAAACTTTTACGCGCAAACTATGTTAAACCGGCTATGTGTAATTATGTGCTGTGTGATAACATGCTCATTTAGGGTAAATATACATATTAGAATAATCGGAATCTGATCTTATGCACGACTTGCCAAATATGGAAACTTTCCTGAAATAGAAACTTACTATAAATAGTAAGTTTCCTCATAGGAATGATTTTGGTATCCGTACACTTCACACGACACTAAACCGCACGATACACGAGCACTTGATCCAGAACCGTCACCAACGGGTCGTTAGGTCAAACACGATCGATACGGTCAAACACGGTCAACTCGACCCACATAACCACTTAGTGTCGTTGAACACTAACACGGTCCGGTGAGACCCACATACGCAAACACGAACTCATAACACCTACATGATATAGGTGATTACTAGCCGGCGAGCTACACTACGCTATTGAGCAAACGCATTATACAAACTCAGGTGAGTTTACGGCCCCACTTTTACTCTTTAACTGATTTGCTAAACTATTGGGGTGAGAATACTATGCAACTGTTTAGATGTATGACTGGTATGTTGTAAAGCTATTTTCGAGTGTAACTTTCATCGCATAAAGCCCTCACTTATCCTTACCGTCAATTGTATGACAAACGAGTCGTTATTACGTAGTACTACTGGGTTTGACTAGCCCCACTCGGCAACAACGTTGACTGGAGGTCATAACGAGTGTAATATCGATGTGAATTGCGAGTTCAGCGATGACTCGCGGAGGCAAACGAGAACAGTCTAGTTTCGGTAAGATGACATGACACACTCACGGATCGTAGATCCAACAACTAAACTTAACATGCCCAGTATATATCTGTTTACTATTTATGTCTGTCTAAACCTGTGAACTCACCAACTTTTTAGTTGACACTTTTCGCATGTATTCTCAGGTAACTAATGGAGCACACGCTAGGACGCTCACAAGGACACACTAAGGAGTCAAGCTTACATATAGACTCTTGTCCTAGGCTTGCGTGCATGTGTTCTGTTTTGAAAACAATTTAAACATTTGTAGTGTCTGTTGCAAACAATTACTTTCCGCTGCAAACTCATGTATTTCTGATGTTTAACACTTTCCGCTGCTTATTGAATGAAACTTGTATTGTTTTACAATTTGTGTGAATGTGTAACTCATATAGAGTCGTTCTATATGACCATGAGCTATGATCCTGGCCACGTCACACCCACGTGGACTGACACCACGAGTGGGAATTTGGGGGTGTGACATGTTGTATTATCAACAACTGCATAAGAACTGGAAAAACCTCGCAGGAGGTCCATACAACTACTATGTTGAGATAGAATAAATGATTGTCAGTTAACTTTTATATGAGCCATAAAGTTAACTACATTTTCTGATAGAAAATAAAGCGTGTTCATGCTTTCTTCCCCAATTAAGAAAGAACTTTCACCAATTACTTGAAATGAGTAATAGAGTAACAAATTCATGTGTGAAGATTCTCTAACAATTTGAACATGGTTACATACTTCATCAACTAATTGTTGATAGGTAATTCTGTATCTAATTATAAACGAAGTTGTGAGAGTTGATTCATCATAATCAACAACTCCGTTTACGTATGAGGTTTCACCATTCCAGTATAATTTAACAAGAAATGGTTGAAAAGAAGACATAGTTTGAGAGATGAAAATGATGGAACACAAATGATATTTAGAGTAATATTATTTTGGTGAAATATTTGATGTTAAAATGATATGATTATGAACATATATATAGGCAATAAGAACATCAAACAACACATACAATATAAAATGTTGTACGATTTTGAATTCAATTTTAAAAGTAAAGTAAAAGTATATAAATTATATAGTCTGCATGTTCATAAAATATATGGTCAGAAAGGGCATAAATAATATTATTAGTTTAATGTCAATTGAAAGGTATAAAAATATGTGATAAAATTATTTTAATTATGTAAAATTAAGAATAATGTCAGTTAAAAATATAATAATACTGTACGATTTTAAAAATATAATAATAAAATGTAAAATTATTTGTACGTTTTTTTTAATTGAATAAAACGTGGGAAACAAAATTAATGGACGGGGTTGAATCGTACCACGAAAATTATTAAGTGTTGGTGGGTGGGGGTATTTCCTCTACTTGTACGTTTTTTGTTTTTTTCCTACTATAATAGCTTGAATTGCATAAAACGTAGGAAACTAAATTAATGGATGGGGTTGAGGCGTATCACGAAAATTATTAAGTGTTGGTAGGTGAGGGTATTTCCTCTACTTGTACGTTTTTTTGTTTTTTTCTACTGTAAAAGCTTGAATTGCATAAAACGTGGGAAACGAAATTCATGGTCAGGGTTGAGTCGTACACAAAAATTATTAAATGTTGGCAGCAAAGTAGTGATTCAAGAAATAAAGAGTTGTCATGCATGAAATAAAGTGGATGGCACATGGTTTGTACATACATGCAATGACAAAATAAAATAAATACATACATGATGAAAAAGAAAAAGCAAAGTAGATGGCAGATGCTTGTACCACCAAAAAACAAATATCATGCAATGACAAAATAATATAAATACATACATGATGAAAAAGAAAAAACAAAGTAGATGGCGGATGCTTGTACCACCAAAGAACAAATATCATGCAATGACAAAATAAAATAAATACATGGTTGTACCACCGAAAATCAAATATCACCACCTAACCGGTGGTTTAGTGTTGCTAATGCCTTCCGCTACCTCAAGTAGCAGAAGAGGGCTCTAATCCATCTTCTTCGTTTAACAAGCTTGATTATTATGGTGATTATGTTGTTAAAACCATGCATGGCAACTTCCGCTACTAGGGGTAGCGGATCCCATCCTAATTGGCACCACTTCCGCTATTAGGGATTGCGGATCCCGTCCAACATGGCACCATCCTTTCCCGGTGTAAAGCTTAGCCACCTCACCCTCTTCCGCTACTTAGTGTTGTAAAAATCGCTAGGCGCTAGTCGGTCGGTGAGGTAGGGACTAACGATTAATCGGATTGGAATTTTATATGTATTTTTTCAAAATTATATACATATATACAAAATTTTATATAGAATTTTTCAAATAGTTAAAGATTTTAACCATTTAATTGATAATTTATATGCTAATTAATATCTATTTTATTTATTTTTATATTTTAAAAACCCCATTTGTTAAAATCCAGTCCATATTTTTAAATTCAGTCAATATGTTAAGTCCATATGTTTAAATTCAGCCCATTAGTCAAAACCCAATAACAAAGAATACCTAAGAGGCGATGCGCGACGCAGACACGCAGTGAAGAAGAGGGGCGAACTCCGACGAAGTGGGATCGACTTTCAAGAGGCGATCGGAAGTTAGCATTGGAGACGTTCAATCGGAAGTCGGAACCATCAGTACGCGATTTACATCGGAAGTCAGAAAAGGGAATCCGAAGAGCGAAGGTCAATCGGAAGAGCGAAGTTCAATCGGAAGTTGAATCTTCATTTTCCGTCGCCTGGTACACGATTTCCATCAACTAGGGCCGCGAATTCCTTCAATCAGGTACGCGAAATGTCAAAAATCAAAGGAATTAGACCTAATTTTGGTTGACCGATTAGTCCGATTATCCCGATTTTGACCGATTAGGTCCGATTTTGACCGACTTTGACCGCCTAGTGATTTTTCGACCAACTAGCCTAAATTTAATCAGTTGATGGCCGACTACCGATTAATCCCGATTAATCGGCCGCCTAATCGCGATTTTTGCAACACTGCCGCTACTAAACACCCATATTTGAAACCAAATTCCAAAACCACCTACTTACCTAAATTCCCATGCAATACCACCTACACTAGAAACTGCACAACAATATTATCTGCTACCATGTACTATTACTAACTTGATTAGAACGCAGGAATGGACAATAACAAGGATCAGGACGGGAAGGACTCGAGGAAACGTCCATATGAGTACGAGCTTACCGAGGGGGATAAGCAGAGGATCCGGGATATGGTGGAGCAGGTACACGCTCAGGAGCCCAAGAGGCTCCGACCCTCGACCAGCAGGGGACCATGGGACTGGTACCCTATTACCCTTGCTGTTTGGGCGAGGGAAGAGAGAGTACCTAAGTTACCTTTGTTAGGTGACACGTCTACTGGACCACCTTTACCACCGATTGGCATACCCATAGAGCGGGCATTCGCTGCACTGATCTCACGTTACAGGCGTGAGTCGTGTCAGCTACGAGTGATGACTGATGGGTTTAGGGATCTCTTGGAGCATAGTCAGCAGCTCCAGAGCCGTGTGGAGCAGCTAGAGGAGAGACTTGCTCATATTGAGGGAGCGCAGGATGATGTGGTCGCTAGGACTCAGGATGTTATCCAGCGACAGGAGGAGGTCGCCGCTGACGTCACGGACATCCGTGATAGGACTACGTTGCTCGAGGAGCAGCAGAATTTCTTAGCCGCAGTGACACAGGGACACGATGGACGGTTGGCAGCTGTGGAGGTTGCCAGTGAGGAGAACCAGGCCATGATCCAGGCCAGCGATGCCATGTTAAATGCTTGGGTCGAACAGTTCCTAGAGGAGCAACAGCCCGAGCCAGAGCCCCAATTCGAGGCGGAGGACCTCGAAGAGGGAGATGCCGACGGGGATTTTGCTGAGGATCCCGAGGAGGGGGACGATGATGGTCCTGCCGATAGTGGGGATTCACACTCCACGGTTGTCTAGTTAGATTTCCTATTTCAGTATTCTATTCCTTTCAGTATTTTACTTTTGTATTCTCAGATGAGCGGGATGTGCTCATAGAAGCTTTTGGTAGTATTTCCTTTTGAAAATCATTGTACTCCAAAGATTGATATTAATGGAAATTATGCTTTATTATTATTATCTGCTTTATTATTACTATTGTTTTTGAAGCCTTGTTATGATAGCTAACTTGACATTTGACATGACAACAATCCTAACTTTGGCTAACACTTAGCATCTGATGACTAACACTCTAACCCCTCTATATAGAAACATGTCGGGAAGAGGAACCAATGCCCTTCGACTCAAACGCAAGGCCGAAAAGGCACGGATCGACATGATGGTCGAACGGAAATTCAACAAGGTACTCGCAGAGTACGAAGCCAACCGACACGCCAGTGAGACGAGTGGCTCTAACAACGGTACTAATTTTTGCCTAACGTAACTGACATAGTGTAGACAGCCTAGCCACTAACACGTTGAATTGAACTACCGATGCACAGGACCCCAGGGAGGAGCGGCAAAGGGGTGCTCGTATAAAGCATTTCTGAGCTGCCATCCTCACAAGTTTCAGGGCACCGAAGGAGCGGTGGGACTGCTCCGATGGATAGGGAAAGTGGAATCGGTCTTCTCTATGGCCGAATGCTCGGACGAGAACCGAGTGAAATATGCCATAGGAATACTGGAGGGACCGGCCCTCACCTGGTGGAACTCTCATGTCCAGACACTCGGGCTGGATACTGCAAACTCCATCCCCTGGGAGAACTTTACGAGAATGCTCCACGAGGAGTATTGTCCTCGGGACGAAATTCGGAAACTGGAAGAAGAATTCTGGACGCACAAAATGGTGGGATCCGAAATCGAGAAATACTGTACTCGGTTTCATGAACTGTGCAAGCTCTGCCCGGCAATGGTGACGCCGGAGTATAAAAAGATCGAGCAATTCATCAGTGGATTGCCGGAGCAGATACAGAGCATGGTAACTGCTTCCGATCACAGCACAATCCAACCACTGATCCGACTTGCCCACAAACTAACTGATCAGGCAGTAGCACAGGGAAGGCTGCCAAAAAGGGGTGAACATCTGAAACCTCTAGAGCCCAAGAAGAAGTGGGAACCCAACAATAACCGTACTTTCTCACCACAACAGCCAACCCAGCACCGGCCAGCTCCGGCAAAGGTTTTCACTGCCACCCAACCAAATAATCAGGACAAGGGGGGATATCGGGGCAACAACCCCAAATGCAACAACTGCTCATACCACCATCACGGCCCATGCCGAAGAGTTCGGTGCACCAACTGTGGCAGGAACGGACACCTGGCCAAGGAATGCCGATCAAACCCCAGCCCTAACCCCAACAAGGATAATACATTGAAGGGATGCTTTACTTGCGGGAAGCCGGGGCATATGCGTAGAGATTGTCCGCAAAACAAGAACGCAGGCGGCAACCCAGCAAGGGGGAGGGCATTTGTGATTGGCTCTGGAGAAGCTAAAGACGATCCACATGTCGTCACCGGTACGTTTCTTTTAAATAATGTCTATGCTAGTATATTATTTGATACCGGTGCCGATAGGAGTTTTATCTCTAGCGACTTTAGCAAATTACTTAATATGACACCAACACCACTAGACTATAAGTACACCGTAGAGTTAGCAGACGGCAAGCTGATCGAGACACAATATATCATCAAGGGATGTGTTCTAACACTAGCGGACCATCAACTAGTGATTGACCTGATGCCGGTAACTCTCGGGAGCTTCGACGTGGTGATTGGAATGGATTGGCTATCTGCAAACCACGCTGAGATCGTGTGCAACGAGAAGATTGTGCGAATTGCGTTGCCAAGTGGAGAGCAGATCTCAATCCAGGGAGAACGGCGCGGGATACCGTTAAACATCATGTCCTGTATGAAGGCAAGCAAATATCTGAAGAAGGGATACACGGCTATCCTAGCCCTTATCACCGAACAGTCAAAGAAGGAACGGAAGATCGAGGACATTGAGGTTGTTCGTGATTTTCCGGAAGTCTTTCCTGACGATCTACCGGGACTACCACCAGCACGACAAGTGGAGTTCCAGATAGATTTAACCCCCGGAGCAGCACCAATAGCCAAGGCACCATACCGATTGGCTCCTACTGAAATGCAAGAACTATCTAACCAACTGCAAGAGTTGTTAGATAAAGGATTTATCCGACCGAGCTTCTCACCTTGGGGAGCACCGGTCTTGTTCGTGAAGAAGAAAGACGGTTCATTCCGCATGTGTATAGATTACCGAGAACTAAACAAGGTAACGATCAAGAATCGATACCCCCTACCACGAATAGACGATCTGTTCGATCAGCTACAAGGGTCAAGCTTCTATTCGAAAATCGATCTAAGATCGGGTTACCATCAACTCAGAATACAGGAGGACGATATACCGAAGACAGCCTTCAGGACACGGTACGGACACTATGAATTTCTAGTCATGCCTTTTGGACTGACTAACGCACCAGCAGTATTCATGGATCTCATGAATCGGGTGTGTAAACCGTATCTCGACAAGTTCGTAATCGTGTTCATTGATGACATCCTGATCTATTCTAAGACTCAGGAAGAACATGCCGATCACTTGAGACGTGTCTTAGAACTACTGAAGAAGGAACAACTATACGCGAAATTCTCCAAATGTGATTTCTGGATTCGCGAAGTTCAGTTCCTTGGACACGTAGTAAACGAGAAAGGGATACACGTAGACCCAGCCAAGATCGAGGCAATCAAGAATTGGGCAGCGCCTAAGACTCCAACTGAAGTGCGGCAGTTCTTAGGATTGGCCGGGTACTACAGGCGGTTTATCGAAGGATTCTCAAAGATCGCACAATCGTTGACTTCCCTCACACACAAGGATAAGAAGTTCGAATGGGGAGAAAAACAAGAAGCTGCTTTCGATCTGTTGAAGCTGAAGTTGTGCAGTGCACCAATCTTATCGCTACCAGACGGGTGCGAAGACTTTGTGGGTTATTGCGACGCATCGAAGCAAGGACTCGGTTGTGTATTGATGCAACGAGAGAAAGTTATAGCTTATGCGTCACGACAATTGAAAGTGCATGAAAAGAACTACACAACTCACGACTTAGAGTTGGGAGCCGTAGTGTTCGCACTAAAGATCTGGAGACACTATCTGTACGGCACCAAGTGCACAATATTTACTGATCATAAGAGCCTACAGCACATTTTCGACCAAAAGGAGCTGAACATGAGACAACGCAGATGGGTCGAATTGATAGGTGATTATGATTGTGCAATCAAATATCATCCCGGTAAAGCCAATGTAGTAGCCGACGCACTAAGCCGGAAGGAAACAACCAAACGCGTACGTGCACTACAACTTACCATCCACTCCGAGCTACCAAATCAAATTCGAATAGCACAACAAGAAGCGTTGAAAACCGAAAACCTCACTCTCGAAGCCATGAGAGGGATGGACAAACAGATAAAACAGAAGGATGACGGAGCTTACTACCTAATGGATCGAATTTGGATTCCACGCTACGGGGATTTGAGAGAAGTAGTGATGGATGAAGCTCACAAGAGTCGATACTCAGTACATCCAGGTTCTGACAAGATGTACCACGATCTAAAGGCAACTTATTGGTGGCCTAACATGAAGTCAGAAATCGCAACGTATGTGAGTAAGTGTCTGACTTGCTCAAAGGTCAAGGTAGAATACCAGAAGCCTTCAGGATTACTCCAACAGCCAGAAATCCCAGTATGGAAATGGGAACAGATTTCCATGGATTTCATAACAAAGCTACCAAAGACCACAAGTGGTTGCGATACCATCTGGGTTATCGTAGACCGACTTACGAAATCGGCACATTTCCTACCAATCAAAGAAACTGATAAATTGGAAAAGTTAACCCGAATTTACTTGAAGGAGATCGTATCCAGACACGGAGTCCCAATCTCCATAATATCAGACCGAGACAGCCTTTTCACGGCTCACTTTTGGAAGTCCTTACACAAGGCACTCGGGACGAGGTTGGATATGAGTACTGCTTATCACCCACAAACGGATGGTCAGAGTGAACGAACCATCCAGACCTTGGAAGACATGCTTCGAGCATGTGTGATAGACTTTGGTAACAGCTGGGAGACTCACTTACCGTTGGTAGAGTTCTCATATAATAACAGCTACCACACCAGCATTGGAGCTGCACCATTTGAAGCACTTTACGGACGCAAGTGCAGATCACCACTTTGTTGGGCGGAAGTTGGGGAAAGCCAACTGACCGGACCCGAGCTTGTGCACGAAACAACTGAAAAGATCGTGCAAATACGCAACAGAATGGCAGCAGCTCGGGATCGACAGAAGAGCTATGCCGATAAGAGACGCAAACCTTTGGAATTCCAAGTAGGAGACCGCGTACTTCTTAAAGTCTCGCCTTGGAAGGGAGTGATCCGGTTCGGAAAGCGGGGAAAGCTAAACCCTCGCTATATAGGACCATTCGAGATCACTAAACGGATAGGCCCCGTGGCCTACGAACTACAGCTACCACAGGAATTGAGTAGCGTACACAATGTGTTCCACGTTTCAAACCTCAAGAAATGCTTATCAGACGAAACGCTCGCGATTCCTTTGGAGGAAATCCAGGTCGATGAACAACTTCACTTCATTGAGGAACCAGTGGAAATTATGGACCGGGAACTCAAGAAATTGAAACATAGTAAGATACCCATTGTAAAAGTTCGATGGAACTCACGACGAGGACCGGAATACACCTGGGAACGGGAGGATCAGATGAAGAAGAAATACCCTCATCTATTCGCCGAACAAACCAACACCGGCACGTGAACTGAATTTCGGGACGAAATTCCCAATAACTAGGGGATGATGTGACACCTCGTAAATTCCAGGTCAGCAACCCTATTATTTTATTAATAATGTTTATTATTACTTCATACGTGGCACTAGAATAAATGCATTTAGTGTGACACGTGGTACAACAGTCTGAACATACCGATAATTCAGGGAATTATCACACAACACTCGCACGTGTCTTGAATAACGAACGTTGGTGAAACGGATCAAAACTGTAGTACAAAACACTGCACTTAGGTTCGAGTAAACCCAATTTAGCTAGAACGAGGCCTATGCGTTGAGAAACGATGATCGTATTCGAGAAATACGAAAGATTCGGTTCAAAACAATGAAAATGGGCCTATTGGGCTCCTCAGAGACCCGTCGCGGTACGCGACATCCCACAAGAAGGAGTATCGCGGTACGCGATGGATGGGCGGGCAATTTGAAATCCCGAAATACGTCGCGTTACGCGGGAAGTTTCGGAGACCTTCATCGCGGTACGCGAAGAGTCCAACACGCAAAATCTTTTATTAAACCAAGATTAATCATGTCATTAGCCACCCTACCTCTACTTGGTTAATTCCAGACGCAATCTCCTCGTTTTAAACCCCCAAAACCCACCTGCCAATCCCTCTACAACCCCATAAACACTACTAAGAACCTAGAGGAAGCCATTGTTGCAAGCTTGGAGATCTTGGAAGAAGGTTTGAAGCTCCTAATCACCAACACTATCTCTTGCTCGACCTCGAGAAGGATTCCAGGAGCTTGTAGGGCTGTGGGTCGACCATCTTAACACATTCGAAGCTTTAAAAGGTAGATCTATGACCCAATGTAGCCTAAAATCACTTCTAAACCCACATGCAATAGGAAATACCCACATGCAATCACTAACACTTCACATGCACGAATTTTTCCTTGTTTGGATCTGGGTTTGATGATAATCTTGTGTTATTTGATGATTTAGATTGATTAAATGTGTTTCTATGACGATCCACAATGATGTTAACATATATGTTGATGATTTGGTCACAAATGGGTGTTTCTAGTAACATGCATGTATGATCCATGATGTTTTGTGTGATCTTCGATATTGAAATGTTATTAGAAATGATATTTGAGATGTTCTACATGATTAGAATGTTTGATTATGTCAAGAATTGGCTATTTGGTGACTATTGCTAAAAATAGTAACTTTTTGCTATAAGATTGCTAGAAAGGATGATATTGCTAAATGTTGCGTATGTTATATGCTTAGTTAAACTTGTCATGATGATAATAGTCGACTATGTAACCTAAATGTTTGAGATGGGTGCATTTGTCAAAAGTTTCTATAAATAGAAACTTTATTTTACAAAATTGTGAATAGGAGCATGCTAGCCAAGACGTGCGTGATTAAATGGCTAATACTGATTAAGATAAGTGACGTTTAGATGTTATTAGTTGTTAAACTTGGTGAAATATGCTTGTTTAGGCAACTTTCTAAATATAGAAACTTTTACGCGCAAACTATGTTAAACCGGCTATGTGTAATTATGTGCTGTGTGATAACATGCTCATTTAGGGTAAATATACATATTAGAATAATCGGAATCTGATCTTATGCACGACTTGCCAAATATGGAAACTTTCCTGAAATAGAAACTTACTATAAATAGTAAGTTTCCTCATAGGAATGATTTTGGTATCCGTACACTTCACACGACACTAAACCGCACGATACACGAGCACTTGATCCAGAACCGTCACCAACGGGTCGTTAGGTCAAACACGATCGATACGGTCAAACACGGTCAACTCGACCCACATAACCACTTAGTGTCGTTGAACACTAACACGGTCCGGTGAGACCCACATACGCAAACACGAACTCATAACACCTACATGATATAGGTGATTACTAGCCGGCGAGCTACACTACGCTATTGAGCAAACGCATTATACAAACTCAGGTGAGTTTACGGCCCCACTTTTACTCTTTAACTGATTTGCTAAACTATTGGGGTGAGAATACTATGCAACTGTTTAGATGTATGACTGGTATGTTGTAAAGCTATTTTCGAGTGTAACTTTCATCGCATAAAGCCCTCACTTATCCTTACCGTCAATTGTATGACAAACGAGTCGTTATTACGTAGTACTACTGGGTTTGACTAGCCCCACTCGGCAACAACGTTGACTGGAGGTCATAACGAGTGTAATATCGATGTGAATTGCGAGTTCAGCGATGACTCGCGGAGGCAAACGAGAACAGTCTAGTTTCGGTAAGATGACATGACACACTCACGGATCGTAGATCCAACAACTAAACTTAACATGCCCAGTATATATCTGTTTACTATTTATGTCTGTCTAAACCTGTGAACTCACCAACTTTTTAGTTGACACTTTTCGCATGTATTCTCAGGTAACTAATGGAGCACACGCTAGGACGCTCACAAGGACACACTAAGGAGTCAAGCTTACATATAGACTCTTGTCCTAGGCTTGCGTGCATGTGTTCTGTTTTGAAAACAATTTAAACATTTGTAGTGTCTGTTGCAAACAATTACTTTCCGCTGCAAACTCATGTATTTCTGATGTTTAACACTTTCCGCTGCTTATTGAATGAAACTTGTATTGTTTTACAATTTGTGTGAATGTGTAACTCATATAGAGTCGTTCTATATGACCATGAGCTATGATCCTGGCCACGTCACACCCACGTGGACTGACACCACGAGTGGGAATTTGGGGGTGTGACATGTTGTATTATCAACAACTGCATAAGAACTGGAAAAACCTCGCAGGAGGTCCATACAACTACTATGTTGAGATAGAATAAATGATTGTCAGTTAACTTTTATATGAGCCATAAAGTTAACTACATTTTCTGATAGAAAATAAAGCGTGTTCATGCTTTCTTCCCCAATTAAGAAAGAACTTTCACCAATTACTTGAAATGAGTAATAGAGTAACAAATTCATGTGTGAAGATTCTCTAACAATTTGAACATGGTTACATACTTCATCAACTAATTGTTGATAGGTAATTCTGTATCTAATTATAAACGAAGTTGTGAGAGTTGATTCATCATAATCAACAACTCCGTTTACGTATGAGGTTTCACCATTCCAGTATAATTTAACAAGAAATGGTTGAAAAGAAGACATAGTTTGAGAGATGAAAATGATGGAACACAAATGATATTTAGAGTAATATTATTTTGGTGAAATATTTGATGTTAAAATGATATGATTATGAACATATATATAGGCAATAAGAACATCAAACAACACATACAATATAAAATGTTGTACGATTTTGAATTCAATTTTAAAAGTAAAGTAAAAGTATATAAATTATATAGTCTGCATGTTCATAAAATATATGGTCAGAAAGGGCATAAATAATATTATTAGTTTAATGTCAATTGAAAGGTATAAAAATATGTGATAAAATTATTTTAATTATGTAAAATTAAGAATAATGTCAGTTAAAAATATAATAATACTGTACGATTTTAAAAATATAATAATAAAATGTAAAATTATTTGTACGTTTTTTTTAATTGAATAAAACGTGGGAAACAAAATTAATGGACGGGGTTGAATCGTACCACGAAAATTATTAAGTGTTGGTGGGTGGGGGTATTTCCTCTACTTGTACGTTTTTTGTTTTTTTCCTACTATAATAGCTTGAATTGCATAAAACGTAGGAAACTAAATTAATGGATGGGGTTGAGGCGTATCACGAAAATTATTAAGTGTTGGTAGGTGAGGGTATTTCCTCTACTTGTACGTTTTTTTGTTTTTTTCTACTGTAAAAGCTTGAATTGCATAAAACGTGGGAAACGAAATTCATGGTCAGGGTTGAGTCGTACACAAAAATTATTAAATGTTGGCAGCAAAGTAGTGATTCAAGAAATAAAGAGTTGTCATGCATGAAATAAAGTGGATGGCACATGGTTTGTACATACATGCAATGACAAAATAAAATAAATACATACATGATGAAAAAGAAAAAGCAAAGTAGATGGCAGATGCTTGTACCACCAAAAAACAAATATCATGCAATGACAAAATAATATAAATACATACATGATGAAAAAGAAAAAACAAAGTAGATGGCGGATGCTTGTACCACCAAAGAACAAATATCATGCAATGACAAAATAAAATAAATACATGGTTGTACCACCGAAAATCAAATATCACCACCTAACCGGTGGTTTAGTGTTGCTAATGCCTTCCGCTACCTCAAGTAGCAGAAGAGGGCTCTAATCCATCTTCTTCGTTTAACAAGCTTGATTATTATGGTGATTATGTTGTTAAAACCATGCATGGCAACTTCCGCTACTAGGGGTAGCGGATCCCATCCTAATTGGCACCACTTCCGCTATTAGGGATTGCGGATCCCGTCCAACATGGCACCATCCTTTCCCGGTGTAAAGCTTAGCCACCTCACCCTCTTCCGCTACTTAGTGTTGTAAAAATCGCTAGGCGCTAGTCGGTCGGTGAGGTAGGGACTAACGATTAATCGGATTGGAATTTTATATGTATTTTTTCAAAATTATATACATATATACAAAATTTTATATAGAATTTTTCAAATAGTTAAAGATTTTAACCATTTAATTGATAATTTATATGCTAATTAATATCTATTTTATTTATTTTTATATTTTAAAAACCCCATTTGTTAAAATCCAGTCCATATTTTTAAATTCAGTCAATATGTTAAGTCCATATGTTTAAATTCAGCCCATTAGTCAAAACCCAATAACAAAGAATACCTAAGAGGCGATGCGCGACGCAGACACGCAGTGAAGAAGAGGGGCGAACTCCGACGAAGTGGGATCGACTTTCAAGAGGCGATCGGAAGTTAGCATTGGAGACGTTCAATCGGAAGTCGGAACCATCAGTACGCGATTTACATCGGAAGTCAGAAAAGGGAATCCGAAGAGCGAAGGTCAATCGGAAGAGCGAAGTTCAATCGGAAGTTGAATCTTCATTTTCCGTCGCCTGGTACACGATTTCCATCAACTAGGGCCGCGAATTCCTTCAATCAGGTACGCGAAATGTCAAAAATCAAAGGAATTAGACCTAATTTTGGTTGACCGATTAGTCCGATTATCCCGATTTTGACCGATTAGGTCCGATTTTGACCGACTTTGACCGCCTAGTGATTTTTCGACCAACTAGCCTAAATTTAATCAGTTGATGGCCGACTACCGATTAATCCCGATTAATCGGCCGCCTAATCGCGATTTTTGCAACACTGCCGCTACTAAACACCCATATTTGAAACCAAATTCCAAAACCACCTACTTACCTAAATTCTCATGCAATACCACCTATTTTGTAAAAAAATTCCCCATATATGCATCTAAATTTACAGGAGTGTTGACTCCCTTTTCCTCTAGGCCGACCTTTAAAAGGGTCCGAAATTTTTGAAACTTTTTCATAAGCTCTACCAATCAGAAGCTCACCCTCTTCGTCAATCCTAATTCCTACCTACCCAACATCATCTGAATCATTCATCAAGAAGATCGCATGGTGCCTTTGAATTCAACGACTTACATTCATCTGATCAGGTCATTGCTTACACGCATTTTAACCTAAATTTCATCCGTCGTTAGTAAAGTTTCCTCATCCCCTGACAGTTTTACTCATTAGGTTTTCTTTGAGATGATGTGTAATTTGTTGATTGCGCATTCTACTTTTATTTCATCTATCTGTTTCCTATAATCTCTTCTAGAATTGTGATAACCTAGCGATCCGGCATTTTTCTGGTTCTTAATTGGGGAATTTGTCTGTCTCTGGCCACTTGCAGCTTAAGCTTAATGATGCAATTAATAACACTATAATAATACGATTAATCTTGTGAAAGAAGAAGATGAAGAGAAACCAAGAAGTAATAGCTTGCCTGATGCTCACGAATTGAATGATCGATCCAGTAATGTGTTGAACATGACCTTCTATAACCTTCATTAAAAGCTTATCCTTAAATTAGAATGCTCATAAGAATCCTAAATTTGCCAGTATCTTGGCTCTTGCAGCCAAATGTTTAATCATTATGAAAATCATGGTGTAATTATTAGAATTAGAGATAAATAATTCAATTTGTTAATAAGAGAGTGCGAGTAACTAACCTTGGTCTCTTTGAGTTTAGTAAATTCCAATTTTTTCTATGGATTATGCCTGTTATAAATTGAGTTCATTCTGTCTTGATCAATTAATGCACATTTGATGATCTTAGGGGCTGTTTGTTTGCATTTGAATAGCTCTGAATATGAAGAATCTGACCGTTTGTTTGGAGAGAAAAAACGCATCTGAATGGAAGCTTGACATCTGAATTAGCCTCTGAATGGTTCAGACTTAAACACAAGTCTGAATGAAAACAAAAGGGGCTGGATGCTCCCTTCCCGTTCTCCCTCAACCCGAAGCTCTTTTTCTGGTCTCCTTCTCATCGTCTCCGGCGTCTTCTCCTCCGGCACCGACGAACTCATCATACAGGAGTGCGACCTCCTCTTCATCGATCGAGCAGGCGCCAACGCAACCTCCTCTCCGACCTCGATTCGATAGCGATAAGGGCCTTGAAGTAATTCCCGAGAAGATCACGGCGAGAGGGGAGAGAATCGGCACAGGAAGTATGGGCAATTGAGCTCTAATAGAGCTAAAATCTGGAAGGAGAGGTCTCTAGTTATAGACAACGGGAGCCAGAGACGGTGCAGCAAAAGAATCGGAACTCGGAAGGGACATGGCTTCAATGTATTAATGGTCTTGCAAGAGGTTATATTTGATTTCTGTTACAACTTCATCATTTTCTTATATCTAGTTGAAAAGTTTGATGAATATTGTCTTGTTATGCTTTCTACGCAGGAGCTACAAAAGTGGGTTTGTTTGGCATAATCTTTGTGAAGATGACCTAATTATTCCTCTGAATGGAAATGAATATGTTCTCAAAGGCTTTGAGCTTGTTGAAGAATCGAATTCGTATGCATGTTTTTGTAACCTTTCTTCATTTATTGTATTGCTTCTAAGTTCAAATACCCATTTCAACGTGTTTGACAAGCTTAAAGCTTTGAATACCATGGTGATTACTAGTAATTAACAATGTTAAGTTGACAGCTTTGTGTGCTGAAGAACATAAACAAGTTACATGTCTGATTTAGTATGCAATAAGCATGGACTAATTGCTTACTAAAATAGTGTATCAGGTTTGGTGTTGCTATCACTTTTATGCATTCATATAGATTTCTTTGACTTTTTACCATGTTACAAGAAACGAGCATCTTATGAATTGGTTCCAAAGTTTGAAAGCCTTGGGAAAATATAGTTGAAATTTTAGGGCATTGAAGCCTAAAACAGTTACCAGAACCACCAAGATGACTCGTCATCATTAACAAACATGAGTGGAATTGTGGAAGAGATCCTAAAAACTCTCAAGATGATGAGGTTTTGCAATAATTTATGTTTGAATTTTTAATATTTATAGTATAACTAAAAAAAAAGGCTTCAGAAGGGTAAAATAGTCATCCTGCATATTCATTCAGATGTTCAACCAAACAGTCTTAACTGGTTCAGAACTTAATGATTCAGACCCTCTTAATCATTCAGACATCTTAACCATTCAGCACTTAATGATTCAGATGCTACCAAACAGCCCCTTAGAAAGCTTTTATTATTAGGATTTAGGCCTTAATTTATTTTACTAAATTAAATAGTCAGAGATGAAAATACAAATGGGAAAATAGCGTCTCACAATCCCACATTGTCTAGTGAAGAATACAAAGATTAAAAGACTGCCTATATAAACAGAGGCCCAAGAGGAGTATAAGCATACCTTTCTCGGCCTTTTGGCTAAGATCAAGTGTAGTATCTGTTCTTATCAGTTTAATATCTGATACGTGGGCCATCGGTCCACTTGATATTAATCTAATTTTTTGTGAGGAAAGACCCATTTCAATAGCTTGCTATTGGGGTCTTTGAGCGTTACCTTGGTGTTGCTCTATTGCCTTGGTCTGGCATACCTCTCCAATTGGTAGTTAACCTTGAACCTGGTAGATCTTTTATAGTCAGCACTCTGTCAGTTTTCAAACATGGAGCTAAAGCTTGATATTATGATTATATCTTTTATAGTTAGCATTCTGTAAATTTGCACTATTGCCTTGGTCTGGTGCACCCCTCCAATTGGTAGTTAAGTTTGTACCCTGTAAACCTTTTATAGTCAGCATTATGTAAGGTTTCAAACGTAGCTAATGTTTGATATGATGATTATAACTTTTATAGTCAGCACTATATATATTAGTAAACTAATCTGTTATAAACTCTTGAATTCATTAATGTTTGATTGCATTTTTGATTACTCAATGTATAGCCTATCATTTTGGGGATTCTTTTATTCTTCAGCCCTCATCTAGAATACCTGTACCCTGTTTAGTTATCTGATAAATCTACTTCTGCAATGCAATCACCTGAGTTTTGGACAGCCTTTTTGGATATGCATATTTTGGATAATAGATCCATTCACTATTATTTGTTTATCAATAAAATCATCAATACATTTTTTTGAATGGCAAATCTTATTTTGTCTTTGGAGATTTTTGAGCCCATACACTTTTGATTGTGGAACTCCCAATCTTTCCACTAGATACCCAACCTCCGGTGGATAAGAATTCATTAGTGTTCTTGAAGAAAAGTGAGTGCAACTTGATGAAGTAAAAATCCATCATTTTCTTAACCAAACTGAAATTATGATGAGATTCCCAATGCATATCCCATGAATACCATTAAATATCATGCAATATCCCATCAAATTATAACTCTATAGTACATTTTTTTTCATTGACGTTGATTTAAAAACACATTTTTAGCATACGTACAATTAACTTCTTAACTCTTACACCAGTCCCACATTTCAAAGATGAGATAGTGAAGGAAGTAACAATTTTGTCTAAGTTAGTAGTGCGAATCAGTTTTTCTGTTACAGACAACGACACACAATCTTGATTGGGAATCAAAGGAAAACATATTAATGTTTAAGGATGATTTGAACTCATTGTTCTTTGCTTTATTGCACATCTACAAAAGTGTTTATAATTCTTTGATAAATTCAAATGTCATTCTTCGTTTCATCATAAGAACTGTTGACTTCTTTACAAGATTCCCTTAAATATGTTCAGGATATTCCCAGCACATAGAAGGCAAAATAATATCTCTTTTCTAATTCACATGTTATTTTTATTGTGTATATGCAGATGCATTTTGTTGCTTATATGCATTACTGCATTGTAATTAACTTGCTACAACTATTATACATACGATACTGCAGAGCACTAATTGATATGGCTAAAAGGCACTTTTGCTTTTCCTCTTTCATAGAACATTTCATCCAAATTGTAGCCAACTTCTAACAACAAAGTGGTAATATTTTAAGTTTCTTGTATTCTTATGCATGTTGTGATTGTTCATTCTGTATATACTTTTGCTAATGATACAGATGACAACTGAGTTGAGTGCTTTACGCTTCAAATATCCAATTCCATCTTGTTGTCAAATGTGTAGTAATTGCTGACTGTTTTTAGGGACATAAGATGTGAATGCACGTGAAAAAAAAACTTTAGACGTACTGGTTGGTAATTTTGTTTAACCTGTAGCAAATTGGATTTCCTTAATAACAATTCTGTAGAATTTGGTATGACTCGTAAGAACTCACACACACTCAAATTATCACAACAAACACAAGTATCTGAGCTTTTTAACGGGCCGCTCGTTTTCTTCTCATTAAACAAAAATAAAAGAACTTACATGCGTATGTAGGATAATAAGAAAGCAACGAACAGGAACGTAATGACCGCATCTACCACTTCTACCACCACCCGACTAACTTCAAACAGGTCTAACTGTTCCTATAGATTAGGACCTGATAGGGTTCATACTTATATTAATATGTTGGTAATATTTGTTAGTAGGTTGTAAAGAGATAAGGGTAGTTTGGTAATATTGATTACTAGTTATTTGTTAGTAGGTTATAAATAGAGGTAAGGCTTGTGTGTGGAGGGTGTGAAGAAAAGTGTTTAGAATTGAATATTGGCTCCTGTTTAGGCTTGGAGAAGGGTTTACCCTGGGTTATCATCTTCTGATGAAATCGTTTGTTCATCTTTAATTCAATTTCATCATTGTTCTCTTGATTGATTATATTACTTGATTGTGTTGATTGTGTTGATCAATTACCTATCAATGGTCCGACCTGCCGGATACCTGCCGTTCTAATCCTTCAATTTGATTTCCATCCATGGTTGTCGTCGCTTTCAATTTCATCACTGATGGGATACCTACCGCCGATCTACTCGTCTCCACCTCCAATTTCGACCTAATTTCATATCTGCTGGATTTAATTGACGGATTACGGCTCCAATTCCTGGTCGATTTCACGTCATGTTGTCGAATTTTTTGGATTAGCGTTCAGGTCGCCGCCAATTTCAGGTTCTGCCATTTTCAATTTCCGCATCGTGTTTCAGATTTGATGCGCTTTGTATCTTTCAAGTCACGATTTCAATTTCAATTCTAATTTGCTTCCATTTACGATTTGATGCAACTCATATTCTCTGTTACTCTAAATTTTTGTTAATTCAATCTCAACTTCGGTCGTTTCAATTTCATTTTCGGTTAATTTTCAATTTCATTTTTGGTTAATTTTCAATTTCAGGTTCTGATTTGATTCAATTCATATCATTCACATCACGTTCACTTTCTGTTGATTTTAATTTCAATACCGATTTGATTTCTGTTGATTTTAACTCAATTCTTAATTTCTGTTGACTTCTGTTGGATTATACCCCTTATCAATCATGGTTAATCAAATCACTCGATTAGACGCTCACAAACAACAAATCGTTCACCTTCAGCAGAAAGTGGCAGAAATGAAAACATCGCTCAAAGTGTTGCAAGAAGTGCGATCAGCTTCTATTGAATTTCGCCAAATTGTTCTTGATTGGATGAAGAAACAGGACACGCAACTTGTTGAGGCTCAATTGGGATCATCTGGTATTATTTTGTTCGATTCAAATAACTCCTCCGGCTCCAACGATGGCTCAGTGGATTTGCAGAAGCTTCAAGGGCCTGAATTCATTGGATTTGAATCTTTGAGAGACATTCAAAAGGTGACTCTAAATTTGGACACACTTTCCAATCCTGATGCTTTGACCACAGACATTTAAGAAGTGATGGTCCTCTCTAATCCCAGCAACAATTATGTTTCTCACTTTCGGGATTTTAATTCCCTTAGTTTGTTTGAAGCTACTAACATATTGGGCCAATTTATGCTCAAACCAGGTGGTTCAACACGACCCTATGACCGACAGTTCACACACCAACCATAGAATCCGTGTTCGTTCCTTGCCATCCGATCAGGAGCTTACTCTACTCCTGAGTGGGGACATGTTGTTCATCGTGATCGAATAGTTCGATATCTTCTGCGCTTGGAATGGAAAGGACGTAGGAAGAAAGGAAATTGTTTGCGTTGGGGTAACCGCTATGGGCCAGCTCACAAATACACCAAACCGTGGTCTACATGACTGAAAGTATCAACTCCTTGCTTTGTTTCCGCCTAGCCATAGATCTTGGTAATTCCATGAGGTCCCGAAAAGAGAAAGCAAATATTGGCGGAAGATTGCACCATGATTCGATACGACCCCATATATAGATAGCCAAATTACAAGCAGTGAATATGTGGTTAGTTGTCTCATCAGCATCGTCACAAAGTTTGCATGTTGTAGACCCGAGATTAACGTTCTTGCTTCATCCAAGGCTGTCATTGTTGGAAGCCTATCCATCTCCGCACCCCTCCAGTTGGTAGTTAAGTTTGTACCCGGTAAAGCTTTTATAGTCAACATTCTGTAAGTTTTCAAACGTGAAGCTAGTGCTTAGTATGAAGATTGTTAAGTTTTCAAGAAAGCTTATCTATTGTTTTTAAACTCTTGAATATAATGTCAGAGATATGTTACCACTTTTCAGATAGAATATTTTGTTGCATTTTTGATTACTTAATATACCTATACCCTGTTTAGTGTTTAGTTATCTGATAAATCTACTTCTGCAATGCAATCACCTGAGTTTTGGACAGCCTTTTTGAATATGCATATTTTAGATAAAAGACCCATTCACTATAATTTGTTTATCAATAAAATCATCAATACATTTTTTTGAATGGCAAATTTTATTTTGTCTTGGGAGATTTTTGAGCCCATACACTTTTGATTGTGGAACTCCCAATCTTTCCACTAGATACCAACCTCCGGTGGATAAGAATTCATTAGTGTTCTTGAAGAAAAGTGAGTGCAACTTGATGAAGTAAAAATCCATCATTTTCTTAACCAAACTGAAATTATGATGAGATTCCTAATGCATATCCCATGAATACCATTAAATATCATGCAATATCCCACCAAATTATAACTCTATAGTACATTTTTGTTTCATTGACTTTGATTTAAAAACACATTTTTAGCATACGTACAGTTAACTTCTTAACTCTTACACCAGTCCCACATTTTAAAGATGTGATAGTGAAGGAATTAACAATTTTGTCTAGGTTAGTAGTGCCGGTCAGTAGTGCGAATCAGTGGAACTTTGTTCTGTTTAATTAGGTAACTTAATTTTGATTTATGTTCTAATAGTAGATAAAAAAACCTGGATAACAAGTAATTTTGGTCCGTTTAGACTTTATAAGTAAATTTTTAGATGAATTTATGATCCGTTTGAAGGTTTTAGACGTATTTTGGACCTCTTTGGGCGTTTTGTGTCTTTTTAATGTAATCAACAAAATACTTTTACAATTTTCTAAAAATTTTAACAAATTTTTTATTTTTATTTTATTTAAAAATTTTTACAATTTTAAAAAAAATTGAGAATTTATTTCTTAAAATCCATTTTATGTTAATGTCATCATACAATAAAAATAATTTTTTTTTATGGTTACATGTTATATAGGTTACATATCTAAGATTGAAACATAAAAATAAACTTAAGTTATTAAATTGAAACAAAACAAAGTTTGAGTGATTTAATTGAAACAAAATAAAACTTGATATGTATAAAGTTATAACGACTTGGTTCTAAGATCAAATTATATACACAAAAGTTATATAACGGTGTATGTCTAAGGGTGTTGATCGGTCAACCCGATCTGGTTTGGGGTTAATCAAGTCGGGTTAGTCGTTTTTTTTTTTTTAAATATTATCCCTCAACCCGACCCTTATAACATGAAACAATAGATTTTTTCTAAGATGGCCTTTCTTGAATGAATCATGTGATACATAATGCACATAATAAAACAAGCGATAATCTTAATGTTAGTATATTACCTGTCTTGACAATTTTGTTAACATAGGTTAAGACATGATTGTGGAACCTATTTATTCCACCTGAAAAACGATTACAAGTTATTAATGAAGGTTTAACGTTTACCTAAGACAAGATAACTGCAAAGATGAGTTGAGGCAGACCAATTCAACACGTTTGGCAACCCAAAAAACAACTAAAATTCACATATTTAAGCTTAAAGTATTGTACCTTTGGCTGAAAAACTTATACCTCTTAAATTTAAGAGTTTTTACCATATTTTTTTCTCTAATATCTATTATATAGTACTAGGCATTTGGCAAAGTACATCATAAAACACATGTCATAGTAAATATGTTACAAGGTAATTTTGTTAGTTTACAGTCTTATATAGTGTTAAAGATTCAAAACACCCAAAGCTAAAACACTTCACATTGTTTTTAGTTGAAAATGCCATAGAAGTAAAATCATTGTTATAAAAAAAATGATAACTTTGTAGAAATGTAACCAACTTTTTATTTTGTTCCAATCAAGTCGCTCAACCTTTTTTTTGTCCAAATTAAGTCATTCAAGTTACTTTTGTGTTTGAATTTTATGTTGTTAACTTGAATAGTAGGTAATACATGTTGATATAAGTTTGAATGAATAATTTTTTTAAAAAAATGACTGATTTGAATCAATAATTATTGATTTTAACTAATATTCGACAAAGAACAAATAATTAATAATTACTTATTCAAGTAAGTCATTTTTTTTTAAAAAAAAAACTTATCACTCAAACTTATATCAACATGTATTACCTACAATTCAGGTTAAAATCATAGAATTTAAACACAAAAATAATTTGAATGACTTAATTCGGATAAAAAAAAGTTTGAGTGACTTGATTGGAACAAAATGAAAAGTTGGTTACATTTTTGTAAAGTTTTCCCTAAAAAACACTAAAGTTAGACATTGATATAAAATAGGAACTTGTAAAGTAGCACTCAAGATTTACTGTTTCTAAAAAACTCTTAAATTTGCATTGCATAAACAAATGTTCGAATTCAACAAATGCAAATAAATGTTATAATGTAGTAATATGAATTCACATGGAATTGAGAGAGAAATAAATGACATTTGCTGTTTGTCTGTGATTAATTAACTTATAATAAGATTACAATTGTTTAAATACAAAACAAAATAAACTAATTTCAGCAAAACAAAGATAAAACTTTGTGCTAGAATACTCTATCCAGATCTAAAATTCAGGTCAATTTGTTGACAGATGGTGAAAATTGAAAAATATACCTAATCTAAACAAGAGTTTAGGTTCTTTCACTAAAAATGTAAAAATAGAAGTTCAAAGACGAAAAAATAGCGGATAAATAATAATATATTCCACAAGCAGATTCGTGTTAAAAATGCATAAGTTTAAGAATAGTGCGTGTTCAGAGGCTGTGAATTTTCTGAACCGAGTTCAGAGGGTCATGGATAGTAACATTACAGCTTCTATGACCCCAAATATTGTTTTTAGTAAGATTGGCTTTCCATTCAAAACAAGGTCAATTTAGGGGTTGTTTGTTAGCATCTAAATGAGTCTGGATCTGAATGAAAAAACCCATCTGAATTAGGGTCTGAATGGAGAAAAAGGAAGGTTCTCGTTTCCTTTCCCTCCTCCTCCCCCACAGCCGACCTCACCCAAGCACCGTCGGCTTCCTCCTCCCTCACGACCGCCTCTCCCCGCCGGAACAAGCATCTCGCTCGACTACCGACGTGCTCAAGTCTGATTGAGGCGACGACGAAACAAGCACCGTCGCTCGACGACCGCCTCTCCTCTGCCTGAACAAGTCTGACGGAGGCCGACGCTGGCTCATCGAAGGCGACGACGGAACAAGTCTGACCGAAGCGACGATGGAACAAGCACCGTCGACTGTGATGGTGGCAGAGCTGGTGACGGAGGCGGAGGCGGGACTGGAGGCGGCGACGGGAAGAATAATTCGATCGGAGGCCATGTTTTGATATTTTAGGGTTTTTCCAAATAAATGGGTATTTTATTCGGATGCTAAAACAAACATCACCACTTAATGGTTCAGACATTTTTAACCATTCAGACATCTTAACCATTCAGCACTTAATATTTTAGACTCAACCAAACGGCCCCTTATTGTAATTTTTCACTTTTGTTAACGAAAATTTCTGCCTATTAAAAAAATAAAATGCGTTGTAGAAAGTAAAAACTAACATATATGACTTATTTAGATGTGGTGGGACCTTATTTACCACCTACACTACCGATTAAGGTAGTATAACGTAATTTTTTGGATAAAATTAAGTTGCTTTCATAGAAGCATTTGAACGATTGCCTTGGTGGTTAGAACTTTGAGTTTTTAATTGATGGTTATGGGTTCGACCCGTGCAATATATTTTTTTTCTTTTTTCAGATTTTCATATTCAATTACTCTTTCTTATATTTTAAATATTAAATAAATTTTATAAGAATTCGTATATCGTAACATACGAGGCATTTTATTAATGTTTATGTACGTATACATTTGAGTTTTATCACGCTTTGTCCTCCATTCCTTCCACCGAATTTTTTTTCACTTTTTATTTCCTCTGAATTTTCTTATATTTTTATATTAAATAAATTTCATTAGATTTTTTATGTCATAACATAGGATGTGTTTTATTAACTTTTAAATATGTTTACACTTAAGTTATTACCACGCTCCGTCCTACAATCGTTCCACCCTATTTTAATCCTCATATTAAGTGTTCAAATTGTAGAAAATACAATTTGATTATTTTTTTTTGTCTTTTTTTGCTTTGTTTTTTCAAGGTTTCTTTTGTTGTTTTTAATAGTTTTATTTGAAGTATCAACGTTACTACATTTTTATACTCTTTTTTTTTTGTAGTTAACTACGTTTATGTTAATGCTTACAAGTTTGTGGCTTCAATGTTAGGTCATGTTTATGTCGTAGCGTGTAACATATATAAACAATCGAGTCATTGCAAATTTGCAAGTCGTTTTATGTGCTTAGCCATGTTTATATAAACTCTGCTTTTACTTAAATAGTCCATTACCCGCCGCGAAGCGCTGGACCACGTTTCTTGTTATACCACAATTAGTATGAAATTAGATTATAGATGTTAGTATTTTGAAGATGGGCCGTTTTTTGTTTTTTCAGTCTGATTTTTTTCTTTTCATTCTCTACAAAGCAGAAGCTCACCCTCTTCGTCTATCCTACCCAACATCATCTGAATCATTCATCAAGAAGATCGCATGGTGCCTTTGAATTCAACGACATACATTCATCTGATCAGGTCATTGCTTACACACATTTTAACCTAAATTTCATCCGTCGTTAGTAAAGTTTCCTCATCCCCTCACAGTTTTACTCATTAGGTTTTCTTTGCGATGATGTGTAATTTGTTGATTGCGCATTCTATATGTTTTACAGATTAGTTTTATTTCATCTATATGTTTCCTCTAATCTCTTCTAGAATTGTTGCATTTTTCTGGTTCTTAATTGGGGAATTTGTGTGTCTCTGGCCACTTGCAGCTTAATGTTGCAATTACTAATGCTATAATAATACGATTAATCCGGTGAAAGAAGATGAAGAGAAACCCAGAAGTAATAGCTTGCCTGATGCTCAGAAATTGAATGATCAATCTAGTAATGTGTTGAAAATGACCATCTATAACCTTCGTTAAAAGTTTATCCTAAAATTGGTAATAAAAGCTCTTGCAGCCAAAAGGCCAAATGTTTTATCATCATGAAAATGATGGTGTAACATGTGAACTTTATTGTCATAATATGCTAAGTTTTCCTGAACTTATGTGTGCAAAATATAATTTTGCTTGTCCTCTAATGAAGAACTTTAATTCAAACATAGGATAATTTTGCTTAGCTGCTTTACGACAAAATCATCAATATCCTATAATTTCATCGTACGACAGTATCTTTTACTACCTATGATTGCTTTTGAGGGAAGGTGGATCCATTGTACAAACAAGCGTTACAATTAAATTAATCATAATTCTAACTATGCTTAACTAAATTTATGAAATATATATGTAATTTTATTTATTTTTCAAGGTTGTTTTGAGGCTTACGCCTCGGTCCGCCTCGAGGCTTACGCCTCGTGAGGCTAACAGAAAACGCCTCGAGGCTCGTTTCCGCTTTTTTAAACCTTGGTGATAGTTTCTAACACAATAATTATTAGAATTCGAGATAAAGAATTCAATTTATTAATAAGAGAATGTGAGTAACTAACCTTGGCCTCTTTGATTTTGTTCCCATTTTGTCTATGGATTATGCGTGTTATAAATTGAGTTAATTTTGTCTTGATCAATTAGTGCACATTTGATGATCTTAAAAAGCTTTTATTATTAGGATTTAGCCTTAACTTATGTTACAAAATTAAATACTCTGAGATGAAAACACCAATGGGAAAATAGCATTTCACAATCCCACATTGTCTGAGTGTAGAATACAAAGATTAAAAGACTGCCTATATAAACAGAGGCCCAAGTGGAAGATAAGCATACCTTTCTCGGCCTTTTGGCTAAGATCAAGTGTAGTATCTGTTCTTATCAGTTTAATATCTGATACGTGGGCCATCGGTCCACTTGATATTAATCTAATTTTTTATGGGAAAAGACCCATTTCAATAGCTTGCTATTGGGGTCTTTAAGTGTTACCTTGGTGTTGCACTATTGCCTTGGTCTGGTGCCTCCCTCCAATTGGTAGTTAAGTTTGTATCCGTTAAACCTTTTATAGTCAGCATTCTGTAAGTTTCCAAACCTAGCTAATGTTTGATATGATGATTATAACTTTTATAGTTGGCACTCTGTATATTAGTAAACTTAGTATGATTGTTAATTTTTCAAGAAAGCTTATCTGTTGTTATAAACTCTTGAATTCATTAATGTCAGATATATGTTCTTGCTTTCTATTGCTATTACCACTTTTCAGATAGAATATTTGATTGCATTTTTGATTACTCAATGTCAGCCTATCATTTTGGGGATTCTTTTATTCTTCAGCCCTCACCTAGAATACCTGTACCCTGTTTAGTTATCTGATAAATCTACTTCTGCAATGCAATCACCTGAGTTTTGGACAGTCTTTTTGAATATGCATATTTTAGATAAAAGACCCATTTTTGGGCCCATACACTTTTGATTGTGGAACTCCCAATCTTTCCACTAGATACCAACCTCCGGTGGATAAGAATTCATTAGTGTTCTTGAAGAAAAGTGAGTGCAACTTGATGAAGTAAATATCCATCATTTTCATAACCAAACTGAAATTATGATGAGATTCCATGAATACCATTAAATATCATGCAATATCCCACCAAATTATAACTCTATAGTACATTTTTGTTTCATTGACTTTGATTTAAAAACACATTTTTAGCATACGTACAATTAACTTCTTAACTCTTACACCAGTCCCACATTTTAAAGATGTGATAGTGAAGGAATTAACAATTTTGTCTAGGTTAGTAGTGCGAATCAGTTTTTTTGTTACAAACAAGGACACACAATCTTGATTGGGAATCAAAGGAAAACATATTAATGTTTAAGGATGATTTGAACTCATTGTTCTTTGCTTTATTGCACATCTACAAAAGTGTTTATAATTCTTTGATAAATTCAAATGTCATTCTTCGTTTCATCATAAGAATTGTTGACTTCTATACAAGATTCCCTTAAATATGTTCAGGATATTCCCAGCACATAGAAGGCAAACTAATATCTCTTTTCGAATTCACATGTTATTTTTATTGTGTATATGCAGATGCATTTTGCTGCTTATATGCATTACTGCATTGTAATTAACTTGCTACAACTATTATACAAACGATACTGCAGAGCACTAATTGATATGGCTAAAAGGCACTTTTGCTTTTCCTCTTTCATAGAACATTTCATCCAAATTGTAGCCAACTTCTAACAACAAAGTGGTAATATTTTAAGTTTCTTGTATTCTTATGCATGTTGTGCTTGTTCATTCTGTATATACTTTTGCTAATGATACAGATGACAACTGAGTTGAGTGCTTTACTCTTCAAATATCCAATTCCATCTTGTTGTCAAATGTGCTGTAATTGCTGATTGCTTTTAGGGACATCAGATGTGAATGCACGTGAAAAACAAACTTTAGAGGCACTGGTTGGTAATTTTGTTTAACCTGTAGCAAATTGGATTTCCGTAATAACAATTTCTGTAGAATTTGGTATGACTCGTAAGAACTCAGACATGCTCAAATTATCACAACAAACACAAGTATTTGAGCTTTTTAACTGGTCGCTCGTTTTCTTCTCATTAAAAAAAATAAAAGAACTTACATGCGTATATAGGATAATAAGAAAGCAACGAACGGGAATGTAATGACTGCATCTACCATTTCTACCACCACCCTACTAACTTCAAACAGGTCTAACTGTTCCTGTAGATTAGGACCACTCATTCTGAACTATTCTCCATACATAGAAACATGAGAAATAAACACAAAACAACAACAACCTTACCCAGTATATTCCCACTTTTCAGTAGAGTCTGGAGAGAAGGATAGATACAAACCTTACCCTTATCCCAATTGGTGAACTTTTACTTTTGCCCCTTAAGGGCCCACACATATATACATTATATGTGTTTACCACAAATGGGGCGTGAGAAATAAACACAAAACAATAAACTTAAACTTAAATAATACTTTTTACAACTTCTAAACAATATTTCTTCCTCCCTCAACTCATAAGCCTAACCTCTATTTATAACCAACATTCTAACAAAACTAGATATCAAAATTACCAAACTACCCTAATCTAGAACATATCATTACTACTAATAACCACCAACATATTAATATAACTATAATTTCTATCACATAAGTTGGCGTTTGTTTTTTTCAATACTGATCAAGCTCTTGTTACATATACTCCCCTCCATTGTCGGATCTCAAACACGCCTCCTTTTGACACGTTTCTCGCTCAGCTTCTGCTTTAAAATCTTTAAACATATCAAGCACTTCAGCCTTCTCCTCCATAAAATATAGCCATACGTAGCGAGAGTAGTCATCAACAAAGACAGTGTTGTAAAAATCGGGATTAATCGCTAGTCGGTCCTAAGCTGATTAAATTTAGCCTAGTCGGTCCACTAATTGGTAGTCGGCTCTAGTCGGGATTAATCGGTCAAGTTCAAAAAAATCGACCAACCCAGTTTTAAGCCCAAAATTTCGGTCCAGCCCAAAGAAATTGTGGTTTTTCTTTAACCTAATAACTAAAAGCCTTTGTCCAGCCCAGTTTAAACATGTTTTGGCCTTTTAATTGGTTTTTTAATTGTGTTTTGGCAAGAAAATATACTTATAGGCTTTTAAATTTGTGAAAATCTTTGATGTATTAAAAAACTAATATTTATTTTGAAAATTATATATATATATATATATATATATATATAATTTTGTAAAATTTTGTAAAATTCTATATAAATTTCCAATCCGATTAATTCCGATTAATCCCGATTAATCCTGATTAATCCCTAGTCCCCACCTCGCCGCCCGACTACCGATTAGCGATTTTTACAACCATGAACAAAGGTGACTACATACTTTAAACCTTTCATTGAGGCATGCTTGGCTGGACCCCATACATCTAAATGCACTAGGGTAAGTGGAGCATCAAATCTATATTTTGAAGATTGGAATGAATCTTGATGTGCTTTACCATATTGACAGCCAACACATACAAGTTTCTTATTAACTTCGAACTGAGACACACTACTAAGTAGACTTTTCTCTACTATCATCTTTAGCTTGTCATTCCATACATGACCTAACCGGTAATGCCACAGGTCTGTATTTTGACTTTTGATATTCTCTAGTCTTCTCAACGTATGTATGTTCAACAGAAAGCACACACATGTTTTCTTTCTTATGACCTTTCAAAATGGGAGTGGATGATGTTTGGTAACTATTAAACACCTGCACATCATTTGGACCAAACAATACATACTTGCCATCAGTCACTGATAGAAGATTCTTCATCACGCCAGGAACATGATACGCATTTGACAACTTTAGCTCACTTCGTCGATCTTCATATGGAAAAACAACATCACCAACGTGAACTATTTGATGTTACGATTTACTAACAATAACAATGATCCTGTTGCCTTCATACTTCACCGGGTTAGATAGCTTGT
The DNA here is from genome assembly GCA_009363875.1 of Mikania micrantha. Lineage (NCBI taxonomy): Eukaryota > Viridiplantae > Streptophyta > Magnoliopsida > Asterales > Asteraceae > Mikania > Mikania micrantha. The sequence continues at coordinate 50,210,847 of CM018694.1, read as the reverse complement.
TCTTGTCATCAGTAGGATGATTTGAACAATGCTTTACCCGCCTTAATTTTCCACTTCCATAAGGCATCTGTAGCATCATCCCTTGGTGTCTCACTGGCTCGGTGTCTCACTTGTGAACAACGTCCCACAATTCCTGTCCCTGCAAATACGAGGCTATACATGTGGACCAGGTTTTGTAGGTCTGGTTATTGAGTTTCTTGATGCCGCCGATCAATTGCAACTCCGACATCATGGGTACCGGTTTTGATACCAAATGTAGAATTTGGTATGACTCGTAAGAACTCACACACACTCAAACTATCACAACACACACAAGTATTTGAGCTTTTAACTGGTCGCTTGTTTTCTTCTCATTAATAAAAAAGAACTTACATGCGTATATAGGATAATAAGAAAGCAATAAACGGGAAAGTTATAACTGCATTTACCACTACCCTACTAACTTCAAACAGGTCTAACTGTTCGTATAGATTATGACAACTCATTCTGATCTATTCTACATATGAAGAAATATGAGAAATAAACACAAATTTAATAAACATAAATAATACTTTTTGCCACATAAGACACGACATTGACTTTCAACAAGTTCCTGGTAAAGCACATGGCTTCATGCATGGTTTTACATAGCCATATTGTGTGGCATGCAAATATGTTGAATATTTTGTATAGTTGTCTTTCATGGGTTTTCAGAAAAAAATATTGTATATTTCTTTAAAAATGTTTACAACATATTTTTTTGCAGTATATTATATATTCACTAGTTTTTTTCTAATTGTTATTATATAAAACTTCTTTGATATCAAATGTTATAGAATGGTTCATGTATGGTTCATGCGTTACTGTGTCGAGTTCCATAGCCAGTTCAAATTATAAATTGATATATTTTGTATTATACCTGTACTCATGACATACTTATTTCTTGACTTTGGTACTAGTATGTTAACTGAGAGATAGCTTACCATGTTTCTATAAAACCTTAATGATATTCCATATTTTTTTTTGTCTAGTTCTGCTATTTTGGCTTGAATGATGCTTCATTATTTCATGGTTTAAATTCATTCCAATTTGGGTTTTATTATATTGGGTGTTACAGTCCATGATTATAAACAGAATCGTTTGAGCATCATGACTCCTACCTTATAGTAAACATTTATGCATATGTATAGAGCTATACTCTGTAGTAGAATGTTACTCTCTTACATAATTGATCTATTCCTCGTAGTAGTAGTGTCTAGTGATCAAACCAGTGTCATTAATGTTAGAGATAAAGAATCATTTTTTATTGCTAAAAAGAAGAGTTAGCGACACAGAGATTCTTTAGTTTGAAATTGCTAGTAAATTTAGTGTTATCGACAACTTTAGGATATTGGATCAACATGTAAATCGAGATAATAATATTAATGATTAATCAAGTTAAGTGACGCAGGTTTGCGGGCTCGTTTAACATTAATATTATTTGGGCCTTATAAATAATGAACCATCAAATAAATAAAGTAGTCTCCTATATATGATGCACATGTATGCCTATTTTTTGTGCCGTAAATAAGAGAACAAAAGGGTTCTTCTTTCTCTCTAGAGGACGCTCCAAAAACACAGACGGTTATATGTTTCATTGGAGAACAATCATTGAAATATCAAAATCCAATTTCAACAACAGAAATCTCTGTCTAATCCGATAAACAATTGTGTGTAACCCATAAACAGGTTTATCTAATAATGATTCAGAGATTCATCCAACAAATTGTTTGAGAAGATTCATTGAAGTTAGAGGTTTGATTTATGTTTTGTGTGTTTAATTATACAATAGAAACAACGAATTCTATAGTAAGGATCTGGGGGTTGATATAGTATTAAGCAAGTAACGAACACTTTATGATCTCAAAAAGCTAGCATTCGCAGGATTCAGGCACCAGTCAACATTGCTTTTTGGTATCAAATCCTGATAGATGAAAACACACATGGGAAAATAGCGTCTCACAATCCCACATTGTCCAAGTGAAGAATACAAAGATTAAAGGACTGCCTATATAAACAAAGGCCCAAGTGGAGGATAAACATACCTTTCTCGGCCTTTTGGCTAAGATCAAGTGTAGTATCTGTTCTTATCAGTTTAATATCTGATACGTGGGCCATCGGTCCACTTGATATTAATCTAATTTTTTATGGGGAAAGACCAATTTCAATAGCTTGCTATTGAGGTCTTTGAGCGTTACCTTGGTGTTGCACTATTGCCTTGGTCTGGCGTACCCCTCCAATTGGTAGTTAACTTTGTACCTGGTAGATCTTTTATAGTTAGCGCTCTGTAAGTTTTCAAATGTGGAGCTAAAGTTTGATATGATGGTTCTATCTTTTATAGTTAGCACTCTGTAAATTTGTAAACTTAGCATGGTTGTTAATTTTACAAGAAAGCTTATCTATTTTTTTTTAACTCTTGAACTCATTAATGTCAGAGGTATGTTCTTGCTTTCGATTGCTGTTACCAATTTTTAGATAGAATGTTTGATAGCATTTTAGATTACTCAACGTGTAGCCTATCAGTTTAGGAATTCTTAGCCTCAAGCTTTTTAAAACCAAGATCGTAACCTACAAACACACATAGTATAGCCTTTTTCTCCAACTTATGACGGAGATGATTTGGCACAAAAACATGGCATACAACCAAATACTCGAAAGTAATTGGGCATTAGGTTTAGTCTTGAATAACCTTTCAAATGGTGAAGCAAACTGTAGAACCTATGAGGTTGTTCGATTAATGTTGTAGGCTGCAATGCGCATTGCTTCTGCCCAAAATCGCTCTTGTAGATTCTTTTCATGTAACAGGGTTTCCATCACTTCAGCTAAATGATGATTTTTACTCTCCGACACACTAGTTTTGTGAGGCGTGTTAGGACACGTAAGTTGGCGTCTGATTCTTTGTTGTTTTTGTTAGTCTAAGCTTTGTAATAAAATTGTATTAGTAAGTCTTGGTCAGTTGTGAGTTGTAATAGTCGGTTAGTTTTCTGTTTTTTTCTGTTTTGTTTATTGTGGTGAATAAGTAACAGCTATACAAGTTGTATGTCTGTATTTGTTTACAAGCAGACAAGTGAAATCAAAGAGATCGATTTTCACAAATTAATTCGCAATTTACATTCAGATACCATCTTTCAATTGGTATCAGAGCTCAGTTAATCAAGATTCATCGAATCGAGCTCTCCCGGTGTTGATCGAAGAAAGGACTCGAGCCGGAGATAATCAATCGACAGATTGATCCGACGGACTGGATCAAGGGACGACGGCGACGTACCAGCAAAGAAGAAGAAGACAAGTCATGGCAGACGGAGCCAATGCAGGCGCGGTGGTCACTGTAAAAGAATCCGGCACGGCATCGCTCCAGTGTCCAATGCTAAATGTCAACAATTACAACATTTGGGCAATCAGACTAAAGGCTGTTTTCAAGGTTCATGGAATCCTCGATGCGCTCGAACCAGGGATTGGTATGGCAGTGGATGCGAAGAAGAACGACATGGCGGTTGCTCTATTGTATTTGGCGATTCCAGAAGAATTGGTTCTACAGGTGGCACAATATCAATCGGCTAAGCAAATTTGGGAAGCCTTGAAGGTGAGATTCGTGGGAGCCGATCGTGTAAGAGAAGCGAGGCTTCAGACATTGCAGTACGAGATGGAATCCATGAAGATGAACGAAGCTGAGGAAATTGATGAGTTCGCTAGTCGATTGACTCAACTGGTTTCCAAGGCAAATAGCCTCGGATCCACCATTGATGATAAGACTCTTGTAAGGAAACTCCTGGGATCTGTCTCAGATAGGTTCTTGGCAATTGTGGCTTCAATAGAACAGTTTGCTGATTTGAATGTGATGTCCTTTCAAGAGGCCATAGGAAGACTCAAAGCTTTCAAAGAAAGAACGAGAATGAAGGGGAAACAGCCTTGCTCCAAGCCTGACCAACTTCTGTTGAGCTATGACGAGTGGCTGTGGCATGCCCGCCTCGGTCACCTGAACTTCAATGCAATAAGGAGGTTGTCTACTCAAGAATTGGTCCAAGGTGTGCCCAAGATCACCCATCCTTCCCAAGTCTGTGACTACTGTTTGGCCGGGAAGCAGATCAGATTACCTTTTCCAAAAGAAACTCAGTTTAGAGCTAAGCACCCATTGGATCTGGTGTATGCTGAAGTGTGTGGTCCAATACAGCCGGAGACTAAGGGAGGAAATAGGTACTTGCTGCTTATTGTTGATGATAACAGCAGGTACATGTGGCCCTTCCTAATTCGAACCAAGGCTGAAGTGTTTGAAAGGTTTAAGGAATTCAAGGAGTCCACTGAACTTGAATATGGGAAGAAAATAAAGGGCCTGAGGACTGACAATGGAGGTGAGTTCAACTCTCAAGCATTCAAGACTCTGTGTGCTGAGTCAGGGATGCATCAATTGACAGCCCCCTATTCTCCACAACAGAATGGAGTTGTGGAGAGGAGAAATCAAACCATTATGAGCATGACCAGATGCTTACTGAAGCCCATGAATCTTCCACAGGATCTGTGGGGAGAAGCAGTCAGGCATGCTTTATACATCCTGAACAGATCTCCAACGAAGTCCATGAAGACTACTCCTTATGAAGGAATTAAAGGAAGGAAGCCAAGGCTGGAGCACTTGAGAGTGTTTGGCTGTGTTGGCTATGCCAAAGTTTTGGGAGGAAACTTAAGGAAGTTGGATGATAGAAGCAAGAAGTTGGTTCATCTGGGCTGCCAACCAAACACCAAAGCTTACAGGATGTTTGACCCAGATTCCAAGCGAATTCATGTAACTTATGATGTGAAGTTTGATGAATCCAAGTCATGGAACTGGGAAAGAAATGAAGAACCTCAAAGACCTGAGTGGACTGAGTTCTTAGTCCATTCAGAATCCAGAAGGGATGAACCAGAAGGTCAGCAGGTTGGATATGAGCAAGAGATTCCAGATGGAATGAATTTGGAAGAAGATAATGGTGAAACAAGTGAAGTTGAGTCTGGATGGAGCAGTTCAGTAAAGAGCAGAGGCCCAATGTTAAGAAGGTTGCCAGATGATCAAGATGGAAGCCATGATCCAACCAAAGCCCCAGATGAAAGGTATGATCATACTCCTTTAAGAGGCTCAGAAGACATAGATGTCATTTATGGAAAAGCACAAGGGTCTCAACTGTTACTGTTAGAAGGAGAGCCGGTTAACTATAAGGATGCACAGGGAATTAAAGAGTGGGAAGAAGCTATGGAAGCTGAGATAAGTTCCATAGAGAAAAATAACACTTGGCAGCTCACTGAAAGACCAGTTGGGGTAAGTCCAATAGGATTGAAGTGGGTGTACAAGGTGAAAAGAGATGCATCAGGGGAGATAACTAAACATAAAGCTCGTTTAGTTGCAAAAGGATATGTGCAGCAACATGGGGTAGATTATGGGGAAGTGTTTGCTCCGGTGGCTAGGATTGAGACTGTCAGATTAATTTTGGCTGTAGCAGCTCAAAATGGCTGGTGGGTTCATCATATGGATGTCAAATCAGCCTTCCTACATGGTGATTTGAAGGAGTTAGTGTATGTTACTCAGCCTGAGGGGTTTGTAAAAAAAGGAGCTGAGCAGAAAGTCTATAAGTTGTCTAAGGATTTGTATGGGCTCAAGCAAGCACCTAGGGCTTGGAATACCAAGTTGGATGGTGTGTTGAAGGAATTGGGTTTTATCAAGTGTAAGCATGAACCTGCGGTCTGTAGAAAAGGAGCCAAGGATGAAACTTTGGTGATTGCAGTGTATGTTGATGATTTACTGATCACAGGTGGCTGTTCTGATAAGATCAGGGAGTTGCAGAAGAAAATGGAGGAGAAGTTTGAAATGACAGATCTAGGTTTGAGTGACTGCAATTCAACAAAATTTTCAATGGAGCCTGGGCTGAAGTTGTCAAAGAATGAAGAAAGTGAAGAAGCTGATGCTACTCAATTCAGAAAGTGGATTGGCTGTTTGAGATATCTGATACACACAAGACCCGACTTGAGTTATTCAGTGGGGTATGTGAGTAGATTCATGCAGAATCCAAAACAAGTGCATGTGCAGGCCTTAAAACAAATTCTGAGGTATGTGAAGGGGACTACCAAGGTGGGTTTGTTTTATCACAGAGGGGGAAGTAATATTTTGCATGGATATAGTGATAGTAGTTATTCAGCTGATAAGGATGATGGTAAAAGCACAACTGGAATGGTGTTTTTCTATGGGACAAGACCAATTGCTTGGAATTCCCAGAAGCAGGCCACGGTGACCTTATCATCTTGTGAGGCCGAATTTATGGCTGCCTCAACTGCAGCTTGTCAGGCCATCTGGTTGAGAGGTCTGTTGGCAGAAATTACAGGAAGGGAGGAAGCCCAGGTGGAGATCAAAGTAGATAATAAGTCTGCTATCGCTTTGATAAGGAATCCAGTTTTTCAGGGGCGCAGTAAACACATAGATACTCGATACCATTTTATAAGGGAGAGTGTTGAAAAGGAGCAAATCAGAATCGAGTATGTTAGTGGAGATGAACAGAAGGCTGACATTTTGACCAAGGCTCTGCCCAGAATAAAGTTTGAAGAAATGAAGATCAAATTGGGGCTGAAAGACTTAGAGGGGTGAAATGTTAGTCTAAGCTTTGTAATAAAATTGTATTAGTAAGTCTTGGTCAGTTGTGAGTTGTAATAGTCGGTTAGTTTTCTGTTTTTTTCTGTTTTGTTTGTTGTGAATAAGTAACAGCTATAAAAGCTGTATGTCTGTATTTGTTTACAAGCAGACAAGTGAAATCAAAGAGATCGATTTTCACAAATTAATTCGCAATTTACATTCAGATACCATCTTTCAGTTTTAAGTACTGATCAAGCTCTTGTGACAATTACTCCCCTCCGTTAACGGATCTCAAACACGCTTCCTTTTGACCCGTTTCTCGCTCAGCTTCCGCTTCAAAATCTTTAAACATATCAAGCACTTCAGTCTTCTCCGTAAAAAATAGCCATACGTAGCGAGAGTAGTCATCAATAAAGGTGACTACATACTGTAAACCTTTCATTGAAGCATGATTGGCCAGACCCCATACATCTAAAAGCACTAGGGTATGGGGAGCATCCGATCTATATTTTGAAGATTGGAATGAATCTTGATGTGCTTTACCTTATTGACAGCCAACACATACAAGGTTCTTATCAACTTCGAACTTAGACACACTACTAAGTAGACTTTTCTCTACTATCATCTTTAGCTTGCCATTCCCCACATGACCTAACTGGTAATGCCACTGGTTTGTGTTTTGACTTTTGACTTTCTCTGGTCTTCTCAACATATGTATGTTCAACAGAAAGCACGTACATGTTTTCCTTCAACAACAGAAATCTCTGTCTTATCCGATAAACCATTGTGTTTAACTCACAAATAGGTTTATCTGATAGTGATTCACGATTCAGAGACTCATCCAAGAAATTGTTTTAGAAGATTCATTAAAGTTCCAAGTTTGATTTATGTTTTGTGCGTTTAATTATTTAATTTTGTTGTTCCTGTAGGATTATATACAATAGAAACAATGAATCCCATAGTAAAGATCTGGAGGGTTGATATAGTATTAAGCAAGTAACGAACACTTTAGGATCTCAAAAGGCTAGCATTCTCAGGATTCAGGCACCAGTCAACATTGCTTTTTGGTATCAAATCCTGATGGATGAAAACACAAATGGGAAAATAGCGTCTCACAATCCCACATTGTCCGAGTGAAGAACACAAAGATTAAAAGACTGCCTATATAAACAGAGACCTAAGGGGAGGATAAGCATACCTTTCTCGGCCTTTTGGCTAAGATCAAGTGTAGTATCTGTTCTTATCAGTTTAATATCTGATACGTGGGCCATCGGTCCACTTGATATTAATCTAATTTTTTATGGGGAAAGACCCATTTCAATAGCTTGCTATTGGGGTCTTTGAGCGTTACCTAGGTGTTACACTATTGCCTTGGTCTGGCGTGCCCCTCCAATTGGTAGTTAACTTTGTAGATCTTTTATAGTCACCACTCTGTAAGTTTTCAAATGTGGAGCTAATGTTTGATATGATGATCATATCTTTTATAGTTAGCACTCTGTGAATTTGTAAACTTAGCATGGTTGTTAATTTTACAAGAAAGCTTATCTATTTTTTTAACTCTTGAACTTATTAATGTCAGAAATATGTTCTTGCTTTTGATTGCTGTTACCAATTTTTAGATAGAATATTTGATAGCATTTTAGATTACTTAATGTGTAGCCTATCAGTTTAGGAATTCTTTTATTCTTCAGCACTCATCTATAATACCTGTATCCTGTTTAGTTATCTGATGAAGCAGGTGATGTTAAATAAATTTACTTCTGCAATGCAGTCACCTGAGTTTTGGACATCCGTTTTGAATATGCATATATTAGATAAAAGACCCATTCACTTTCATTTGTTTATTAATAAAATCATCAATACATGTTTTTGAATGGCAAATTTTATTTTGCCTTGGGAGAGTTTTGAACCCATAAACTTTTGATTGTGGAACTCCCAGTCTTTCCACTAGATACCAATCTCCGGTGGATACGAATTATATGGTTAGTTCTTGGGTGGCTGAGATTGATGGGGGGTTGTACTATCCTCTTTGACAGACATCCTAGTTTTCCTAAGGTAGTTTAGTTACCAGGTGCAATTATATAGTTAGTTCTTGGGTGATTTGTAGTTGGTTTAATTAGTTTGTTTGACGAGGGTGTGGGTTTAATATGTAATGCAGCCACTGTGGGGTTCATGGATGAAAAGTTGGTGGCTATATCCGACCGAGTGGGGGGATTCCTTGATCGAGTACGAGAAGCAAAAACGTGGGTTCTTGTTTTGGTTTGAGTAAGTGATCTTGAACCCGGTGGAGTCAAAGTTCCTAGGTTGGGTTGAGTTTATCTAGAAATTTAGTTGTAGTAAAATTTTGGTTTGTGGTGCATTAAACTTGGGTATCCCTTGGTTGTATTAGTTACCCGATGATTCTTTTTCTTTTGTTCAAGGTTGACGACTGAAAGGAAGGGGGAAGAGGACCAGTCGTGACTTTTGAAGGCAAGTATGTCTTGAAGTGATCTTCTTGGTTTGGGTAGTCTTGAGATGATTGTTGGTTGGTATTTTCTTGCAGTATAGCAGTTGCCATTCTTGGTCAATATTGCCAGGTCTATGTCCTAGGATAGTAGTTTCAAGGTTTATTGGAAAATGTCATTAGGTGGGGTGATGGGAGGTTTCCTAGTTCTAGTTGAAGGGTTTTGGGTTAGTTTCTAACCGGTTTCTTGGACGGTTAGGGGAATCAAGAGAAAGGCTCTTTGGATTTTCTAGTGCCTAACTCATGGTGATCGTGGGCGAGGTAAAAACCGATTAGGTGTTCGAAAAGTTGGACGGTTTGGTGTGTTTTAGTACAAGGGTTTCCTAGACAAGTTTGGTTTGATATTTTTAAGGTAACCTCTACAACATCTTGGGTGAGTATTACATGCATACGTGTGTTTGAATTTACATGCATGCATGTTGTGGGTTTTTAGAATAATGTTTGTGGTACACCATACATGCACGTACTTGTATTTGTATCCACCCCATATATTATCAAGATTATGTTTTGGGATTATTTTATTACGTGTATAGTCTGATTTTGGTTTAGTTTTATCAATACCATATATTCAAGTCACCTTTGGATATTTGATTATTCATGCACGCAAGAGTGATTGAAATTTGTTTGATGATGGTTAGCGTTGATCATTTGGGTACGTGTTTTTGTTCCAGATGTTACAGTTTTGTTCAATCTTAACCATAAGCGATTGGTAAAGTCAATTTTGGTTATTTTGGATTTCGTTTTGGTTATCGGTTTTGTATGCTTACCCCTAATTAAGAGTTGGTTCCTCCAACAAAAGTTGGTTTTGTCTCCCTCTCCAATCAATTACAAGTGAAGACCAAAGATAGTGGAGTTGAGTTTATCAAAAAAGAACAAAAGAGGGTGAGTTGCTTATGATTTGGAAAGAAAAACAAAGGATGGAATGTAGCATCTCAAATTCAAAATAAATATGCTCAACTATTAATATTATGGCTTCCGTTCAAATCTAATTACTCATGCATATGTACGTACGTGTGGATTAGTTACAGTGAATACTTAAAATTTGCTAAATAAACAACTTAACAAATGAAATAGTTATCCAAACAATCACCTCCTATCTATCTAAATTCAATTTAATTATAACTAAAAACCTTGCCAGCGCTTTGCGGCTGGCGGTATGATTAAGTTTCATGCTTTGCAACATGATAGTATAACTAAAAGAAACATATCAAGTCACGATCGATTGGTTATGAAAATTAAAATGTAGATATACCACATTATTTTGACTTGTACGTTACGGTGTATGAGTTTAAAAAAATATTAATAGGAAAAAGTAAAAGAAAAATCAAAAATAAAATTGCATGATGCGGCGTGTTCACAATTTTCATTACGTATGTTGCGTCTTATGTACATAAAAAATAGGGAAAATTTTAAAGAAACAAAATTTATTTTTATTTTGTTCTAATTAAATCAGTGGAACTTTGTTCTATTTCAATTAGGTAACTTAAGTTTGATTTATGTTCTAATAGTAGATAAAAAACCTAGATAACAAGTAATTTTGGTCCGTTTAGACTTTATAAGTGAAATTTTAAATGAATTTAGGATTCGTTTGAAGGTTTTAGACGTATTTTGAACCCCTTTGGGCGTTTTGTGTTTTTTATAATGTAACTAAATATTTTTACAATTTTCTAAAAATTTTAACAAATTTTTTATTTTTATTTTCATTTAAATTTTTTTGTAATTTTAAAAAAATTGAGATTTTTTTCTTAAAATCCATTTTATATTCATGTCATCATACAATAAAAATAATTTTTTTATGGTTACAAGTTATATAGGTTGCATATCTAAGTTAGAAACATAAAAATAAAGTTAAGTTATAAATTGAAACAAAACAAAGTTTGAGTGATTTAATTGAAACAAAATTAAAACTTAGTATGTATAAAGTTATAGCGACTCGGTTCTAAGATCAAATTATATACACAAAAAATTATAAAACGGTGTCTATCTAGGGGTGTTGATCGGTCAACCAGATCTGGTTTGGGGCTAATCAGGTTGGGTTAGTTGGTTTTTTTTTTAATGTTGACCCTCAACCCGACCCTTATAACATGAAACAATAGATTTTTTCAAAGATGGCCTTTCTTGAGTGAATCATGTGTGATTCATAATGCACATAATAAAACAAACGATAATCTTCGGGGTGTTTGTTTACCTCTTAATGATTCCATTAAGAGGTAAGGTCTCAACCGGTCAGACATAAGGGTGTTTGTTTCAACTTTTTTCACCTCTGAATGGTTCATCAAACCTGAATGGAAAAACAAACACCAGGGGTAAAAATTATCTCCCCATGTTTTCTTCTTTCCCTTCTTTCACGATCGCCACCCCCTGCCTCTTCTTTCACGATCGTCGAACGTAACCACCACCAGCCGCCGCTTAAACCCATCTGTTTCAACCTCCGGCCGCCGCTTAAACCAATCTGGATGCAACCAGTGAATCTTGTATCGTTTATACTTCTGCAATTCCCGATGATTGTTTAGCCCTAGTTTTCCAGTTCCTTGATTCCGGCGACCTGAACCGTTGCTCGCTTGTATCTAAATGATGGCTGCTTGTCGAAGGCCAGAGCCGCCACCGCCTCACTCTTAACGCCCAATCGGAAATCATTTCCGTCATCCCGTCAATGTTTTCTCGCTTCGATTCGGTGACAAGACTCGAAGTGAAATTTCTTCGTTGTTTAGGTGATTGGGATGAACGGTTGATATCCTGTGCGATCGCTGTTTCAACAAGTTTAGAAGCCATTGCTATGAACTGTAAGAAATTGGAAAGATTAGCCCTATGTGGAAGTGGGACGATAGCCGATAGTGAAATTTCGTGTATTGCATCAAAAATGTGTTGCCTTGAAGAAGCTTAGTATCAAAGGGTAAAATAACACAGAAGGGTAAAATAGTCATTCTTTATATTCGTTCAGAGGTCCAACCAAACAGCATTATTGATTCAGCATTTAACTGGTTCAGAGTCTCTTATTTGTTCATACCTCTTGCTGGTTCAGCACTTAATGATACAGATTCTACCAAACAGCCCATTAACGTTACTATATTATGTCTTGACAATTTTGTTAACATAGGTTAAGACATGATTGTGGATCCTATTTACTCCCCCCGAAAAACGATTACAAGTTATTAATGAAGGTTTAACGTTTACCTAAGACAAGATAACTGCAAAGATGAGTTAAGACTGACCAATTCAACACGTTTGGCAACCCAAAAAACAATTGAAATTCACATATTTAAGCTTAAAGTATTGTACCTTTGGCTGAAAAACTTATACCTCTTAAATTTAAGAGGTTTTTACCATATTTTTTCTCTAATATCTATTATATAGTACCTAGGCATTTGGCAAGGTACATCAAAACATCATAAACACACATGTCATAGTAAATATGTTACAAGGTATTTTTGTTAGTTTACAGTCTTATATAATGTTAAAGATTCGAAACACCCAAAGCTAAAACACTTCACATTGTTTTTAGTTGAAAATGCCATAGAAGTGAAATCATTGTTATAAAAAAAAGGGATAACTTTGTATAAATGTAACCAACTTTTCATTTTGTTCCAATCAAGTCACTCAAACTTTTTTTTTCCTAATTAAGTCATTCAAGTTACTTTTGTGTTTGAATTCTATGTATTTAACTTGAATAGTAGGTAATACATGTTGATATAAGTTTGAATGAATAATTTTTTTTAAAATGACTGATTTGAATCAATAATTATTAATTTTAACTAATATTCGACATATAACAAAAAATTAATAATTAATAATTACTTATTCAAGTCAGTCATTTTTAAAAAAAATAATAATCACTCAAACTTATATCAACATGTATTACCTATAATTCAGGTTAAAAACATAGAATTTAAACACAAAAATAACTTGAATGACTTAATTCGGATAAAACAAAGTTTGAGTGATTTGATTGGAACAAAATGAAAAGTTTGTTACATTTATATAAAGTTATCCCTAAAAAAACACTAAAGTTAGACAGTGATGCAAAATAAGAACTTGTACAGTAGCACTCAAGATTTACTGTTTCTAAAAAACTCTTAAATTTGCATTGCATAAACAAATGTTCGAATTCAACAAATGCAAATAAATGTTATAATGTAGTAATATGAATTCACATTGAAGTGAGAGAAATAAACGACATTTGCTGTTTGTCTGTGATTAATTAACTTTAAATAAGATTACAATTGTTTAAATACAAAACAAAATAAACTAATTTTAGCAAAACAAAGATAAAACTGTCACATGGCTTCCGTCTTTCCTTGCTAGATACTCTATCCATATCTAAAATCCTGCTCAATTTGTTGACAAATTGTGAAAATTGAAAAATATTCCTAATCTAAACAAGAGTTTAGGTTCTTTCACTAAAAATGTAAAAATAGAAGTTCAAAGACGAAAAAATAGCGGATAAATAATAATATATTCCACAAGCAGATTCGTGTTAAAAATGCATAAGTTTAAGAATAGTGCGTGTTCAAAGGCTGTGAATTTTCTGAACCGAGTTCAGAGAGTCATGCATAGTAACATCACGGCTTCTATGACCCCAAATATTGTTTTTAGTAAGATTGGCTTTCCATTCAAAAGAAGGTCAACTTAGGGGTTGTTTGGTAGCATCTGAATGGATCTAAATCTGAATGAAAAAAAAAATCTGAATTAGGGTCTGAATGGTTCAGACCTCGAACCAAGTCTGAATGGAGAAAAAGGAAGGGTTCCCGTTTCCTTTCCCTCCTCCTCTCCCACAGCCGACCTCACCCAAGCACCGTCGGCTTCCTCCTCCCTAACGATCGCCTGTCCCCACCGGAACAAGCACCTCGCTCGACTACCGACCTGCTCAAGTCTGACTGAGGCGACGACGGAATAAGCACCGTCGCTCGATGACTGCCTCTCCCCTTCCGGAACAAGTCTAACGGAGGCCGACGTTGGCTCAACGAAGGCGGCGACGGAACAGGTCTGACCGAAGCGGCGATGGAACAAGCACCGTCGACTATGATGGCGGCGGAGCTGGTGACGGAGGCATAGGCGGGACGGGAGACGGCGACAGAAAGAATAATTCGATCGGGGGCCATGTTTTGATATTTTAGGGTTTTTCCAAATAAATGTGTATTTTATTTAGATGCTAAAACAAACAACACCACTTAATGGTTCAAACATTTTTAACCATTCAGACATCTTAACTATTCAGCACTTAATATTACAGACCCAACTAAACGACTCCTTATTGTAATATTTCACTTTTGTTAACGAAAATTTCTGCCAATTAAAAAAAATAAAATGCGTGCATTAAGCAAATTATACCACAATTAGTATGAAATTAGATTATAGATTACAGATGTTAGTATTTTGAGGATGGGCCGTTTTTTGTTTTTTCAAGCTGATTTTTTTCTTTTCATTCTCAACAAAGCAGAAGCTCACCCTCTTCGTCTATCCTACCCAAAATCATCTGAAACATTCATCAAGAAGATCGCATGGTGCCTTTGAATTCAACGACATACATTCATCTGATCAGGTCATTGCTTACACACATTTTAACCTAAATTTCATCCGTCGTTAGTAAAGTTTCCTCATCCCCTCACAGTTTTACTCATTAGGTTTTCTTTGCGATGATGTGTAATTTGTCGATTGCGCATTCTACTTTTATTTAATCTCTTCTAGAATTGTTGCATTTTTCTGGTTCTTAATTGGGGAATTTGTGTGTCTCTGGCCACTTGCAGCTTAATGTTGCAATTAATAACACTATAATAACATGATTAATCCTGTGAAAGAAGAAGATGAAGAGAAACCCAGAAGTAATAGCTTGCCTGATGCTCAGAAATTGAATGATCAATCTAGTAATGTGTTGAACATGACCATCTATAACCTTCATTAAAAGTTTATCCTTAAATTGGTAATAAAAGCTCTTGCAGCCAAAAGGCCAAATGTTTTATCATCATGAAAATGATGGTGTAACATGTGAACTTTATTGTCATAATATGCTAAGTTTTCCTGAACTTATGTTTGCAAAATATAATTTTGCTTCTCCTCTAATGAAGAACTTTAATCCAAACATAGGATAATTTCGCTTAGCTGCTTTACGACAAAATCATCAGTATCCTTCTATAATTTCATTGTACGACAGTATCTTTTATTACCTATGAATCTATGATTGCTTTTGAGGGAAGTGGATCCATTGTACAAACACGCGTTACAATTAAATTAATCATAATTCTAACTATGCTTAACTAAATTTAGATATCATTATTAAGAGCTCACTGGTGATAGTTTCTAACACAATAATTATTAGAATTATAGATAAAGAATTCAATTTGTTAATAAGAGAGTGCGAGTTACTAACCTTGGTCTCTTTGAGTTTTGTAACTTCCAATTTTGTCTATGGATTATGCCTGTTATAAATTGAGTTTCATTCTGTCTTGATCAGTTAATGCACATTTGATGATCTTAAAATGCTTTTATTATTAGGATTTCGGCCTTAATTTATGTTACTAATTTAAATACTCAGAGATGAAAACACAAATGGGAAAATAGCGTCTCACAATCCCACATTGTCTAAGTGAAGAATACAAAGATTAAAATACTGCCTATATAAACAGAGACCCAAGTGGAGGATAAGCATACCTTTCTCGGCCTTTTGGCTAAGATCAAGTGTAGTATCTGTTCTTATCAGTTTAATATCTGATACGTGGGCCATCGGCCCACTTGATATTAATCTAATTTTTTATGGGGAAAGACCCATTACAATAGCTTGCTATTGGGGTCTTTGAGTGTTACCTTGGTGTTGCACTATTGCCTTGGTTTGGCACACCCCTCCAATTGGTAGTAAAGTTTGTACCTGGTAGACCTTTTATGGTCAGCACTTTGTAAGTTTTTAAATGTGGAGCACTCTGTAAATTAGTAAACTTAGCATGATTGTTAAATTTTCAAGAAAGCTTGTCTATTGTTTTTAAAATTTTGAATTCATTGTCTGTTTAATATCTGATACGTAGGCCATCGGCCCACTTGATATTAATCTAATTTTTTATGGGGAAAGACCTATTACAATAGCTTGCTATTGGGGTCTTTGAGTGTTACCTTGGTGTTGCACTATTGCCTTGGTTTGGCACACCCCTCCAATTGGTAGTAAAGTTTGTACCTGGTAGACCTTTTATGGTCAGCACTTTGTAAGTTTTTAAATGTGGAGCACTCTGTAAATTAGTAAACTTAGCATGATTGTTAAATTTTCAAGAAAGCTTATCTATTGTTTTTAAACTTTTGAATTCATTGTCAGAGATATGTTCTAGCTTTCTATTGCTGTTACCACTTTTCAGATAGAATAATTGATTACATTTTTGATTACTCAATGTGTAGCCTCTCAGTTTAGGAATTCTTTTATTCTTCAGCCCTCATCTAGAATGCCTGTATTCTGTTTAGTTATGTGATGAAGTCAGGTCATGTTAAATAATCTACTTCTGCAATGCAATCACCTGAGTTTTGGACAGCCTTTTTGAATATGCATATTTTAGATATAAGACCCATTCACTATCATTTGTTTATTAATTAAATCATCAATACATTTTTTTTGAATGGCAAATTTTATTGTCTTGGGAGAGTTTTGAACCCATAAACTTTTGATTGCGGAACTCCCAATCTTTCCACTAGATACCAAGGTGTTCTTGAAGAAAAGTGAGTGCAACTTGATGAAGTAAAAATCCATCATTTTATTAACCAAACTGAAATTATGGTGAGATTTCCAATGGACTTCCCATGAATACCATTAAATCTCATGCAATCGCACCAAACTACAACTCTATAGTACATTTTTTTTCATTGACTTTGATTGAAAAACACATTTTTAGCATACGTACAATTCACTTCTTAATCATTACACCAGTCCCACATTTCAAAGATGAGATGGTGAAGAATTAACAAATTCAGTTTATTTTGTTATAGGCAAGGGCAGAAAATTTTGATTGGGAATCGAAGGACAACATATTAAAGTTTAAGGATGATTTGAACTCATTGTTCTTCGCTTTGATGCACATCTACAAAAGTGTTTATAATTCTTTGATAAATTCAAATGTCATTCTTCGTTTCATCGGAGGACTTCTTTTCAAGGCTCCCTTAAATTTGTTAAGGATATTGCCAACAAATAGAGGGCATAATACTATCTTTTTTCTAATTCACATGTTATTTTTATTGTGTATATGCAGATGCATTTTGCTGCGTATATGCATTACTGCATTGAAATTAACTTGCTACAACTGTTATACAAACTGTACTGCAGAGTTTCCACTAATTGATATGGGCTTAAATGTACTTTTGCTTTTCCTCTTACGTTAAAAATTTCATCCAAAATTGAAGCCAACTTCTAAGAACAAAGTGGTAATATTTTAAGTTTGTTGTATTCTTATGCGTGTTGTGCTTGTGCATTCTGTATATACTTTTGTTAATGATACAAATGACAACTGAGTTGAGTGCTTTACTCTTCAAATATCCAATTCCCACTTGTTGTCGAATGTGTTGTAATTGCTGATTGCTTTTCAGGGATATAGATGTGAATGCACGTGAAAAACAAACTTTAGAGGTACTGGTTGGTAACTTTATGTAACCTTTTAGCAAATTGATATCGGTACTAACAGTTATGTAGAATTTGGTATGACTCGTAAGAACTCACACACACTCAAATTATCACAACACACACGAGTATTTGAGCAATTAACTGGTCGCTCGTTTTCTTATCATTAAAGAAAACAAAAGAACTTGCATCATATATAGCATAATAAGAAAGCAACAAACAGGAAAGTAATAACTGCATCTACCCCTTCTACCACTACCCTACTAACTTCAAACAGGTCTAACTGTTCCTACATATTAAGACCACTCATTTTGACCTATTATACATACATAGAAACATGAGAAATAAACATAAAACAATAAACTTAAATAGTACTTTTTGCCACATAAAACATGACACTGTCTTTCAACACCCCCTTTCAATGTCATATTCCACCATTCCCATAGAACTACTGTGTTGTTTCAATTTTGCACCAGACAAGCCTTTTGTTAAGTCATCAGCTACCTGCTCCTCTAACTTGATAGCTTCCAGGCACCAGTAACATTGCTTTTGGTATCAAATCCTGATAGATGAAAACACATGCGGGAAAATAGCGTCTCATAATCCCATATTGTCTGAGTGAAGAATACAAAGATTAAAGGACTGCCTATATAAACACAGGCCCAAGTTGAGAATAAGCATACCTTTCTCGGCCTTTTGGCTAAGATCAAGTGTAGTATCTGTTCTTATCAGTTTAATATCTGATATGTGGGCCATCGGTCCACTTGATATTAATCTAATTTTTTATGGAGAAAGGCCCATTACAATAGCTTGCTATTGGGGTCTTTGAGTGTCACCTTGGTGTTGCACTATTGCCTTGGTCTGGCACACCCCTCCAATTGGTAGTTAAGTTTTGTACTTGGTGGACCTTTATATATAGGCAGCACTCTGTAAGTTTTCAAACGTGGAGCTAAAGTTTGATATGATGATTATATCTTTTATAGTCAGCACTCTCTAAATTAGTAAACTTTGCATGATTGTTAATTTTACAAGAATGCTTATCTATTTTTTTTTTAACTCTTGAACTCATTAATGTCTGAGATATGTTCTTGCTTTCGATTGGTGTTACCAATTTTTAGATAGAATATTTGATAGCATTTTAGATTACTCAATGTGTAGCCTATCAGTTTAGGAATTCTTTTATTCTTCAACACTCATCTAGAATACCTGTATCCTGTTTAGTTATCTGATGAAGCAGATGATGTTAAATAAATCTACTTCTGCTGATTTATCTGCAATGCAATCACCTGAGTTTTGGACAGCCTTTTTAAATATGCATATTTTACATGTTTTTGAATGGCAAATTTTATTGTCTTGGGAGAGTTTTGAATGGCAATTTCTTTGAATGGCAAATTTTTTGCTCTTGCTTTCTATTGTTGTTGCCACTTTTCAGACAGAATATTTGATAGCATTTTTGATTATTAGCCTATCATTTTGGGGAAAAATCTAATTTTTTAATGGAGAAAGGTCTAATTTTTTAATGGGGAAAGGTCTTTAACAATAGCTTGCTATTAGGGCCTTTGCATGTTGTCTTGACTGTTGCGTTGGCATAGCTCACCTCTCTAATTTATAGTTAAAAAAATCCTTTTTTGTTGCTCAAATCTTCAGACTAAAGATTACTCCATTTTTTTACCTTCTATTAATGTTTCCAAATAGTGCTCTGATTGGTCTCTTCCAATCTTTTAGATTAAAAAACTTGTGTTCTATTTCTATTTTTAGTTTTCAATTTCTCTACTGGGCTGCTGCTGTGTGCATCATTTAAAGTGTGTTCCACAAGTTTTTTGAATTTAAAACTAAGATCTGGAGGGCCGTTTCATGGAATTAATAGAACTTTTAAATTATTAAAAAAAAAATGAAGAATTTGTTTTTGCTTCTTTTAGTTGTATGTTTTCAATTTAGAAACGGGGATTGGCAGACATGTCTATTTGCCTTAACAAATCATGCTATTAGGGCCTTTCAGGATTGCCTGAGAAGTTTAATTACACTATTCTTTGTCAAGTGTCTTTGGGGCCGTTTGGTAACGTCTGAACGATTAAGTGCTGAGTGGTTAAGATGTCTGAATGGTTAAAAGGGTCTGAACCATTAAGTGCTGAACCAATTAAGACTGTTGGTTCCACGTCTGAATGGAAAATAAAAAATTTACCCTTTTTTTTAGAAAAAAAACCCTAAATATCACGATCGTTCATCACCTTCGATTCTTAAATCAAAAGTGGTCGACCTCAGCCCGACCTCCACCGCCGCCGTAGCCCCGGCCTCCACCACCGTCATCACCATCGCCATCAACGTCATGGTCGCCTTCGCCTCCACCACCGTCATCACCGATTCTTAAATCAAAAGGGGTTGTGAACCAGGGCTCCTCTGCCGCAGCCCCGACCTTCACCAGCCGATCGATTCACCCTTCGGTGGTTGTGAACCAGGGCCGATCGTCGACAGATTCAGACTCCACACCCTTGGTTGTGAACCAGGGCCGATCGATTCACCCTTCGGTGGTTGTGAACCAGGGCCGATTGATTCACCCTTGGTCGTCTTCACCCTTCGTTCGTCGTACCCTACGGTGGAACGGCGACGGTGGAGAGGAGGAGCGAAGGCGGCAGTGGAGCGTCGTCGTCATCCTTCGATCAACACCAAACCGTCCCCATTCAGACATGTTTTTCCCATTCAGACTCCACACCAAGTCAGAATCATTCAGATGTTGATTCAGACATTTTTTCTCGTTCAGACGTGCTTTTTTTCACGAAACAAACGGTATGAATCTGAACCATCCCATTTAGATCCAAACAAACAGCCCCTTAGTCATTACAGTTGTGTATTACAACAACATAAACTAGATTTAACAATTATGTTGTTCGCATGTTTTGATTGTATTGCTTTTCCTTTGAAGTATCAAAACATATTCCCATCTTTCTATGGTTTTAAAGTGTTATCTTAGGAAGAGGTAAGGTCGTAGAAACAACAAACTTCATAGAAATAGTTAATCTCCTAAACTTGTAAAATATCATTGTTGCATATAAACTCATCGGATGAAACATTCCGTACACAAGTTCAAATATTAATTTCGTTTCCATATATCTTGATTCTTATATCTAAGCAACAATTGGCATAAGAGCGTAAAGCCTTTTCGTGAATTCATCACTCGTGAACGATTCAAAAACAAATTCCTTAATCCGGTTTCGCGAACGGAAATAGTGCAAGTTCTATGCCTGGAAAATTCAAAGACACACTTGATGGTGGTTTTGATTTGCTTTCTAGAATTAGTAGAACAATCAAGATTAGATTGATCTTGTTTTGGGCCATCTGCCTTAGTCGGTAGAAACTAAGGTCACTTGTTTTTGTTTCTTTTATACCGATCAGAAGTTTGAATTTTGATAAGAATTCTATTTTGGGTAATCGAACAAGTTAACCAAAAAACAATTTCCTGTTGCACTTATTTTTTTCACTCAAATAAGGTTCAGTTGAAATCAGAATTGAGTGTCAGGGGCGATCAAAGAAAGGGAATAGAGGGCTGTTTTTTTGGTTATTTGATTTTGGCGAACTCAATTGATTGCAGCAAGTTGACGTTTATTTTTGTAAAAGGGCCACCGTGTTTCTTAACGCCGCCTGAAGGGATCTTTGGTTGGAAGAAAACAATCAATTCTATTCCATTATGTTGCTTCAACGACCTCTGGTGCCCGACTAGTGACCTGGTCCTGCTAAGATCACCACAAAACACACCGTTAGTCTCACCACAGGAGGGGTCTCCTGTGGTTGGGACTCCGGCGTGAGAATAAGAGCCGGTTGTAGGAGGAATAGGAGACGACTGAGTATAAGAAAATAGTGAGAGTAAAAGAGTTCAGGGTGTTCTACCATTTGGATCTTTAAGTCTTTCTTTTATAGCTGTTGAGCTTTGGGCTTGGCCAGAACAGCATCTTCCTCTTCCAGACGTTATCTTCTAAGAATCCTATCTGCAGGCCTTGATCATGGTAATGTTTCCAATTTGGTGTTAATGTTTGATTTATCACCAAATTGTCCAACTCACATCATGAAGTAGTCACTTCATTCTAGTCTTGTAGTGGTGCTTTTGCAGGAATTTTCATCAAAGGGATTGATTGTTACTTTCCATACAAAAACACTTTACAGACTTTCCTTTTGTATGACCACTCCCTTTATCCAGTGGTTATATCACTCGTTTCTTTGTGTCGCCCAAGCTTACCTGTATTGTTGATGGCCCGGGTAAACTTGTCCGAGTCATTTGTCATCCGTGCCGAACAGTGTTGTAAAAATCGCTAGGCGCTAGTCGGGCGGTGAGGTAGGGACTAGCGATTAATCGGGATTAATCGGATTAGAATTTTATATGTATTTTTTTAAAATTATATACAAAATTTTATACATAAATTTTCAAATATTTAAAGATTTTAACCATTTAATTGATAATTTATAATTTTATATGCTAATTAATATCTATTTTATTTATTTTTATCTTTTAAAGAACTCATTTGTTAAAACCCAGCCCATTAAACCAGCCCATTTGTTAAAACTTAAAACCCAACGTGTATAACCTAAGTCCTAAGAACAAGAGAAGGCCGACATCGGCTTTCAAGAGGGGATGGTCCGTGGTCGAACTCTCAATCGCAAAGGCTGAAGGAATGATCGGACGTTAGAAGTCAAGACGGGATCGGAAGTTGATGGTCGAACTCCGACTCCGACATCGGCCAGACTTCCATCAGGTATCGAACTCCGGCCAAACTTCCATCAGGTGTCGAACTCCGACTCCGACATCGGCCAGACTTCCATCAGGTCTCTTCATGTTCGAATTTCTTCAATCAGGTACACAAATCATCCTGACTAGAGCCAATTTTGACCTAATTTCGTCATCTTCCACTGCCTGTACACGATTTTGACCTAATTTCTTCATCTTCCACTTCATCCCGACTAGTCCGATTACCCCGATTAGAGCCGATTTTGACCGATTAGGTCCGATTTTGACCGACTTTGACCGCCTAGCGATTTTTCGACCGACTAGGCTAAAATTAATCAGTTAATGGCCGATTACTGATTAATCCCGATTAATCGGCCCCCTAATCGCGATTTTTACAACACTGGTGCCGAACGTTGGTTGGGATATCCCTTAGCTCGCTAAGGGAATGTACTGACACCCGTCATCACATTCCATTCCATACACTTTAAAATCAATGTCGGTATGCCACCGACCTCAACTTGATATTTCGTTGATATTTCGCTTATCTCCACAATATATATTATATTTGTTTCTATTTAATTCATTTGGGGCATATTTGGAACAAAATGATCACCGGGTTTATCCAAAAAAATAATATTATGTAGCGTTCTTTGTTAATATTTATTGACTTTCATATTAAAAATACTAGGTTCTTGTCACACCCTCAAATTCCCACATGCGGTGTCAGACCGCGCGGGTGTGATGTGGCCAGGATCATAGCTCATGGTCATATAGAACGACTCTATATGAGATACACAACCATACAATTTTGTAAAATAAACAAGTTTTCATAAGTAGCAGCGGAAAGTTAAAGTTACACAGCAGAAATGTAAGTTGTTTAAGACACTACATGTTTAAATTAGTTTCAAACCAAACAATACAAACACAAGCCTAAGATCAGAGTCTAAATGCATGAGACTCTCCTTGTGAATTCTCCGGTGCATCCTAACTCGTGTCATCAATTACCTGGGAATACAAGCGAAAACGTGTCAACTATAAAGTTGGTGAGTTCACAGGTTTAGACAGTATAGACCGTAGACAGATATATACCGGGTATGTTAAGTTGTTTGTTGGATCTACGATCCGTGAGTGTGTCAGTTCATCTTACCGAAACTTGACTGTTTCCGTTGCCTCCTCGGGTCATCGTTGAACCCGGCATCAACATCGATATTACACTCGTTATGACCTCTAGTCAACATTGTTGCCGAGTGGGGCTAGTCAAACCCAGTAGTACTACGTCATAACGACTCGTTTTTTACACAACTAACGGTAAGGATATGTGAGGGCTTAATGCGATTGTAGTTACACTCAAAATAATTTTACAACATACCAGTCATATATCTAAAACAGTTGCATTGTATTCTCACCCCAAAAGTTTAGCAAAAGCAGTTAAAGAGTAAAAGTGGGGCCGTAAACTCACCTGAGTTTAAGTAGAGTGCGTTCGTACGAGAACGAAATAGTGCGCCTCTTTCAGCGGTTACCTATATCATATAGGTGTTATGAGTTTGTGTTCACATTCGTGTGGGTCTCACAAGACCGTGTTCGTGTCCAAACAATTCTAAGTTGTTATGTGGGTCGTGTTGACCGTGTTTGACCTAACGACCCGTTGGTGACGAGTGATCGTGTAACGTGCGATATAGTGTCGTGTGATGTGTGTGAGTACCAAAGTCGCATCCGTGAGGTAACTTACTATTTATAGTAAGTTCCTATTTCGGGAAGGTTCCCATTTAAGGCAAATCATGCAAGAAATCACTTTCCTATTATTCTAATATGCATAGTTAACCTATGTTATCACATAGCACATAGTTACACTTAGCCTTTTCGTCACGTTTCTCAATTAAAAGTTACTAAATATAGAAAGTTCACATAACCCATTATCCTAGTCATCAATAATCCTTTCTAACATGATCCTAGGGGCTAGGACTCTTGACATTATCATTGTAATTCAAACTTAACCAATTCAAGATTTATGAACAATTCTTATAACCAAAGTTTCCATTTATGGAAACTTGTTACAATACTCATTTTTAATCATTCTAAGGAAAACAAAACTCCTAATATCATCATGTTAAAGCCAAATAATCATGTTAATCATACCACATTATCAAGCTCATCATTCTTTAGCCAATTTGTAACTATAAAGTTGCTATTTTTAGAAATAGTGGTGTTAATCACTCATTTTAACAATTCTAACTCAAGTTCATCAATAATCATCATTTTAAGCATAAACCATAGTTCTAAATACAAGCATGTTGCCATTTCATCATTTATTCATATCTTGTAACAAGAAAGTTTCTATAAAGAGAAATATTCATACATTCATGCTTCTTGACAAAACTAACTCTTCTAAATCTTACAAATCATATCACATATCACATATAACAACATTTTAATATCCATAATCATGTGAATCGATTTGGATCGTACATACATGTGATCAAAAATACCCGTTGCATAGCAAAATCATCAAACAATCATTAAATCCCATCAATATCATCGTAGATCATTCTAAAATTATTAAATCAGTGACAATATCATCAAATAACAGGTCCTTAATCTCCAAATTTCGTGATTTAGGTGGTGCTAGCGTTGCATGTGGCCATTTTGGCTTGCATTTGTGTGTTGAAGTGGTTTTAGGCTAGATTGAGTATATATACTACCTCACAAAGCCTTAGATCGCTGAAATGGAGCTTATGCAAGTTCGGAGCAGCCCTAGAAGGGGCTGAGTTCGAGAACACAGCAGCTAATCCCGAGGTTTAGATGATTCTTCGATCTCTTCTTCCAAGCTTGAGCTTCAAATCTTCAATGGACCTCCAAGTGTTGCTCTTGATGACTCCTACCGATGAAAATGGTTGTAACAGGTTGGTTTTGGCCGAGGTGAAGTGTTTTAGTCGAGTGGATTGGATGAAAAGGAGTGTAGGAATGATTAACATTGGTTTTAAAAAGATTTTTGCGTGTTTGGGGGCGTCGCGTACCGCCGAGACTGACAAAAGTCTCTCTCGACGTACCGTAATGAATATAATATTCGTTTGTTTCCCGAAACACGCTGCGTACCGCGATGATGGAAGTTGATCGGTCATCACGTACCGCAACGACTTTCAGAGAATTCAAATTTCCCTGCCTAAGCGTCGCGTACTGCTAAGGCCCAATCAGAGGCCCTTAGCGTACCGCGATGGGTACCTGAGAAGCCCAATAGGCCTAATTTTGTTGTTTCGAATCGATTTTCGCATATTTCTCGATTACGATCATCGTTTCTCGACATATAAACATCGTTCTACCTATTTTAGGTTCCCTTGAACCTAAGTGTAGTGAAATTGGACTGTGGTTTGTTTAATTCACCAACGTTCGTTATTCAAGACACGTGCGAGCGTTTTACGATAATTCCTCGAATTATCGGTGTGTTTGGTCCGTTGTGCCACGTGTCACACTAAATATTTATAAATCTAGTGCCACGTAAGTAATAATAATACACATTATTATTTAAACACAGTAAATGCTGACCTGGAATTTGCGAGGTGTCACAGTTCTTGTTTCTGTATTACACGGATAATTATAAATATATCAGAGCCGGCCCCGAGAATGAAAAAAAATTTCAGGGCCTGGGGCGAGAAAAAAATGGGTCCTTTTAGGGACGATCCTGAGAATTGAGGTGCCTAGAATCGAACCATATTTGTAACTGAAAAAACCTAAACCAAATTCGGTTTGGTTTCTAACTGTATCCGAATTCGGTTCTTAACCGCATCTGAATTTCGGTTTTTGGTTCTGTTTTCGTTACAATTTTTTTTGAATTCGGTTTGTTTGATTAACCGATTAAACTGAATTTGTAATTTAAATTTATTATCTTATTAATAATATATATGGTTGAATTCGGTTTTTTCGTTTTTAAACAGTTTATTCGACTGAATTCAGTTTATTCAGATCGGTTTATTCAATTTTTAACCGGCTTATTTGGTTTTTAATCGGTTTATTCGATTTGTTCATATTTGTTCATTTTTAACTAAAACCAAACTAAAACACTTCTAAAATTTGGTTCCGTTTTTTGATAGAAAAAGAAATTGAAAACCAGTTGAATAATACCAAATAAACCATTAACTGAACTCATGAACACCTTTAGTTTAAAGGGAATGAAAGTAACTTCTTATACTTTAAAGAAAATTACTTTTTGTACCCTTTAAATTTTGTGTTGTTAGATGGTTATTTATATATTTTTATATAATATATAAAAAATTTAAAATTTCAGGCCCCCTAAAATGTCGGTCCCGGGGTGGTCGCCCACCTCACCCCTCCCTAGGGCCGGCCTTGAAATATATAATAAACAGTTACCAATAAAACTTTAGATAATATAAAATGAATTTTTAACATAAAATATTATTAAAATTTATAGGAAGAGCATCAAATGTTAACACATGTTTATTGAATTAAACGAATAAGTACGTCTTATTAGTTTGGGCCCACATTAAAGTAAATCTAAAAGTGTATGTTTTTTTTTTAATTAATGAAGGCTCTACTTACATTAATAAAAAGAAAAAAATAAAAAACAAATACCTTTAGATTTACTTTAATGTGGGCCTCAAGTAATAAGATCTAGTTATATATATGTTCGCTACACTTCAAACAAATTGCATTTAGAAATGTTCGTAAATCTCATTTTGATTATTCAAGAGGTAAGGGAACAAATCCTTCAGAAACATTTGTTAATAAATCTTTTGGTATAATTTCGATTCATGTTGTTACGCTTTTTATAAGTGCTTTTCAATATAAATAATAATCAAAATCGAGTCTGTCTATGTTTTCGATTGGATTAACTCCATTATATTTCTACATTTATACGTTTTGACATCAATATTACTCAAAACCGATTTTGTCTATGTTTCTGATCGGGTAACATAAAATATATGTTTGCCCTATTTAAATACGTTTTCGGGTTTCATAATTTTAATTTTTACAACGACATGCTATTTTAGCTACATTTCGGTTGTTTTCTCTTTTTGATGTAATTTATTCATAATTTTCCAACACATCGTTCAGACATATTTTTTTAAAATTTATATTTTATCTACTATATTATATATACAATATCATTTTTCCTGATAACTCTCTTTTGTTAATTTAAATTATATGTATATGTATACACGTAATCGTCGGTTAGATTGACTTATGGTGATGTTATGTTAGTGAAAATAAAACTAATCCGACATTGATATACGATCCGGTTGCCAAAATCACGCCGTTGTAACTTTATACATTTGTTTTTATATACGTTGGACGCAATATACGTCATTAAATTTGTAAACATGCCGCATCACGCACTTTCTATTTTCATATGTCTTATACTTTTTTCAATTTCTAAAATATTAACTTTTATCTCATGTATTATATACGATATGATTTTTCAGAATAATTTTTCTTTGTTAATTTTTGATCATCTCCCTATATATATATATAGGATTTAAAAGTAGTGTAAGTTTTGGTTACATTACTTAATGTAACCAAAACTTGTTAATATAACCAAAACTTACAATGTTTTTAAATCTTAAACAGTGGTAAATTTACACATAAACATGAAAGAAGAAAGTATTGTTTATGTGTAATAATGATATTTAAAAAAAGAAAGCAAAGATTTGGATTGATCTTGGCGGAGTTATACGGGTTACCCCAATAAGAGTGAGTTAACATTTGATCATCTCCCTATATATATAATCATTGGTTATATAGACATACAATGACGTGTTGTTAATGGAAAAGAGACGGACACAAGCATCGACTTAGTAACATTATTGTTTTATAAATGTTTCCTAGATTTTTTTGATCTCCATAATCGTGTGACCGTAACTTCATAAATATGTTTTATATACGTAGGATAGAACGTGCGTAACGAAATTCATAAACATGTCGCTTTATGCGGTTTCGGTTTTGATTTACATTATACCTTTCCCGGTTAATTTTATTTTAAATTCATATACTAAAAATATATGGCACAATAGTGTTGTATATTTACAAATTCTTCTTAAACTTCATATACTTCAACGTATATGACACAATAATATTGTCTATCTATGTTTCAATATTCATAAGTGATCAGTCACAACGTATATGACACAATAAAATTGTCATTCTACTAATAAATAATAATATTACTTGTTAATAAATAATACAATTCAATAATAAAAAATATTATTGTTAGAAGTTCGTCTTTATATTGTAGGAAACTTTTGAAATTAGTTTTGTAGGAAAGTTGTGGGAAATTTCCGACCAAATTGTTTTGTAGGTAAATCATAGGAATAATTGTAGGTATTACGTCGGAAAATATTTTCCTACGTGATTTTTTCTACAAATCTTTTTTTAGGAAATTTGTCTCTAATGTGTGTTTCTGACAAATTTCCTACGAATATCTACCTAGGAAAGCATAATTTTTTTTGGTAGTGAACTTCATAATTTTTTTTATTAAAACATCACACTACAATACGTGAGTCTTGATTGTTCCGCCCGTGGTAGCGGACGGGTAACTTTTCTAGTTGGAATCATTTTCTTTTGCAAAATATGATCAGGTTCTCTTAATCTTTTTATTTTGGGAAATTGTGATTCGAATTTTAATATTGTTAAATTGCATCTAACTAGAAATCACTGTTTTCATTATCTTATCAATCGTTAATTATATTTTTCGTTTTTACCAATTTAGGAATTAAGATCTTAATTTAGAGTAAACTTCATTTTTGCTCCTTGTGGTTTGGACCAAATAACGTTTTTCATCCAAAGGTTTCAAAATATCCATTGTACTCCTTGCGTTTGACAATTATAACCGTTTTTACTCCAAACTTTTCAGGAAGTATAATGGAGACAGATTCACAAAGTCATGGAGTATAATAGAGACAGATTCGCAAACATATGGAGTATGATGGACATTTTGAAACCTTTAGATGAAAAGCGTTATTTGGTCCAAACCATAAGGAGCAAAAACGAAGTTTACTTAATTTATAAACACTATTTGTTTAATTTCTAATTGGTATAGAAAATCATTTGTTCTTTATCCCTATCAAGATTTAAACTTGAAAATAAATTACCAGACGGAACTTTAGTTTCTCTGAAAATCATATCGTTGAATTTTTTTGAGTAATTTATATTTCTTTGAGAAAAAAAGGCATTGTTAATTTGTTTAATTCACCCATCAAATATTACTATGGTCTCGAAAAGGATTAATCATTGGGTGATGCAAATGTAATTAAAGAAACCATCATAAAAGGTGGTTATTTAAACCAATTTCAATGTCCCATGTTGAAACCCACAAAATATGTTGTCTGGGCTATCTGTATTAAGACGAATTTTGAAGCAAATGGATTGTGGGATATGGTTGAGCCAAGTAGAGATACGCAAAGGGATGTCAAGGAAGACAAAACCTACTTGTTTCAAGCTTTAACCAAAGTTCTTGTGTTGCAAGTTGCTACTTGCAAAAGTGCACAAGAAGTATGGGAGGCATTAAAAACTAGACATGTTAGGATATACACGGTACAAAAGGCACGGATGCAAACACTCAAGAGTGAATTTGAAACACTGCAGATGAAAGAGGAAGAATCAATTGATTCATTCACTGCAAAGCTATACAATATTGTCTCTAAGGCAAACAATTTAGGATCAGCTTTTGATCAACCCACTTTAGTAAGAAAATTACTAAATTTTGTGCTTGAGAAGTTTATATAAATTATTGCATCAATTGAACAATTTAGTGATCCAGACAAAATCTCGCTAGATAAGACTATCGGGAAACATAAGACCTTTGAAGAAAGAATTAAGTCTTAAAGGTAGTCATACCAATAATAATAAACTTCTATTTTCACAACATGAAAACAAACGTAGTCATGGACATCGGATTGGGAACCAAAAGAAGTTTAAATCATCACATAATAAATAGCGCGACGGTAAGTCTGGACAAATTGTTAAGAATGAAAATTCCTCTTGGAAGGCCAATCAAAACAAAGAAAATAAAGCAATGATGTATATAAATATAATACTTGTTTTAGATGCAAGAAACTTGGTCACTACTCAAGTAGTTGTCCTAAAAAGCTATTAATAGCTAATCAAGGAGTCTTCCTAAATAATGAAGAAACTGTTTGACAAGGTCATAACTACTCATGAGAGTATGTGGTACTCAGACAATGGTGCAAGTAATATATGATCGTTACACGAACACATTTCATTGTGTTAGATGAAACATCAACGGATAATGTCTGTTTTGGAGATGGTTCACGTGTACATATTAAAGGAAAATGTTTACTTTTTGGAATGTAACAATAGGGATAAAAAGATTATATCTCAAGTATATTGTATTCCATGCCTTAAAAACAATATCCTAAGTTTAGACCAGCTGACAGAAATTGGGTATAGGATCATAATAGGAAATGACAAATTATCCATGTATGATCATCATAACAAACTGCTTATGAAAGTTATGCGTTCTACGCTTATATATTGGTACACGTTTTTACTTATTGGCAAACATAGATGACCAAGCATGGTATGGCATGCTCGGTTGGATCATTTAAATTTTGAAGCAATTAAAACTTGACTTATAAAAACACAGTTTAAGGAATTCCTCGCATAAATCTTGGAAGTCAAATATGTGATGCATGCTTAGTAGGAAAGCATAGTTAGCTCCATTCCCTAATCAATCTAACATGCCTCAAAATTTTTGGGGAGAAACGGTAAGTCATGCTATTTATGTATTAAATCGTGTGCCTACAAAGGTTTTGACAAACTACACTCCATGTGAGGCATTAAAAAATAGAAAATCAATCCTTGATCATCTTAGGATTTTTTTGTATAGCTTATGCAAAATATGCCTTGCCTCATGTAGAGAAATTAGATGATAGAAGTACACAAATGGTGTACTTGGGAACTGAACCAGGATCAAAAGCTTAAAGATTATTTAATCCAATATCAAAACAAATCTGCATTGCTCGGGATGTGAAATTCATGGAAAAGGAATCTTAAGATTGGAACAAAGTTAGAAGATTTTAGTCATAATGAACCTGAATGGACAAACTTTCAATTGATGAAAGTTCAATTGTAAATTCACAAAGTGGTGATACATCTGAAAGTGAGCATGGTGAAGGTTTTGAATCTGATACTAGTGATAAGGAAGGTGAAGATCCTCTATCACCTGGAAATACAGAAAATGCACCTAAATTATCATTTACACCATCACTAAATACTCTTGTGACTAATTCAGGAGATTCGTCATAATACAACTTCATATAGTTCATCTATTGAATATGATCATACACCTCCAAAGGCTTTCGTACTCTTGCAAGCATAAATGAGGTAGCACATTAGTATAGATAAATGAGTTCCTACTAGATGAGAATGAACCTAGAAACTATAAACAAGCATATGAAGATGAAAAAGTGGATTGAAGCTATGAAAGCATAAATAGACTCAATAAATAAAAATTATATGTGGAACCTCAACCACTTTACCTAATGGTCAAAAAGCAATTGGCCTAATATGGGTATTTAAGACTAAACAATGTGCAAGTGTTAACATTATATAGCACAAAGCTTGTTTAGTAGCAAAAGGTTATGTGCAATAACATGGGATACATTTTGATGAAGTCTTTGCTCCCGTAGCACGTGTAGAGACTGTTCGTATACTTTTGGCTTTAGCTGCCTACAATAGTTGGGAAGTACATCATTTGGATGTAAAATCTGCCTTTTTACATGGCAAACTTAAAGAAGAAGTGTATGTCACTCAACCTTAAGGTTTTGCAAAACAAGGAAACCAAAGAAAGTTGTATAAACATTCAAAAGAAGTATATGGACTGAGACAAGCTCCAACTGGATGACACCCATTCAAGATTACTTGATTGCTGGTTTCTACCCAACAACAAAGATGAAGCGGTGAGAATACGGTTCAAAGCAACACAATATGGCAAGTTGTTTAAAAGATCATATTTGGCACCATTACTACGGTGCATTTGTAACATCCGGCCCTGTCTACCACCAATATTGTCCGCTTTGCCCACTAGGAGCTCAAGGTTTTGCCTTCGGTTGCCCGGGTGAAAACTTCCCAGGGAGGTCACCCATCCCTGGATTGCTGCAACCCGAGCACGCTTAACTGTGGAGTTTTCATGTGCTCCACAGCCAGCTAGCCGAAAACGCGTTGGTGGTGTAAGAGGCGAATTGTTACTTATGAGACATGAATCTCTCCTGTTCACGGCCGATGTGGGATTGCCTAGGATGTTACAGCATTGGCCCATAAGATAGCAACTATCTGACTCTTGAAATACATGAAGATATATGTGGCACACATGTCGGTCCCCGAACGATCGTGGCCAGAATGATGAACATGGGTTACTATTGGCCAAGTATGCACAAGGATACCTTGGAAGAAATCTGAGTGTGCGAAGGATGTTAGCTACATGCACCTGTTAAACAAGGGCCAAAATATGATCTTGTCACCATATCCTACGCCTGGCCGTTCTACAAATGGGGAATGTATATCGTGGGTCCATTCCTAGCTAGAAAAGGTTATGTGATCTTGTTTGTAGCAGTAGACTACTTGGCCAAATGGCGAGAGGTCAAACCACTCTCAATCATCACAAGAAAGCAAGTCGTCAACTTATCCAAGCAATGAACATAAGATTTAATGACCATTGAACAATCATATGGTGTAATAATAAACGTATGCAAAAGCGAAATGGGAAAGGGTGCGTTGATAGGAAGTTATGATGAAACCAAGTTTTTGTTTGAAATTAAATAATGGTCCCACCAATTAAGACAACCTCATCACGTGTGCTTACTAAGGGTGAATAGATCTCGGAAAACAAGAATTTAGGTACAACTAGTTTGCAAAATGAAATTATAACGAAGCAGGAATCGCAAGCACAAGTTTTGTGTTTTTCACGCATCTAATAACCATATTAGGATATTAATCCCCCTTTGAAGCCTCATACATTCAGTTGGATTGCACAAGGGTGATCCAATCAATAATGGAACATATATATGAGTGGTAGTGACAAGGGTTATTAGGGAAGCTTCAAATAGGATAAGGTAAATTCTATAAGCCCTCTTTCAAATTAATTTAGTGATTTAAAGCTGGTATTATGCTCCACATATAACAAAGGTTTTGAATTAACTTTAGATAACAAACAAACTTACACAATATATTTTCACTCTTTAGTAGGGTCTGGAGGAGGAAGGATGAAGATAAATCTTACCTCTATTTCAGTTGGGATAGAATGACTACTTTAAAGGATAAATCTTACCATGTCATGACCAGAAAACATAAAACACAACCAATTAGTACATACATGCATATTATATTGATCATATCACATTGGATTAATCATGTAGCTAGGATTCGAGTTTAGAACTATCTGAACTAAAAGCTCCTCATGGAAGTACACATAATCATCTAATCAGGTTGAATTATGTGACCCATCTTTTTTACTTGTTTTCCTATGGGAAAAGTATGTAAAACTATTTCACCATTGTGTTAGACTTGTTCATATTCTCAGACTTATTTTCAGACTTGTTGTATATGCCGAGTAAACCTGATGGGAATTATGTAAGTTTATACTTGAAGTCTCCACTTTTACTTTACACAATTAGTTAACACATTGTGTGGAGCTAATGGTCAAATATTGGATAGTATTCTTAAATTTGGTGATCACAAAAATTGCTCTCAATTTTTTTCATACATATTCTTGAATGATGAATACACACGCATAAGATGCTTTCAAAAACCATATTCTACAGGAAAGAAAGCCTGCACTAATATATGACAAAAATAGTGCAGGTAATTAAGGAGATAAAAATGGTGATGATTTGATAATTGAATTCTTTACTCCCCCTCAAGGTGGAGCATGTAAATTTCTAATGCCCACCTTGGCAAGAAGGTGTTGTAGTTGTTGAGCTCCAAGTGCTTTTGTAAATAGATCAGCAACTTGCATTCTGGTGTCAATGTACATGGGTCGGATTTCTTGTGTTTCCATTCTTTCTCGCACAAAATAGCAATCCATTTCCACGTGCTTGGTTCTTTCATGGAAGGCTGAGTTATTTGCTATATGACGCGCAACTTGGTTGTCATAGAAAAGACTTGTAGGTCCAACCAAGTTTATTTCGAGCTCTTTGAGAAGCCATCGCATCCATATAATTTCGCTAACGGTACTAGCCATGGCCCGATATTCAGCTTCTGCCGATGAGCGGGAAACAACAGTGTGACAATTTGACATTTTCGGGTTAACCCGGTTAACAAAAATTAACGGAAATGATACGAAATCATATGAAATCAAACTAGAAGGGTTATAATTGATCAAAACGAGTTTTAAAATGTTAAAACTTCAAGGATTAAACTTATAATCTAATAAAAAGCTCAATTTTGACTTTGAGAGTCAAAATTCGGTTTATGTGTAAATGGAATTCGAAATTCTCATTAAACCTCTATAATTAATCGAATTGAGTAGTCAATCAATACCCAATAATGATGAATAGCAGTTACCTTCAGTTATTGAGCCATAAAATCATTGGATTAAAGCCAAAATGAAACCAAGAGTCGAAACCGAAACTATTCGAACTCAAAACCGTATAATGCAATCAAGATCAGTCAAATTGGCATTCCAGAACTCCTATTCGGCATCCTTAGGCTCTGTGGCATCCAACAATTTGAAGCTAGAACCTGCGAAGGGAAGAACCTGGGTGGAGGGTGGCCGAACTCAAAGCACAAGTCGACTTTCATCAATTTAACATCAAACAAGGTAAGAACCTAATCCTACATGATCTAAAATAGCCGACTAGCCATACCCCTAAGTTAATTTCGGATTCTAACAACGAACTAATAGAATTCGATAACTAGGGCTCCTTAAGAAGAACGATTTGGGGGTTTCGATCCAAGTGAGTTTTAAAATCGAATTAAACCTTACAGAAAGGTTCTAAATTCATATTACACTGAAAACCACATACTGATTTCATAAGACATTATCGAATTGAATGAAATTGATTTCTAGGGTTCATCACATACAACGAATTGGGGTTTTCATGAAAACAAGTTTAAAAATAAAATTTATTAGTACCTTTAGCTTCAGAAGACTCCGAATAAGCATAGCCCTATGTTTATTTTGACTTCTAATATCGAATTGTATGAGTTTGATCATTAGGGTTCTTAATCAAAAACGTTTTGGGGTTTACGATTCAAACAAGATCAAAAATCAAATTAATACATATAGTCAGTTTCGAAATCTTTCATTAGCTGAAAATATTATGTCAATTTCATCCAATCACAACGAATTGGGTGAAATTGAATTCTAGGGTTCTTATATAAAAATGTTTTGGGGATTTCGACCTATATGGGTTTCATATTCGAATCAAGTGTTACAGAAAGTTTAGAAAGGCTTTACTTAATGAGAAATTGATGATGTTTCAGTTTAACATAACCGGATTAGACCAAATTGAATTATAAATTTGATAGGTATGTTCGACACTTGGTTTAAACAAATTAAAATAATGTGGGTTGGTATTGACCAAATTAGAACCATGGGTAGATTCGTTTATAAGCAGAGGACAAAAGCCCCATGGGTTTAAGACTGATCATATTCGAATTTGGGCTCAATTTGGGTTACATGTGTTCGAATTATCATTTCAAAGGGGAACCAGTTGGATGATTGTTAAAATTATTTAAAACCAGAACAGATTGCAAATGCAGAAGCAGAGCAACTGGTTTAGGTGTGTGTGTTGTCCTGGAGGTCAAGGGTTCGACCCTTGCCTCCACTGGTTTTTGAAAATGAAAATCAATTTTTGTATTTTGAGCATAACTTTCTCATTCGAACTCCGATTCGACTCGTTTCAGTTGCGTTGAAACCAGAATTTCATTCCGAACAAAATAAAATAATAAAATTTATATTCTAGCCCGAAAACGTAATCGCGTATAATTACGTTTATTTAATTAAAATCATAAACGACTATATGATTTTATTAAACGATTTTAAAGGAACACGTACCTATATCTACTCATTACTAACACTCTAACATATGTGTGTTAACACGTATGTAATTTCAAACACAACACGACATCTCGAATAACACTAAGTTATTGTTTAAACACAGATTCTTCGTAGAGGATTTTCTACGCGAGTTCACGTGTGTTTGATCATTCTGCTACAATCAAAGGTGCGTACACGGCCCCTTTCTTATTTTAACTATTTTGGGGGAGAAAACATGTGCAACAAACACTTTTAGATACATATCACTTGCATGAGTTAGCTGTTTACATGGAGTGCAAACATAGCATTACAAGTCCTTACATTTCGAACCGTTTAGTTTGCCGTAGTGCAAAGCGTGGTAGTTGGAAATAGATCTATTAGGTTTGACAAACCTCACTTGGTAGATGGGATCTACGCAAGTGTTTGACTGACCAAACACACATTACTATTGTTTGTGCTAGACAATAGTGGCAAGGCAAAACATGCGTTAGCATGCAACAGTCAGCTTCGGTGTCGACCACTTATGTAAATAGCATAAATGACTAGCTATCATGACTATGCATGTGTGATTATGTTATCTGCAAACATTTTGTTCAAACTGTGGTTTCAAACATTTGTGAATGCTTAAACCTGTGTAATGCACCAACCTTTGTGTTGACTTGATTTACATGTTTTCTCAGGACGCTAAGGTTACACAAACAAGCAAGCATGGACTAGGAGATCGAGTCGCATGCATAATTTATATATCAGTTATTTGGATTTGAACATTAGAAACTTTGCATTGTAATTTACAGTTTTCAAACCGTTATGGTTGTTTATGTTTTAAAAACGCTTCCGCAACGTTAGTACTTTGATATTACAGTTTTAGACCAAAGTATGTTTTGAAAATCATATAGAGGTCTTCGTTATTTCTAATGATCTGAGATCCTGGTTTGTCACGTCCCAAACGGTATGATTCCGTTAGTTGAAATTTGGGGGTGTGACAAACAGACTGCTTCTTTGTTTTCCATGAAATCGATGATCCTCCTAGTAGAAGAAGATAACCTGTTCTTGAACGTCTTGTGAAGGGGCATCAGAGCCAATCCGAATCACAAAATGAAATAATTTCGGTTCCTCCTTCACGTGATAGGATGATGCCTTGACCGAGAGTAGCCTTAATATATCGCAGGATGTTGTTGGCATCATCTAAGTGATTTTGGCGTGGGTCTTAAGTTTTGCTCAATAGGGAAAGCACTTGGTTTGCATCCTTCCATTCCAGTATCTTTAAGGATGTCAAGAGTATATTTTCTTTGGCTTAAAACCAAACCTTCTGATGTCTTTGCTACTTCAATATCGAGGAAATATTTTAAAGCCCCAAGATCTTTGATGCTAAACTTCTTGTCAAGATAAGTCTTCACTAGTTGAATTTTAGACATGTCGTTTCCAACAATAATTACGTCATCAACGTAAATTAGGGCGGCAATGAAGGAATCCTTCTCTTTATATATAAAAAGGGAATGATCAGGCTTAGATTGCTTGAAATGTAGACTAAGAAGGGTTGTGGTGAACTTTTGGTACCAATTACGTGAAGCTTGTTTCAAACCGTAGAGTGATTTCCTCAATCTACACACTCTAGTCTCGTTGTTCTTGCAAAATCTTTGAGGAATCTTCATATAAACATCCTCACCAAGGTCCCCATGCAAAAAGGCATTATTCACGTCAAGTTGGTGGATAAACCAATCTTTCTTAACTGCTACAGCTAGCAACGTCCTCACGGTCACTAACTTTTCTACTGGTGCGAAAGTGTCGTGATAGTCTAGTCCTTCGGTTTGTGTGTAGCCTTTTGCAACGAGTCTAGCTTTATATCTTTCAACTTCTCCATTTGGCTTATATTTTATTTTGTAGACCCATTTTGAGTCTATGGTGTGCTTACCTTCAGGAAAATGTTCAAGTTTGTCAAAGTCTCGTTTTCTTCAAGTGCTTGTATTTCCTTTTTCTTGCTTCTATCCATCTTTCATCTTGCATAGCTTGTTTAAAAGACTTTGTGTCACACCCCGAGCCGGCGGGGTTGGATCGAAGTCCCCGTCGGGCGGAAGGTTCTCGGGGCGCAATATCATGAGTGATAATCGTGATGATCAGATTGTATACATAGCATCAATGTTAAGAATAACTAAAGCACAATCAAACATTAAACTAGGATTACAAGGTTAAATTACAATATCAATGTTCAGTAATTTAACCCGGTAAACCTAACAAAATAATCATATGTTTCCCATCTTGTATCTGTACAAGATATCAAAAGTGATTCGTATCCTTAACAAAATATGTGCTTCTCCAAAAGTCTACTGAGTCTGCTAACTGCCATCCTAGTATGGAATCCAAAAGCTTAAGTCTATTCCTGTGCGCCACCTGAGAAAACATGTAAGAAAACAAAGTCAACACAATGGTTGGTGAGTTCATGTAGTTTTAGTATATGTAAAATAGCTTTTGCAAACCTCTTCGGTAAAACCTTAACCTCATTAACAACACCTGTATCATCCAACTCGGTATGCTTATATATAGGGCATACCCCTGAGTCGAGCCTACGACCCGCCCAGACGCCGTCCCACCATATACTAAGTCGCATAGGACATTGCTATTAATGATAATTAAGCATTTTACCTACCATTCGATTCATTCTTCATCATAGCTTTAGTTTACTGTTTCATAATTGACAAGTCTATAGCATTCGTATGTATTAGTTTCAATATAAGTTTAACAAGCATCTTGTAAAAAAGTTTATGTTATTGACCCAAAAGCATTCATGCGTCCCCTCGGTAACAACCTTAATCTCATTAACAACACCTGTATCATCCAACTCGGTATGCTTATATATAGGGCATACCCCTGAGTCGAGCCTACGACCCGCCCAGACGCCGTCCCACCACATACTAAGTCGCATAGGACATTGCTATTAACGATAATTAAGCGTCTTACCTACCATCCATTTCGTTTATAACTTTAGCATTTTGTTAAGTTTACATCATGATTGGAAAATGAGGCATTTCTGTATGGCAAGCACTGAGAGGCCATCAGTCTACTCCTCAAAATCCTGACTATGTAGAACACCCGTTTGGCAAGCACTGAGAGGCCAGTTGGTCCATTCTAAATAGCCATTAGCTTTAGCATTATGTTTAAGTTTGTAGCATGAGTGAACATTGAGGAATCACTGTATGGCAAGCACTGAGAGGCCATCAGTCTACTCCTCAAGTCATGACTATGAAGGTCACCCTATGGCAAGCACTGAGAGGCCAAGGGTCTGTTCCTTCAAGTCTCAACTATGAAAAACACCTCATGGCAAGCACTCAGAGGCCAATTTGGTATGTTCTTCCCATTGTATGTTTAACGTCCTCGTTGTCACCATTTAACTCGAAATGTTTTGTTGCATCATAATTGCAGAAATTAAAGTCTCAATTATGGTTTCCATTTCTTTTGCTATCTTTGCAACTATGAACATAAATACTCTTTTGTTACATTTAATATCATTTAGTTTAAATGACTAGTTAATGTCCTTAAGTTCATGGGCCGAATACTGGATTAACTCAACAACACACATATGGGCCGAAACCATTATATGGGCCTAGTCCGCTTAGGGTTTTGGGCCGTGAAGATTTGTGTGGCTCGAAAGGGTTGGGCCGGTCACCCAATAATGTTGGGCCGAAGTGAATTGGATTGGGCCAACTTTCTACTTGGGCCGAAAGGCCAAATGGACTCACACGACCGCATGGATACTATGTGGACCAACCCAATCATATTGGGCTTATCACTTGGACTGAAAAGGAACCCACATGGGCCAAGAAAAGGGTTCGGGGCCCACTAGTCCTTGTGGGCTGAATAGATTGTGTCAGCACCACCACCATAGGTCTTGCATGGGCTGTGTAGGCCGAAGGAGAGGATGATGGCCGAATAAACCATGTGGGCCGCAACATATACTCATGCATCAAGGCTGCGTGGGCCTGCCAAGGAATCCGAGGTGTGGCTTCTAGGTTCGTAAGAAATAACCAAGTTCAGCCATGGTTTTGTCGAAAGGTTCGCAGCATGGTTCGGCTGGTTCTAGATGATAACACACGTAGGTTCGTTCAAGTTCAAGGGTTCGGCCAAAGGTTCGCCGCATGGGGTTGGTTCGGCTGCTGCATGGATTCGTGAGTATAGGTTCGGCTGGGAATGATGAAAGGTTCGGTTCCTGCACCAAGGTTCGTCTCACATGAGGAGGTTCGCAACATCTAGGGTTTGGTGACCAATGGTTCGGCAACTAGCACAAGGTTCGCCTAGGTAGAAGTGCAGGGTTCGGCTGAAGTAGGCTGAATGGTTCGGCCAGGGCTTGCTGGTTCGGCTGCTGCGATCTCGCGAACCCTGTGGCTTCATTAGTTTCACAGTCGTCGACCATCAGGTTCTAGGTGAGTCTACACTACATGGGTGAACCAGAACAACAACTATCGAGTATCGAGTGTGGGTGTGTGGTTCGAAGGGACGGAAAACCGTTTGCACATGTGAATCGACAAATGGGTTTTGAAAACCCTATTTTCAGTGATTTTCTCTTGTTCATACCTCAAAATCGGCCGGACTAAAGCTCAGATCTGCTGTACTTCCTTGTAGATCTCGTTGCTAGCTACGCGTGGACACTAAAAACTCGCAATTTGATCAAGTATTGATCAAGTTCTTGAGTTTTGAAGATGGAAACTTAGAGAGAGAAGGAGATGACGGCTTGGGAGTGTAGAGAGAAAGAGGGTTTGTTGAAAATGAAATAAATGCTCTCATTTAGGGTTTATATACCCCATGGGTATTCGGGTTCGTTTCGGTTGCTCGTTTCGTATTTTCGTCGTGTTTTCGGATCGTTACGCGCATTTTTCATAAATTTAAATAAAAGGATTATTTTAGGATGTTTAGAATAAGATTATCATTAGAGATTATTTTAAATATCGTTGTATTAAATTACTTCTCAACTTATATCATTTTTACGCGTTTAATTAATTTGTTCGTGAATTAATAAAATGGTTGCGTTTAAATTCATTTATGATGAGTTTCAAAATTGTAAAACAGGAAATATTTTATTTCCTTATATTTATTATCGTTCATATCGTTTTTCGTGTTCGTTTTCGTTTCGTCAGAACGCGTCGCCATCGTGCGTATTCGTTCGAATCGTCATTCGAACGAACACGACGATGGTTTAGCTTTCTGATTCTTGTTCTCTACTGTTCAGTCATTATTTCAGAACGTTAAACTCTCAGAATCATTCGTACAGATCGTCACCTCTACGAATAATTCGTCGGTTTATCATTCCGTAACAATAACCGTTATGGTTTCATTTTGTTTAACCTCACATACGTTTATGCACATTAGCATCAAATCCAGTTTCCATGTTTCCATTCTGTGTTGTCTGATATGTTTCTGACTGTTAAACCCTAAGGTTTTAGTCAGATTTCAGACAATCGCATTAATAGTTTCATATCAAGTATAATGTATCAATAGCTTAAACATATTTTCACGTAATGTGTACCTGAGTTACTGTGCAATCTACAGTGCAACTTTACTGTTTCGGTAACGATTCCGGCACAGATGTTACACTTTGGCTCATCGTTTGAACTAATGGCCACCAAGAAAGCTTTCTGAGAATTCGAAAATTTTTCATAAGAGATATAGTTAGCAATAGGGTGTACTGTTGAGGCTTCTTGACTTAATGTGGATTGTGTAGCATCTATTAATGGGGGAAGTTTCACAACAAAATCATTTAATCGTTTCGGTTGAGAACGATTTCTTTTTGCTCTAGTTCCTTGTTCTTGATTATTTTCATTGATGGTCTTTGTTTGTTGTTGACCATAAGCTTCTTCCTGATTCAAGAGTTCTTCATGAATCATGACTTCACTTTCTTCTAATAGGCCTTCCTCATTGTAGACATGATCAACAAGTTCATCATTTTGTACACTACTGTTGGGATTAATTTCATGCGTTGGATTATCTAGCTCATCATCAAACACTTGGGGCGGCCCACTTGAAAATTTAAAGGTGTCAAAATTGTTTTCATTATGCTCAACACCGGAGAAAGGAAAATGGTTCTCATGGAATTTTGTATCTCTAGAAATGATTATTTTCTTATTTTCTAAATCATGAATTTTATACCCTTTTGTTCCGGGTGGGTGTCCCATGAAGACTTCGGGTCTCCCCCTCAACTCAAACTTGTCTCCTTTTGTCTCATTGCTTTTATAATACATTAAGCAACCAAAGTCTCTCATATGATTATAATAAAGTTTTTGGTCAAACAACAATTCATAAGGCGTTTTGTGCTTTAGAACTTTTGATGGTAACCGATTAATGACATATGCCGCCGTTAGTATGCACTCGCCCCAAAACCTTTTTGGTAAATTCGCCTCAAACATTAAAGCCCGAGCTATTTCAAGTAAATGCCGATGTTTGTGTTCCACCACACCATTTTGTTGGGGTGTGTGTGGGCAAGTAGTTTCTAGTAAAATTCCTTGTTTTGCATAAGAATCAACCATAAGCTTTGATGTAAACTCACCACCATTGTCACACCTTATCCTTTTGACGAGCCTTCCGAATTGGTTCTCAACCATTTTATGGAAATCAATTAGACATTTTCTTGCTTCACTCTTATGTCTAATGAGAAAAACCCACACTGCTCTACTAAAATCGTCAACTATTGTTAAAAAGTAGTTTCCCCCTGAAATAGGTGTACGGTATTTGCCCCAAATATCACAATGTAAAAGTTCAAAACAAGCATTGGTTTTAATCAAGCTAGTTGGAAACGGCTGCCTAGTAAGCTTAGCCTTCTCACATGAATCATAAACATAGTCTTTGGTTTCACAAGGAACATTTTTAAGAAAATCAACTTGAATAAGTTTACCTTTTGATGCGTGACCCAATCTCTTATGCCATATATCAAATGTTGTTGCCATGGCCTTTCTCTCGTTTCCATAAATCCCCATCCGATATATACCTTTCCTACATTCACCAACACCAATCAAGCTCCTAGAATGAAGCCCTCGCATAACAAAAAAGTCGGGGAAAAAAGTCACAGCACATTGGAGATTTCTGGTCAAACGACTTACTGACAACAAGTTACAATTAAACTTTGGAGTATATAAAACTCCATTGATCTTGTCACCACCCGGCAAGATACAATCATCTCTACCTTCAACCGGAACACTCTCACCATTTGGAATCATGACGGGGGTTTCATAAGAGTCTTTTTTTCTATTTTTAAGTAAATCGGTTCTATGGGTTATGTGTTATGTGGCCCCTGAATCCACAACCCATTCATCATCACTAATATATTACTAGTTAGGTTGGCAACCGACCTTGTTTCAACTTTGTTCCCTGTGTCGGAAAAATGTTTTAGAAAGGTTTCATATTGTTCTTTAGTGAGACCCGGTATGGGAGACACCTCCATCTCGATACAAGCTGCCTTCACTTTTTCTTTTCCATTATATCTTTTGCTTGGCCACCACTCTGGATAACCAATTCTTTTAAAGCATCCATCTTGATTGTGACCTTCTTTTCCACATAAAATGCAGCATTCGATCTCCTTGCTTTGTTCCCCAGGCATATGTCTTTGATTACGATTCCCTTGTAGTTTGAATTTTTACGTCTGCTCTGATGCCATCTTAAATTTGGTGATCACAAAAATTGCTCTCAATTTTTTTCATACATATTCTTGAATGATGAATACACACGCATAAGATGCTTTCAAAAACCTTAGTCTAAAGGAAAGAAAGCTTGCCCTAAT
Source organism: Mikania micrantha (assembly GCA_009363875.1). Classification (NCBI taxonomy): domain Eukaryota; kingdom Viridiplantae; phylum Streptophyta; class Magnoliopsida; order Asterales; family Asteraceae; genus Mikania; species Mikania micrantha. The sequence goes on along the minus strand of CM018694.1, from coordinate 50,166,675 downwards.
ATATGACAAAAATAGTGCAGGTAATTAAGGAGATAAAAATGGTGATGATTTGATAATTGAATTCTTTACTATCTGGGTCGATACCTCCACATGAGAGTGTTTGGTCTTGCTATTGACACATTGTGTCGAGCCAATGCATCATTTAGTATTTCTCTTATATTGGTGTGTTGTGATATGCGATCGGACACATCTTTGCGATTCCACCATGACGGGGATGTGACAAATTTGTATCAGAGCCATTGGTTATAAAGAATTAGACTGTATTAACCTAGAATATAACCTAAGAACCGCATATAGTAATCGTAGGAATTATGTGTTTAGTTGCTATCATAGGATTTTCCCACTTGACTTGAACAAATTATATACATACGTGTATACTTAAATGCTTATTGTATATGTATTAAGTCTATTATCTACTTAGAAATCAGAATTGTAAGTTTACAACTCTAGGCGATGTATCTCTTAGAAGTATAAAAATCTAGAAAAAGAGGATCATAACATTTAGAAACTTGTCCATAAACTCTACTCTAACTAAGTTTACAACACAACTGATATACTTAACCAATCACTTATACGTATGAGCTAGTCCTTTGACTCACATCTAGCAACTGTCAACTCAATGTGCGCCTGAGGCCGTAATCTACCGTATAGGACCACGGACGACGAACACACTGCTTGATATGACATTAGTAGACAAGAAGCAACATATACTCAATTCATGTGGCTATTCTTTTAGCCTCAGGCTAAAATTTTCCAATATAATCCATCTGAAGTTAATGTTTTCTCGACGAATTCTTCTCGTATAATCTCAAGTCTTATAACTTATTGTTAATGAACAAATTCTTAACATTCTAGTTATGGAAAACCCTTGTATAGGACAATACATGTTAGTGCAATGGGAGGAACTAGGGTGACAGTGCAAGGCAAATTACTATTACAGGTGCACATATAACAACAATGATACAGTGCATGCAAGTCCTAGTAAATCCTCCTAGTAAATCCTATTTGTAGGTTTATAGACATAACTAGTATGAGGTGAAATCATTCATCAAAACAATATGCATTTATCAACATTATGTAAACATCTATCTTTTTCTTCTTATACAAATTCTAAGTAGTCTTAACTCTCATAAAAACACATTACTATGTCTTAGGACTTGGAATATAAACTAAATAATACAGATAATTACTGTCTAAAATTTATACTTTGATGATAACTTTTCTTTGACTCTGGTTAAACAAGACTCATGCCTAACTCTTGGCAACTCTAAAATAAGATTGCTATGTAGCATCCTTGCATTCTTGGAAGAAATAGACAACTAAATCAACGAACACATCAATTGCCAAAATTCTTCACATGTTCTTAGAATTTTTTCTATTATTCAAACATACTTTATCTTGAAGGAGTTACAACCCAAGTGAAAATGACTACACAACCTCGTATATTCAAACTCCTAACGAGTGTGTGTTCTCTCTCTCTCATGAAACTCATATGGAGATCAGGTTTAAGTTCCTCTTATAAAAAGTTAGGAGTTGTTTGGTAGCATCTTAATATAGTCACTACGATGTTACCTTGTAATGATTCATAACCTTTTAATAGTTAAGAGATACCTTAAGTATGAATGATTAAGATGTAATATTATAAGATAGTCTGTTAACCATTTAGACTTAGGAGTTGTTAGGTAGACTCTTAATGATTATTAGAAGGCAACCTCTTAATAGTTTATAGTGTATGTTTAGTTAAAAGATAATCGTAAGTCTGAATTGTTAAGATGTTACTTCTTAATGTTACATATTAACCATTTAGACTTAAGTTAACTCTTAATCATTAAAAGGCTATGAACCATTAAGATATAGTCTTTAAACTAATCATTAATATGTTACCAAACAGTCCCTTAGACCACTTCCATCCATGAACAAACACAATGGTTGTTTGTTAATATCATCAAAAGAAAAACTTTAATTCACAAAAATGGACAATCAAGTTGGTGGACCAACCTTTGGTTGAGTATTTGTTTATTAATATTTTTATTTCATATGACACATGACAATTTTTAATTAGGTTGGTTATGAATAAGAGTGAAAAATTATGTTTGGTTAGGTTGGTTGTGAACGAGAGTGAAAAATTATGTTTGGTTGTTATATATGAAAGAAAGAGAAATTAATTTTTTAGTTAATATTTTAAATTGGTTGGTTGTGATTTGTGAATGTGAGTAGTCTTAAGGTTACATATTAACTGTCAAGTGACTATGATTTATCACGTTCATTATTTGTGAATGTGAGTAGTTTTTTATAATCGTTAAAGAGCAGTGGACTCTATCGAAGCAGCCTCTCTATTCTACTTGTAGATAGGGGTAAGATATGTCTTTATCTTTCCTCCTAATCCTTACTTTAAGTGAGATTTTTACAGGGTACACTTGTTGTTGTATATAAAAAAAAAGTAAATAAATAATAAATTAAAAAATGTAATAAATGACACATTCGTTGACATTTGACGCGAGCGATGGCAGAATCGACCGTGAAGATGGAAACAGGCAGCTTAGTAGTGGGTCGAGTAGGAGGCAAGTCCACCGTAACCCGATGCTTCTCCAAGTATCCTCTCAAGTTCATCGTTCCCACTAAGGTAACCTTGTCTAATTCAGTATCAGATGCTCAAAATTCTTCCTTCATCTTTCGATCTTCATCTGCAGGCAGGTCGTTCTGAAATTGACGCTGTTTGGATCTATTCTCTTACTTATGGTGGTGGCATTGTTTCTGTAAGTATTCCGAATAATCGTATGATTAGGGTTGAGCTGTTTGTGTTCTTTCTGTTTTGATTTTTCTCATGATGTATGCTTGTGATTTAGGGCGATTGCATTTCGTTTGATCTTACTGTTGAAGATGGTTGCACTGCTGTTTTGACAACTCAGGCGTCTACTAAGGTCAATCTACTTCATGGATATTTGATTGCAGATCATGTGTTTGTTTTTATGCTTTATATGCTACTCAATCCGTAGAACTTCCATGAATTCCATTTTTTTGTTTTGTGTTGACACATATTCAACCCTAATTGTGTATATGCGTAATTAGATAATGTTTACTGATCCAAAAGCGTACAAGTTAGTTTAATGTCAAGAAAAAGTTGAAATATTGTTTTCAACCATACTCAAGGTATTGATAGTTTGATGCTGATCATAAAGTACCAAGTACTTTAGATGATGTGGTCTTCTTGATTTTAATTTGAATATAACTGTTTAGACTTCCACAGAAGTTTAGAAATACAGGGAGTGATATGTTTTTGACTCCGTTTATCTGCTTGAATAATGTTGATAGTTATTCCTTGATTTCTAATGAGTTTCATATTGTTATATAGGTGTATAAGTCGGTGGGTTTGAAGTGCTCTGAGCAATTGATGGAGGTAAGAGAATAAGAAGCAGTACATATTAGTTTTAGATATCTGTCTATACACACGCTTCTTCTTTTCAATGAAATATAGTACTAATCTATTGGAAAATTTTGGGCTAAATAATCAATTTTTTCATTGTTTTCCATATTTGATATCTCAAGAATAGGTTTTAGCACAGTCTGTACTATATGTATTCCAGTTTATTTGAAGTCTACCAGACTTAAAATTTCAGGTAAGAAAATTCGTTATTCTTGATTGAAAACTAGATTGGTTGTGGTTTGATTGAAAACTAGATTGGTTGCTAGGGCTTTGCTCAGACATATGGCATTGATTATCTTTAGACCTCTTCTCCTGTTTCAAAACCCTCTTCAGTTTGCTTGTTTGTATCATTAGCTGCTAATTGGCCACTTCATTAACTAGATTTAAGAATATTTCTGCACAGAGATTTAAATGAGAAAATGTATTTGGTGTAACCATGTGGGTTTATTTCTTAGGAGATACTGATAATGTTTGTAGATTTCATAAACCTCTATATGATATAAATATGGGTTTGGCTTATGAAGAAGAGCTTATGATCACTTAATGCTCTTTACCTCATGTGTTGTTGGATGCATTTTACTCATTGTATATGTAGACGATATAGTAATAACCGTAGATGATGAACATGGAATTCAATAGTTGCATTTATTGGAACCCAATTTTTGATGAAAGATCTTGGTTCTCAGAAATACTTTTTGGGATTTGAAGTTCTTGTAGCCAAAAGGGAATTTAGTTATCACAACAAAAGTATTGTTTGGATCTACTTTGTGATTCAGGGTTGTTTGAATCAAAGATGTGTGATGCCTCCATGATACCTAATATCAATTGAGAGCGGATGAAACTCTGAAAGAACCCTCTTACAATGGAGATACGACGAGTAGTTGTATCATGGAAGAGCAACAAACAAAATGTGGTATCACGTTCTAGTGCTGAATCTGTTTATTAGGTAATGGCAAAAACCACACCTGAACTTATTTGGTTATGTAATTTGCTTAGTGAGACTAGGTTTGCTCAAACTAAGCCAATGAATTTATAGTGTGACAATTATGCCACTATTCATATGGCTAACAATCTAGTTTTCCATGAAAGAACTAGACACATTAAAGTTGGCTGTCGTTACACTTGAGAAAAACTTGAAGATGGAACAATCTCAATGCCTTACGTTAAAAGTGGAAATCAACTAGCTGATGTTTCACTAAAGCATTACCATGAAATGAGTATAACTATATTTGTAACCATTTATGCTTGATCAAAGTATATGCTCATGAGGGCGAGTGTTAGATAAGATTACTAGAAAAGATTAGATTTGGTGTTAGTCCTTAGATAAGCTTAGATTTTCCTTTGGATTTCATGACACTAGAACAAATGGCAAAGTTGCAAAGTTGTAACCAAATTGATAGATCTAGTTTCCTTCCTATATATAGTTTGTACAAATCAAGTTCATAGAGGAGATCAATAATATAAAATTTCTTTTCTAGTTTTCTTTGTAATAAAATCTGTTTTCACGCTTATTAATGAAATATACTAACTATTGGAAAATTTTGGGACTAAATTACCTATTTATTCATTGTCTTCCATGATGCTATTACGCACATTTGCGGTGCACGCATATAATGTATATATGTGTGGGCCCTTAAGGGCAAAAGTAAAAGTGCACTAATTTTAACGTTATTTTAATTATTTTGTGTAAATAACGTTAAAATCATTGGGATGATCAACTTCAAACGATAACCTTGAGCCGGGGACTCTTTCGGAGCAGCCTCTGTATCCCAATTGGGATAGGGGTAAGGTTTGTATTTATCCTTCCCCCCAGACCCTACTGAAAATTGGGACTATACTGGGTAAGGTTGTTGTTGTTGTTGTCTTCCATGATGCTATTGATTTATGTTTAGAAAATTCCTTTTATTTTGTCATTGGTAAAGTTTGAGATGTTTAATTACCAACTAAATGCTTCTATTAAATCACTTGACGAGTCAAACAATTCTGTTTGAACAGTGCAAAGTGAGTTAATTAGATTGATGAGTTCCAAGCGTTTCATCTCAATGAAATGTGTACTGATTATTTGAAAATTATGGGGCTAAATTACCTATTCATTGTCTTCAATGTATTTGATGCTATTGATTTATGTTTTGATGATTCCTTTATTTTGTCAGTAGTGTAGTACGAGACATTTAATTAATACTTAATATTTCTATTAGATCACTTGATTTGACAGCGCAAAGTGAGTTTATTAGAATGGTGAGTTCAAACATTTCTTTTTTCACGTGTGCGTTCTAAATTGCTAAGCTTTCACTTCTTTTCTTCTCACTGAAAATACTTAATATTGGAAAATTTGGGGCTAATTGATTTATATTTTGAAGATTCCTTTATTTTGTGATTAATGAAGTTTGATACATTTAATTAGTAGTTGAACACTTCCATCAAATCACTGGACAAGTTATATTTAAGCTTTAGCAAGGAAATGTGAGTTTATTAAATTGGCTAGTTCAAGAGTTTCTTTATGCACACATTTGAAAATGCTAACAACCTGGTTTCGCCTAACTGTTAGATTGAAGGGCCTGTTTACATGATCTTGATATTTTTGTGATATAATATTATATGATTAAAAGGAACGATATTTGCTTTCACTTATTTTCTCTATGAAAAATTGTTAACAATCCCAATATTTTCAATGTAATAGGCAAGAGTAGGGAATGGTGCCCTTTTGGTTGTCATTCCAGATCCAGTGACATGTTTTTCTGATGCAAAATACTCCCAAAAGCAAGTGTTCAGAATCATGTCTGGCTCGAGCTTACTTCTTGTTGATTGGATCACTAGTGGGCGTCATGAAAGTGGAGAAAAATGGGATTTCTCACTTTATAAAAGCACCAACCATATATATATCGACACCAAACCGTTGTTTCTTGATACGGTATTTTTCCTCTTTAGTATTTTATCTTTAGGCGACTAACTCCTCCATTATTTGAGGGAAATGTGTTTTTTTAAACTCATGTACTACTGAGTATATTTCCCTGTTAGATATTATAAAATGATTTTCTGATATTTGTTGTTTTAAGTCACATTAATAAACTTATACGGATAGGTGATTTTGCTTTTGATTGTAGCACAAATGAAACTCGCTATTTCATGCTCCAACAAAACTTGTTTTTAGGTGAAAACTATGGTTATTCTGTATCAACTATGTGATGATTATGACACTTGATTTTGGGATCGGTTTGACCGGACGACCAGTTAAACTATCAAACTGACTGGGCAGCTGATTAAATTCTCAATATGTTTATTGAAACATTGGCCCAAATTGTATTTTGAATGCATCCATCATCGTATATTTTTTAAACAATTAATTATTGCTATAACCTATTTCACTTTCGCACACATGTATTATACTTCAATACGAGTCTATCATAGGCAACAGTCCCTTTGATATTTTCCTGGATTCTCAAAAACATCTTGGATCCTTAATCAAAAGGATTTCAGGTTTGTTCTACTATCAGTTGTATTCATTCACTCCGTTCACATTCCTACACATTCATTATATGATATTTCAAACATTGGTAAGAAGTCACCTATTTCAGTTTGAACCTATTACACAACCTGTTTGATGTGTCACTTTGTCATCTTTATTTATAGTGGTTCATGTGAATGCAGGTACTACTTGAAAACGGAAATGTTACAACTATTGCGGAACGCATGCAAGATTACCAAGTAATTGCAATGATTATTCTTCTGGGGTGGGATCATAGTCACTAAACCCCATAACTTAACATTTGTGAAGTATTTTTTATTTGTCTTATTTCCGCCTTTTTAATAATAATATAAAGTTTCTGGGATTGAATTTTTTGTTGTTTTGTTTTAGGCCTAAGTTGAAGCACATACAAAATCAAATTCAAGAAGATGTGAAGAAGATGATGTCAGAGCAATTGCATGTTCCCTCTACACGGGGAAGAACTAAAGCCGTTAATGGTGATGGCTATATAAAGCCGTCCCTCATCGCTTCTTGTAACTCCTTTGGTCCAAAGGTACTTCTGTCTGCACTATGCTTTTTTGTTGTTGACTTTGATCTTTCATGCCTGCATTGTTTTTTATGCAGCTTAATACTTCTATGTATGTTCATTTATCTGTTTATAAACATGTTCGCAAACACCGTTCATTAATGTGTGTGATTGTTTGTGTAAGAATTAAGCGGCACATCGGAACAAGATTAAACAATACACATAAAGAAAAAACAGACAAACGGAAATAAACGAAACGAAGATTTAACGTGGTTCGGTCGATGTGATCTACATCCACGGGCTGCAACTAGGATTTATCTTTTATTACTTAGGTGCTCAAAGATTACAATTACAAGACTAGGATATATATAGAGTACTCATTAGCTTACAAAACATAAACCGGGTCGGGCTTAGTGCTAGCTGCCCTAACTTCCCTCCCAAAGGTCTCCGAAACCTAATAATCTTCCACTCGGAGACCTTGCTATAAGATCAAACCCACCATCCAAGCACACAGTAATCCAGTCTTCCAGTAACTCGAGTAATCTTTGTCAAACAAAGTCTTCCAAGTCTTCGATTCCCATAAACAAGCTAAGACTTCAATCCAATCTTCCTAGTTGCAACAGCCCTTCACATCAGTTACCTGAAGGGCTCGTTGAAGCTTCTGAAAGTTTCAACACATCAGTCATCATTGACTCAGTCTTGACTGTAACCGTCACTGATCCATCCTCTGTCTCAACTGGCTTGCACATTCCACCAGATCCAGAAATACACCGAGGAATATTAACATTCTGCAAATTCAGCAAGTAATCCACATGAGAGATTTTATCAGTCGAAATCCTTGTCTTCAAAACCCACTGATGTTTTGGAACTATTCCCAAAACACGAACCGTGCTCCCACTGTTACCAAAACCCCTAACTGGTTTAAACCTCCGGCCCTGTTCAGCTTGAACCACCTTGGCACCAGGCTTCACACTTGCAAAATGAACCTTCTTTTGCCCCATAGATTCAGTGAACTAGACTTTGTCTTGCTTAACCGGGACGGTCACTCCCTTAGTAGTACCTCAACCAGATATAACGATCCATGTTTCTTTACCCGAGCAATAAATTGATTACCCTTGATCACTTTCCATTTGCCACTACCAAAATTAACATCTAGTTCTTGTTCATCCAATTGACTGACTGAAATAAGCTTCGTCTTCAAACCTGAATAACCCTGACATTCTATAATTTCCATGTAGTTCCCAATGGAGTCTCCAGATCAACATCTCCTATGCTTGTTCATCCAATTGACTGACATAAATAAGCTTCTTCTTCAAACCTGAATAACCTTGACATTCTGTAATTTCCATGTAGTTCCCAATGGAGTCTCCAAATCAACATCTCCTATGCCCTAAACATTATGAAATTCACCGTTACCAAGTCGTATCTTCCCAAAGTCAGCAATTTTCAGATTCTTCATCATTTCACTGTTGTGCGTGACATGAATCGAAGCTCCCAGAATCCATGACCCAAGAGTCCATACTGCTTTCATCACTAAATATCAATGCATCATCCTCAGACACATCCTCAGTAGCAGAATTCAATTGGTTCTTTGGACATTGACTATTAACATGTCCCACCTCGTTGCAGTTCCAACATTTCACACTTTTCTGAGTTCTAGACGAACTCCTTCCCCGACTCCCACTGTCCTTGCTATTCCTTCTACCCCTGCCAACATGCAACATTTCAGAAGAAGATGATCCACCTTGATTCTTGCGTCTGATTTCCTCGCCAATAACCAAATCTTTAATCCCTTCAAATGTCATACCACTGGCCCCTGCAGAATTAGTAACAACAGTAACTGTCCCGGACCAACTATCATGCAACGAAGATAGCAGCAGTAGAGCCTGAACCTCATCATCGAGCTTTATCCCAACTGAAACCAGCCTTGACAAAATCGAATTTTGGTTGTTAATGTGAGATGTCACTGATGCACCTTCCATCATCTTCATGTTCACAAGCCCCCGAATCAAGAACACCTTATTAGTTGCCGAAGGTTTTTCGTACATATTTGACAGAGCCTTCATCATACTACTAGCTGTGGTCTCTTTCATGATGTTGAAAGCAACGCTATTCGTTAAAGCCAATGTAATAACCGCCCGGGCTTTCTTGTCCTTTAATTCCCAATCAGCTTGTTCCATTTTCTCCGGTCTTTCTTGTCCTTCTGACACAGTAATGCTTCTACTTGCATTTTCCACCAACCAAAATCAGAACCGTTGAACCACTCAGTCACAACTTTTCCGTCTTCAGCCATAGCAAACAGAAAACAGATCGAGACAATGACAGACACAACAATGACACGGGCTTGAACTTAATGGTTGTTCTACTGAACACTGTCAAATAATCCGATCTGATCCTACAGTATCCGAAAAATCAAATAACTGTAAATAAACTATTAACAGTTTCCCTCCCGGTTGGTTTGCACTTTGCAGTAGATAAGCAGCAACAATCATGATTCACGAACCCTAATCGGCGAATAACAGTCGAATGTAGCAGAAGGCACGATTCCAAGGGTTAGATGAACCCTAATCGAAAGTTGACCCAAATTCGAACTATCCTTGTGTTGAGCAGAGATTCAATCGACAAATCCAAGGGTGGAAAACCCTAATTGTGAATTCAAAATCTCAATTCGTCTTGAAAACAGTCGTCAGCGGCTCAAAACACCGGCGTCTGTCGGCGTCAATTCCAGCGGTGGCGAATCCATGGGTGGATTAGAACCCTAATCGCGACCAGCAGCAGTGCTGAACCCAAAAATGACGGCAACAACGACTCTAGGGCAGAAACCCTAATCGCGATTCCGGCAAAATCGGCGGCGGCTGGCGGCAATTCCGGCGACGAAGGCGATTGAGGGAGTAGCGGCGGTGACGACGGCGTCACCAGGGGAAAAATCCCAATCTTGGCGGCTGACGAACTCAAGGGGTGAGACAAAACCCTAATTCGAAAAATACCTAGACAACGCCTCTTTTTCTTCTTTTCTTTTTCAGCAATCGTCTCAATATGATCGTATATTTAATCTTCGATGAGCCTTGACTCTGATACCACTTGTTAGGTATTAAGCGGCGCAGTGGAACAAGATTAAACAATCCACGCACACGATTGCAAAGAAAAAACAGACGAACGAAAATAAACGACACGAAGATTTAACGTGGTTTGGTCAATGTGACCTACGTTCACGGGCTGCAACTAGGATTTATCTTTTATTACTTAGGTGCTTAAAGATTACAATTACAAGAATAGGATATATATATAGAGAACATATACCGGGCTGGGCTTAGGGCTGGCTGCCCTAACTGCCCTCCCAAAGGTCTCTGAAACCTAACAGTTTGCTGCCTGTTTGACTGAATATAAACCAACATAAATAAACACTTTTTTTTTTTTCAAAAGGCAAGGCAAAACATGTAGAGAATCGTTTTAGTATATGTGTTTGTTTGCTTAACTTAAAGGAATGCACATTCAAAACATATCAAATTGATCATTTTCCAGTATGGCAATCTCACAATCTGATGAGCTCGTCAAGAAATCGGCGAAAGATAGTAAAAAATCTTACAAATATGTTTTACTACTAAACACATCCAGTTTGACCCATTTATTAGCAAATTGATGGAAGGTGCCATACCTACATGCAACAAACACATTGTTTAGAAATTTTTATGTACGGAATTACATATTATTTTGTTAGCAAATCATTAAGTTTGATTCTCAGGAATCACCTATCAGGTTATTTTTGATAACTGCAGGGAGTAGGTGGTGTTGTCAGAATAGCTGCCACAACAACAGAATCAGTTTACAGGTTTCTTCATAGTCAATTGACTGGTATGGAACCGATGCTTGGCTTGTGCCCCTACCTCTAGATCTTGCACAATTCGTTGATCCATCCGTACAGTAACACTGTTATATCTTGTGATTTTTTCTAATATTCTAAAATGTTGATGTATGAGAGTGGGCCTTGGAAGAGCTCGTATGGTTGCTAATGTGTAGTATAAGGTTGCGTACATCAAATCCGTAAGTGATCAAGCCAATCCATGACCTCTGTCCTCTGAGTAAGGCGGAAGCTCGGTCAAGCACCGGGTAAACCCTTTTAAAATGTTAAATGTATATTTCTATTCCATTATTTTATTGGTTTAAAGAGATTCATGTTACACAACTGGGATTCTGGAGTGTGTTCTTCTCTTGAATTATTATTTCTGAAATGGTTAAAGTTATACTTATACATAAAGGTGTCAATGTTGACCGGTCTACTTTTGAACGGGTCAATATGGATAGTGTTCTTATACAAAAATTTAGCTAAGAATAGAGGCCAAATGGGTTAAATGTCATCCATATTTAATGCATAAAACTTCCTAAATTTTTCTTTTTAAAGATTTATATAATTATTGTAATATAATTATTTTTAATCATGATTTGATTTTATATAAATGGAAATTTTTATGTTGACTCGAACCCAACCTGACTCATCCATTTTGTCAGCCTAGAGTAAAAGTCAATATAATGTGTCTTGTCATGCCAAAAGGGACGGATGTTGAGAACATACTTAAATTTGACTTGAGAAGGAAGATGGGTTATATACTTAGTGGTACTTCTTGACCATCAGTAATGAGAGGTTTTGGGTTCGAGTCTCGTCTAGAGCAAAAAAATGTTCTGGGTGAGCTAGGGGGTTTTCTCAGTGTGAGTTTCCTCCTAAATGGTGTGGCAGTTCCTCAATTCGGCACTCGCCAACACCCGGCTTTAAATGTTTCCAGGGGTAGGTAGCGGTCTGTGGTCGCAGCGCGTGGGTTGTTGGGTCCGATGACTCGTTTAGCTGTTCAAACAAAATATATACTTATATTGGTGCATGAAGACCGTTGACTTTTGAGTTGGAAGCAAAGATTTTAAATATGGCCCGCCTGGCCGGTTGCACCAGGAATTGGAGGGGACTGGCCCAAAATAGTAACACGAACCGTCCTCAAACGAACCGGTTGGTTAAGTTGATTCAATGAAACACTAAAATCAAACACTATATTTTTTAATATGATTATGTTTGTTTGAATATTAATTATGTTTGTTTAAATGTGTTAATAATTTTATAATTTTTTTGTTATTTTTTAACTAATTATAATGTCATCTAGTTTTTGAATCTGATCCAACCAGTAATCAGTAAAACGTTTGGTTTAATATTTGGGCTGGTTTTGAGAACACTTGTGAACCCAATTAATTTGAAAGCTTGAAATCAATTGGGATGGTTAAACGAAATATATTAGAGTTCAGGTTGTTTTGACATGTTTGTGTGCAATATTAAATATTTAAACTAAGATTACATAAGTATGGATGATTTTTTATCTTTTTTTTTGAACGGCGAAGGTTTCAATAGTGTGAACCCACTGTTTCCTGGCCATGTCATCAAGGTCTAGTTACCTAGACCTCCCAGGAGCCACCACAACCACCCACTGGGAAAACCCCCTGACCCCATCAGATCCTTTTTCGCTGCGGAAGGGATTTGAACCCAAGACATACCATTTGTAAGAATCCCGGGGTAACATTGAGGCAATACCTCTAGAATTTAAATATTTTGATTGCATTTTTAGAAATTTGGCTTTGTATTCCTCTTAACTAGAGGAGCGCAAATCGGGTTTTTTTTGGAACCGGTTCCGGTTCCAGTCTGTTCCAGTTTCGGTCAACAAAGTCAATACCGGGTTTCGGGTTTCGACCGGTTCTGACCGGTTCCGGTTCGGGTTTTGGCCGGGTACAGGTGTAACCAGTTCCGGTTTTCCCGGTTCCGATTTTGGTTTTAATTTGTCTAAAAAACCGGACCCGTTCGTACCAATCGGTTAAGGTATAACCGGTTTCGGTTTCAGTTCCAGTTTGGGTTACCGGTTCCGGGTCCCCTTTTTTTGCCCACCTCTACTCTTTAACTAATTCTTTCTATAACGTCCTTATTCTAAAAGTATCTCTTTATGTACATGTATGTTTGCTGTGAGAAATTAAAGAAAAGAAAATATAATAATCATTAGAAAGAATCTATATAAAATATGTTTACGAATTCATCATGAAAAACGTGACATGATATAAAAATAATAATGGTGTCATGATATAAACAATAAAAAAATAGGTTTCAGAACTGGACTTGACTATCCGAACCAAAACCGGTGCTAGTTCTCCTTGAATCGACGTGTATAGGTGTTTTTGGTTTCTCAAAGAAATCATAACTGGAACCAAACCGGCCAAAACGAAAACAATAAACAGGTGAAAAACCTGAGTCGAACCAAAATTGGTTTTTGATTTTATTGACTAAAACTGAAACCGATTAAGAATTGGAACCGGTTCTGGTTAAATAAAACGGTTTGTACACATATGACGACAGTCGTGCATTTCTTTTATTAGAATATTTACATAATAAAAAGGTTAAGAGCTTCAAGCAAAGGTTGCACTCGTGAATAACCATGTGGTGACCTTGATTGTGACAACTAGTACCTGACCGGCCGGCAAGTCCGTACGGTACATGTACTTGCAAACAGTAACTATGTGTATTTACATGTGTGTAAACAGTGTTTGTAGTATCAGAAATCTAAATACAAGAAACCGTTGTACGTATTTTTGTGTAAACTTAAATACTGTAAGTACAACGTACATTTGAAACATTAGTTGTGTTTATTTAAGTGAAAACTAAAGTACTATTAACACAACAGATCATGAGAAACAACAGTGTTCAAGTGAATAACCGAAACAAATCGGTAGCGATCTGATATCCATAGATGACAGGAATCAGCCGACAATTCAATGTGAAAACAATGTGAAAACAGGGTGTTTAGTAGAGTCCGACAGTGAGGAAACACAATTCAAACTAAATTGCAGTGTCGTTTCAGAATAACGAACTGACAGTGTGTTTGTGTGGGTGACGATTCACACAAACATATCTGTGAGTTTAACGTTCTGAGATGATAACTGAAAAGTAGAAAACAAAAGTCGGAAAGCAAAACCATCATTGTGTTCGTTCGAATTCGAATGACGATTCGAACGAATACGCGCGATGGTGACGCGATTCGACGAAACGAAAACGAAACACGACACGAAACGATAATAAATTTAACAAAATAAAATAAATAACATTTTACAATTTTGAAACTCATCAAATAATTAAAATAGTTTCTTTTTATTAATTACAATTAATTACGCGTAATTTTTCGAATACGCGACGAAAACACGAACCGAGCAACCGAAATGAACCCTAACACCCCACGGGGTATAAAAACCCTAAATGAACTCAATTACTTCATTTTATCCATTTCCACTCTCTCTCTCTAGATCAAAATCCGGCCACCACCTTCCACCTCCATTAACCACCTTCAATCTCTCATAACTTCTTCATTTCTTAACCAATTTGAGTGATTCTTGAACCCACGCGTAGCTATTGATCTCCTCTACGTGAAAGTACAACGGATTTGAAGCTTAGCCCCCTGAAATCTGAGGTATGACTCAAGAAAGTTCACGAAATGTAGGGTTTTGTCCTTGGTCTTGACACCCGCACACCCATAGTCGGTTCCTCATTCTTGTGCTCGAATCCAGCCTTCTCGAGGTACGATCCATGCGTGATAACATCATTGAGAGGGCTGGAACAAAGGTTGGAGTTGTTGGTGGGAAGGAGCATAGGCTCGTCAGAAGGATGAACCACAAAGGAGCTGCGGCTGAACCCAAGGTGCATGAGCCGAACCCTACCCGAACCCTACTTCATTTTTGGCGAGCCTTGGGTTCAAGAGTCCACAGCCGAACCTTTGTGCCTCACGAGTCCACATAACATGAACGAACCTGTGGCTACGAACCTTCCTGCTGAACGAGGCTGACTCACGAACCCTCTAGAGACTCACGAACCCTTCTTTTTCACACGAACCCACCTAGTGCCACCGAACCTTCTGCAAGGTGCCGAACCCTGGGTGCTTACGAACCTTGCCTGCATCTCCAGCCGAACCATGTTGCTTCCTATAATTTACGAACCTAACTGCAGCTCCATATGAGGGTTCGCTGCCTAAACAACCCTTAGATGAAACTCCTGTTGGTTGATTGGCTCACACCCTTGACTGAACTCGTTGTCTTGGCCCAACACTTATGGCAGCCCAAATACAAGTCAATAGGCCCATTGATTGACTAACACCTTTGGCCCAAAACCATTATTCACGTTGGATCTTGTTCAGCCTAACAACCGTATTGGGACCCAATAAAAACGAACAGGCCAAACAGCCCAGGTTCACGGCCCAATCCTATTGTTTCGGCCCAAAGACATTCGGCCCACAACCTTAAACGAATCAAGTAGGCAAACGGTCCATCATTTTGGCCCATACACATAACTCTTGGTCTAATAGTAGGCCCACAGGGCTTAGTTATAACTAATACAAGAACCAAGTTATTAAAGATAGATTTCAAGAGATCCCGGAATTACAAATTTAATTTAAAGATCTAAGTTGTTTACTTAGAAACTTTTGTCACAAAAGTAAATTAAATAAAGTGTAAAATCCATAACAAAGTGTGTAACTTAAACCTAGTGGATAAAGGCTGTCAAGTCTTTAACAATCAAGATGGGCCGAATGCCGGACAATGACCAAGACACGCTAATGATTAATCAATTTTAAGGCTAACACGTACACGCGCACAAAACCTTACAATTCATACTTATAAGTGCAAACAACGTGTAAACAATACAGGAGCGTGAAAACTACAACAAGAACAATCCAAGAGCGCGTGCATTCATTCTTTTTAAGCTAAGTCAACCCTACAACAACAAGGTGAATTCATATGCCCCTTTTACTTTAATCTTTACTGATTTTAAACTCTCGGCGCTGAGAAACATGTTTACTTTTATTTATTTAAAAGTCTTGCTTAACATGTTATTTATACATTGATTTCGATAATATTAAACTGTTTATTATCGCTTATCATTGTATGCATGCTTGTATGATCATGAGATAACAGGGAAACTTAGATGAATATGATAATGTAATTTCATAATCATCACCACATTAGAATAACATAGTTGTAAGATTATATCTTATAACACTGGTTATTCCTACATGAGTAAACATTGAGACAATTTATACACAAACAAACAATGAGAACTACTACAGTGAAACATGTTGACACTTCACAGCACATGAATGATTAGTAGATAAAATATCTTCTTAATATCATTCCACATCATAATGGATCAAGTGTCATAAGTCAATTTCTTATAACACTTAATCTACACCCTAAAAACATACTATGTGATAGTATGATCGCATTGATTCTTTAACCGCCATGCATGACTTAAAAGTATTAAGACTTGTTCTTAATACGGTTTAAGGATGTTATGGTGATCATATGGGTTCACACGAATGATGTCATGATAACGTAACTTGATGATGCCAATATCATTCGTATTATGATTTACATAACGTAATAAGACAAGTTCTTATTCGACTTTGTTAATCACATTGAGATCAGTAACAGCGCAGATGTACATCATCCATCGTTACCTGTGGACTAGTAGACTGAGGAATTTATTTTCTCTCATGTCATATTATTAGTAACAATTTCGATGAAGTCATTGGGATTCACACGACGGGATAGAGGTAAATCGGGTGCATTGTAATCTGATTACGTGAGGATCACAATGGACTCCTTTTGGTCTCTATACGTTGCATTGAGATTACATTACAAATAGTTAACTAACACTTTTAATATTTAAAAGTGAAATAACAGTTAACCCCACAAACTGTAGAATAATACAAGGAACATATTGAATAAATCTAATATCCTTAACATATAAAAGAGTTATCAATACCTCGGTTTGATGACTATAACTCTATTATTATATTATTCTATACATGAGAGCACAGGTGATCAAAGATGAGATAAACATGGGAATTGAGAATGGAAATCAATAGTTGTATTGCAAGTAGTGTGGAGTTCTAGTGGTGATGTGGTGGGATGTTGGCTAAGGGCTTAGTTCTCTTACATATGCCCTATATATAAGCATCACTACTAGGACGATATAATACTTGTAAATATAACTATTGAGAAGCCATTGGGTGAACAGGTGAACATACTACATACAAGTAACATTATTATCATTGTGAATGTGCATGTGAATGAATCAAGGTTTTCAATTTACTTACTTATGAACTCACCAACCTAGTGTTGACTTTGTTTAAATACATGTTTTCTCAGGTGATGAATAGGTGTAGACACTTACATGCAAAGATTTAGCTTAGTGGACTTTTAGAAGACCTAGCTTACTTTTGATTGCATACTTTTGGGATGACAAAACAGTGAATCACTTTTGTATATCTTGTACAGATACAAGATATAAACTTATTGATTCTTTTGATTAGATTTACTTGGTTAAATTATGATGGAACAATGTAATTTAACTTTGTAATTCTATTTCATGTCATGTTAGCATTTCTCATTTATATCTCATGTGCTATGTAAACAATCTGATCATTTGATTATCACTTATGATATCGCGCCCCGGGAACCTTCCGCCCGACGGGAAAACCCGATCCGTTCCCGCTGGCCTGAGGTGTGACAGATTGGTATCAGAGCCATGGTTATAGAGAAATATAGGTCATCTTGTTTCAAACGGTTTGGCCTAGACTATAACCTAGGGACCTTCATGTAGAAAACACAGGACATTGAAATTATTTGCATCCGCTACATCGCTTGAACATGAATACTAACCGATGATTTCCGGTTAGGATTGACATGACACAGGGACAACCACCATCACCACCTCATTCCCCTCTACCCGAGGTGGAACCAGCGACTGCTGCACTGGCAACCTTGATTACTGAGCAATTGGTTGCAATCATTCCTGAGATCATCAATAGGATCAGGAGCAGGGAAGAGTATGCCAGGGGTTTCCCACCTGTCACCACCAAGGAAAAGAATCCTGTGGAAGGTGACACCAACAGGAAACACAAATATTGTTCTACTAAAAAGCGAAAGGGACCTATGAACTACACTGAGGCCACACCTATCAGTCAGGTCATGCCAGACCCGACTGTCATGGGTGGCAAGATTTACAAGGGAAAGGCCCCTCTTTGTCAACTCTGCCAATATCATCACCATGACAGAAACCAGTGTCGTCAGTGCACACTTTGTGGAAAAATAGGTAACTGGGCTGCTTATTGCAAAACCTCAATGAGGTCAACTCTCCGTCAATACACAGGTAATCATCCCAAGTGTAACAAATGCGGATTTCATCATGCTAGGAACAATCCATGCAGCCATTGTCTGAACTGTGGAAAGAAGGGGCACCTAATTCACCGATGTCGAAGCCTTCCAACACAGAATCAGAATCATAGAGCAAGCACATCTACTTCCCCTCAATACAAAAACCACTGCTACACCTGCGGAATATTTGGACATTTCGCAAGAGACTGCCCTATGAGGAAGTCTCCAGCAACTCCAGCAACTCCAACAGTTCCAACTGCATCAGCCAACACCGAGGAACTACTCGCCCTACCAGCACCAGAGGTGCACTCGGAGTCGGATGACTCCGAAGGTATGTCATTTTTATCATGTGTATTAAATTATGTAGGATATTAAAATGTTATATATATTATAGGGAATTAGTAACATAACTAAGGATAACTATAGATTAAGTAGGTGCCAATTAGATAATAGAATGTAGCATAATTAATATCTACACTTGAATGGAGAACGATCAAATTCGGGAGATTCATGGAGATCAAGCAAAACGCAGTGGCGAGATAACATCGTGCATGAAGGCACACAAGGGCTTATGAAAACAATGTAACACCCCTCTAGCACACGTGGTGGAGAAAGACAAGAAAGCGATCAAGATTCAAGATGTACTAATTGTGAGAGACTTGGCAGAAGTAATTCTGGATGACTTACCGGGACTGTCACCCGAGCGATCGGTGCAGTTCCAAATCGATCTGATTCCGGGAGAGACTCCTGTAGCTAAGTCTCCCTATAGACTCGCACCATCTGAGATGCAAGAGATGTCCAATCAATTGCAGGAGCTACTTGATAATGGATTCATCCGACCGAGCTTTTCCCCGTGGGGAGCTCCGGTTCTTTTTGGAAAAAGAAGGATGGAACTTTCAGGATGTGCATTGATTATAAAGAGCTCAACAAACTTACCATCAAGAATCGATACCGTTACCGAGGATTGATGATTTGTTTGATCAGTTACAGGGAGCACAGTACTTTTCAAAGATAGACCTGAGATCAGGCTATCATCAGCTCCGGATTCAAGAGGATGACATATCAAAGACGGCTTTTCGTACCCGATATGGTCATTACGAGTTCATGGTGATGCCATTCGGATTGACGAACGTACCGGCTGTGTTCATGAATTTGATGAACCGGATGTGCAAGCCATACCTAGATCAGTTTGTTATCGTCTTTATTGATGATATACTGATTTATTCAAAGAACAAGAAGGAACATGAGCAACACCTCAAGACAGTTTTGGAGCTTCTGAAAGAAGAACAACTTTATGCCAAATTCTCCAAGTGTGAATTTTGGTTAAAGGAAGTTCAATTTTTGGGTCACGTGATTAACAGTGATGGTATTCACGTGGATCCTGCCAAGATTGAGGCTATCAAGAACTGGGATGTGCCTACGACACCAACAGAAATCCGATTATTCTTGGGATTGGCGGGTTATTACAGGAGATTCATCTCGAATTTTTCTAAGATAGCTTTGCCTCTCACCAAGGTCACACAGAAGTCTGAACCTTTTGTGTGGACTCATAAACAAGAGGAGGCATTTCAGACACTGAAAAAAAGATTGTGCAATGCTCCAATCTTAACACTCCCAGAAGGCAATGATGATTTTGTAGTTTATTGTGATGCTTCCCATCAGGGACTCGGATGTGTTTTGATGCAACGAGACAAGGTCATTACTTATGCCTCACGACAACTGAAGATACATGAGAAGAATTACACAACACACGATCTCGAACTGGGAGCTGTTGTATTTGCATTAAAGATTTGGAGACACTACCTTTATGGTACCAAGTGCAATATCTTCACAGATCACAAGAGCTTACAACACATATTTGATCAGAAGGAGCTTAACATGAGACAGAGACGTTGGGTTGAGCTTCTGAACGACTATGATTGTGTAATCAAATACCATCCGGGCAAAGCAAATGTTGTCGCAGATGCTTTGAGCCGGAAGGAAAGAGTCAAACCCTTACGCGTTCGCGCAATGGGAATGACAGTGCAAACAAGTTTGAGAGATCACATTCTACAAGCACAACAGGAAGCAGTAGCAAGAGACAACTTGAAACGCGAGCTCGATTGTGGAGCCGAGAAACATTTCAAGACGAAACAGGAAGGAGTTATCTACTATCTTGATCGTGTCTAGATTCCAGCAATAGACGAACTTCGAACACTCATACTTGACGAGGCACACAAGACACGTTACTCAGTTCATCCTGGTGCCGATAAGATGTACCAAGATCTTAGGTCATTTTATTGGTGGCCGGGTATGAAGAAAGACATTGCCACTTATGTTGGTAAATGTATTACATGTGCCAAAGTCAAAGCAGAACACCAGAAACCTTCAGGTTTGCTGGAACAACAAGAGATTCCACAATGGAAGTGGGAACAAATAGCTATGGATTTCATTACCAAGCTACCCCGCACTTCCAGCGGATACGATTCTATTTGGGTCATCATTGATAGATTGACCAAGTCCGCACATTTCATGCCAATCAGAGAGACATACAAGATGGAGAAACTAGCGAGATTATACATTGATGAAATAGTAGTTAGGCATGGGGTGCCATTATCTATTATTTCAGACCGGGACAGTCGATTTACTTCGCGGTTCTGGCAATCATTGCAACAATCCTTAGGGACAAGTGTTAACTTGAGCACCGCTTACCATCCACAAACGGATGGACAAAGCGAGCGCACCATTCAAACCCTAGAGGATATGTTGAGAACATGCATCCTAGACTTCGGTGGAAGTTGGGACACACATTTACCTCTCATTGAGTTCTTCTACAACAATAGCTACCACAGCAGCATCGGATGTGCTCCTTTTGAAGCACTCTGTGGTATAAAATGTCGGTCTCCAATTTGTTGGACCGAAGTGGGAGATAACAGAATAACTGGGCCTGAACTTATTCAGGAAACTACTGATAAGATAGCCCAAATACAACAACGATTACAAGCAACACGTAGCCGCCAAAAGAGTTACGCAGACAAACGGCGCAAGCCTTTGGAATTCGATGTGGGTGACCGAGTCATGTTGAAAGTGTCCCCATGGAAAGGCGTAGTTCGATTTGGGGCTAAGGGCAAGCTAGCACCTAGGTATGCCGGACCGTTTGAGATTACCCAACGTATAGGTCCAGTGGCATACAGACTCAGACTCCCTGATGAGCTCAGCGGAGTACACGATGTGTTTCATGTATCAAATCTCAAGAGGTGCTTAGCAGACGAGACATTGATCATACCATTGGAAGAGATACAGATTGACGAGCAATTACATTTCATTGAAGAACCTGTAGAGATTATGTAACGTGAAGTTAAGAAACTGAAACGTAGCCGTATCCCTATTGTAAAGGATCGATGGAACTCCAAGCGTGGACCAGAATTTACTTGGGAGCGCGAGGACAACATGAAAGCAAAGTATCCCCATCTGTTCGAGAAGTAAAGCCCGACCTTTATGCTTAAATTTCGGGACGAAATTTCTTTAACAAGGGGAGACTGTGACAACTAGTACCTGACCGGCCGGCAAGTCCGTACGGTACGTGTACTTGCAAACAGTAACTATGTGTATTTACATGTGTGTAAACAGTGTTTGTAATATCAGAAATCTAAATACAAGAAACCGTTGTACGTATTTTTGTGTAAAGTTAAATACTGCAAGTACAACGTACATTTGAAACATTAGTTGTGTTTATTTAAGTGAAAACTTAAGTACAATTAACACAACAGATCATGAGAAACAACAGTGTTCAAGTGAATAACCGAAACAAATCGGTAGCGATCTGATATCCATAGATGACAGGAATCAGATGGCGGACAATTCAATGTGAAAACAATGTGAAAACAGGGTGTTTAGTAGAGTCCGACAGTGAGGAAACACAATTCAAACTAAATTGCAGTGTCGTTTCAGAATAACGAGCTGACAGTGTGTTTGTGTGGGTGACGATTCACACAAACATATCTGTGAGTTTAACGTTCTGAGATGATAACTGAAAAGTAGAAAACAAAAGTCGGAAAGCAAAACCATCATCGTGTTCGATCGAATGACGATTCGAACGAATACGCGCGATGGTGACGCGATTCGACGAAACGAAAACGAAACACGACACGAAACGATAATAAATTTAACAAAATAAAATAAATAACATTTTACAATTTTGAAACTCATCAAATAATTAAAATAGTTTCTTTTTATTAATTACAATTAATTACGCGTAATTTTTCGAATACGCGACGAAAACGCGAACTGAGCAACCGAAATGAACCCGAACACCCCACGGGGTATAAAAACCCTAAATGAACTCAATTACTTCATTTTATCCATTTCCACTCTCTCTCTCTCTAGATCAAAATCCGGCCACCACCTTCCACCTCCATTAACCACCTTCAATCTCTCATAACTTCTTCATTTCTTAACCAATTTGAGTGATTCTTGAACCCACGCGTAGCTATTGATCTCCTCTACGTGAAAGTACAACGGATTTGAAGCTTAGCCCCCCTGAAATCTGAGGTATGACTCAAGAAAGTTCACGAAATGTAGGGTTTTGTCCTTGGTTTTGAAACCCGCACACCCATAGTCGGTTCCTCATTCTTGTGCTCGAATCCAGCCTTCTCGAGGTACGATCCACGTGTGATAACATCATTGAGAGGGCTGGAACAAAGGTTGGAGTTGTTGGTGGGAAGGAGCACAGGCTCGTGAGAAGGATGAACCACAAAGGAGCTGCGGCTGAACCCAAGATGCATGAGCCGAACCCTACCCGAACCCTCCTTCATTTTTGGCGAGCCTTGGGTTCAAGAGTCCACAGCCGAACCTTTGTGCCTCACGATTCCACATACACATGAACGAACCTGTGGCTACGAACCTTCCTGCTGAACAAGGCTGACTCACGAACCCTCTAGAGACTCACGAACCCTTCTCTTTCACACGAACCCACCTAGTGCCACCGAACCTTCTGCAAGGTGCCGAACCCTGGGTGCTTACGAACCTTTCCTGCATCTCCAGCCGAACCATGTTGCTTCCTATAATTTACGAACCTAACTGCAGCTCCATATGAGGGTTCGCTGCCTAAACAACACTTAGATGAAACTTCTGTTGGTTGATTGGCTCACACCCTTGACTGAACTCGTTGTCTTGGCCCAACACTTATGGCAGCCCAACTACAAGTCAATAGGCCCATTGATTGACTAACACCTTTGGCCCAAAACCATTATTCACGTTGGATCTTGTTCAGCCTAACAACCGTATTGGGACCCAATAAAAACGAACAGGCCAAACAGCCCAGGTTCACGGCCCAATCCTATTGTTTCGGCCCAAAGACATTCGGCCCACAACCTTAAACGAATCAAGTAGGCAAACGGTCCATCATTTTGGTCCATACACATAACTCTTGGTCCAATAGTATGCCCACAGGGCTTAGTTATAACTAATACAAGAACCAAGTTATTAAAGATAGATTTCAAGAGATCCCGGAATTACAAATTTAATTTAAAGATCTAAGTTGTTTATGTCGGACCTTCAAGGAGCTCGGAAACAATCCGATTCCTATGGAAATCTACCCAACAGCCGCTGGAATAGTGCGGAATCCTATTCCAGGGTTTTCCAATCGAAATCAACAGCAACCGTGGTGATTCGATGGTGTAGGAAGAACTTGTAGACAAGAATCGAACACCACGGGTTGAGAATCGAACTTGGACGATCAATGGCCGCTCTAATCTCCTAGGGTTTGACTCTGGAATCTCAGGAAAGAAGGAAGGCTCTGGAAAAGTTAGTATTGAAATGATTTGAACCAATATATATAGGCATTAGTCATTCGGCCGAATGAGAGGCCGAAGCAACTCATTCGGCGAATGGCTTCTGTCGAATAAGTAATTCAGTCGAATGAGTCATTCAGCGAATGACTCATTCGACGAATGTAGACATACTCTATTCTCATTCGCCGAATGACTTCATACTCTAGAGTCATTCGGCCGAATGAGCAATACTCATACTCAATTAACAATAAACCAAATCACCCAATCAAATAATCAAATAGTTAAACATAAACATTAAGAAGAATATATAAAAAGACAACTTCCATTAATAACTTGAATTTTACATGATAAGTAGTACAAAATAGAACTAGGGACATTACATGTATCAACAAACTCCCCCTTGGACCTAGTTCAACTCTTGGAAGTGTCTTTCTTGAAATACTTTGCCGAGATAGCTTTCCAGTCAGCTCCAGCATGAACCTTTAAACATATGCAGATTCGGATCACTCTCATGAACTGAAGTGCCTGTTCCATATCCTGTACGTCGAAGAAAATCTGATGACGATACAGTGCTATAACATCTTTGTGGGACAAGTTAGTCAACCACATAGGCTCAAATATCCTGACAGTCTCCCACTGCTTATCCTTGCACAACACAATCACAGCCTCGCCAGTGCGCCCATCATAATACCACCATCGGAAGCCATCCATAAAGTCTTGTCGCATTTTCCGTAAAGGAATCTTCTTCAAAACTCTAGGGGAAGCCACTTCAGGATAACCTTATGCTTTCGGGTGTATCCATCAATTTCTGGCAAATAATAACGTTCAGGCTGTTGGGGCTGAAAGTTCACCCATCTCTTTCTGTACTCATACTGGATTTGCCTCGAAAACCAGGCAGACATCCCTGAGTCTTCACTGTATAGTAACTTAAGACGTGCTAATTGATTAACTTCAAAGCCCGGCAACGTCTTGAAATCATGAGGGTGCTTGAAGTAATCAATTCCCTTCTCTCTCTTCACAGCATAGCAACCAAGGTCGTGAAAGTATGCCCAGCTCAATATTTGACCTCTAGCTTTGTAGCCTTTGGTTCTGTAAACTTTCTTGTGTGTAGCTGGCATCTTCTCGGTGCTTTGTTTCTTCAAGGTCACCCAGTAGGCCTCCCATTCTTCTTTTCTTTTCTTTTGTTCATCGGCTTCGGATTTGCTTGCTTCAACTTGTTCTTCCAGATATCTGACCAAAAGATCCTCTGTTTCTTGATCAAATGGTTCAGTGAATGTAGGCAACTCATCCTCAGCCGATGTGTACTTGGGATATTCCTCATCAGTGATATCCTCCAAAATAACTTCATCAATATCATCAAAAATTTCTGGCTCTGGCTCATCAACAAAAGGAACAGAGGTATCGTCAGTGATCACCTCATCAGGATTTAACCTGAACAGTTCAGCAATTTGTTCCTTTGTCAAGCAGTGAATGATTTCTCCCTCCTTCTTGTCATAGCTGACTGAGTGCTGTATGATGCCTTGAGTGTCCAAAATCATGGTAAGAGTCTCTTCTAACTGACGTCTCAAAGGCACAGCTTCTACTTCCTCAGTAGCTTCTGGTTCGGCTGTCTTTGAGGGAGACGAAGGAGGAG
Source organism: Mikania micrantha (assembly GCA_009363875.1). NCBI lineage: Eukaryota > Viridiplantae > Streptophyta > Magnoliopsida > Asterales > Asteraceae > Mikania > Mikania micrantha. The sequence goes on along the minus strand of CM018694.1, from coordinate 50,140,635 downwards.
GAGCCTGAGACTTCTTGTCGTTGGCCTTTTTGGACCGGATCTCAGATGAAGGAGGGGCTTGATCATCATCGTCATCATCATCATCAGTACTTGATGATTCAGAAGACCCACTCCCAGATCCGTCCTGATCATCATCTTTATCAGATTCTTCATAGTCAACCTTTTCCTCATCAGATTCTGCTTCCTCTTCTTCCTCTTCTTCCTCTTCTTCTTCCTTTGTTTTCTCAGAATCTGAATCATTGGAGCGGGTTTCTGTACCCTCAAGCCTGGGAGTGCCTTCCTTGGAACTTTCAACTAGTTCAGCAAGTCGAGCATTTTCCGCTTCTAGTAGCAGAATCCGTTCATTGAAACCAGTGGCAGTCAGTGCCAACTGGTTGTGCTCATCGATATACTTTAGCAGCTGCTCTTCTTGTTGAGCAGAACGAGCTCTAAGATCAGCTCGTTGATCAGCTGCCTGCAGCAACAAGGCATCCTGATCATTGATCCTTTGTGTGAGCTGAGCTATCTTGTTCTCCTGCTCCATGTTTTTCTCCATCAGTCTAAGAACCATACTGTTCAGTGTGCTCAGCTGATCAACAACTGAAACAGTAGGTATGAACATGTCAGCTCGAGATGTAGAGGGGCCAGCAGAAGCAACAACATAAACAGGATTATGAGTAATAGGAGTGGTCAGCGGAGCAATAGTAGTATGTGAGGGAACAGCCCTTGACCGTGTCAGTGAAGAAACTGAAACAGCTGCTACTGATGTAACAGTAGTTGTAGCAGCTGTAGTCAGTTCTGACCTCCTTTGAAAAGAGAACCTCGATCTCTTTCCTCTCCCGGCTCGGGAGGATGTAGGCTGAGAAGTAGCAGTAGAAACAGTCACTGTAACTGGTGCTGAAGACCGAGGTGGAGGAGACAAATCAAATTCTGGAATGAACAATGGATCAGCAATCTCCTCTAACTCAGCTTCACTTCTCTTTCTCTTCCTCATCTCCATCTTTCCTCCTTCCATCACTTTCTCAAACTCATCATCATGAGTCTTTTCAGAATCAGAACCTTCGTCATCACCCTCACCTTCTTCAACTTCCTCTTCACTTGAGTCCTCAGACTCATCATCACCTTCAGCAGAAAGAGGGACTATAGTATCAATATGAGCAGACACTGTGGAGGTAGTAGTAATCAAGAAATCTAGCTCCAACAGTGAATCAACATCAACCTCCTCATCTGCTACAGAAGTGCTAACACCAGTAGTAGAAACAACCTCCCCAACAACAGTGCTCACAACAACACTAGCACTCACATCATCACCACCTGCACTAGCTCCAGTATCACCAGCATCACCAGCACCACTACCACCTGCATCATCATCATTTCCTCCATCACTATCACCACCATCATCTGGTACAACAATGTCCTCAACATCAGAATCAGAATCATCGTGCCTCCATTTACGACCAGCAGGAGCTCGATAATCTGGCCTAGAAAGATGACCAAATAAAGATCGGGTAGCTGGCTTCCTCTCTTTCCCTCTGTATGACAAGACTCTGTTCAGAGTAGTGTCATTCATATGCTCTAGACGGACAATGTCAGCATTGATCTTTGGCAGATCCGGAACTTGAGCATCTATAATCTGTTGCAGAAATCGAGGATACATCAGAAATTTCTTGTCTCCCTTCAAGACAACGTTCTCCTTCATGTGTATGAAAATCATCTCAGAGAAGTTGAACGGCTTGTTCAGCACCAAAGCAGCAAAAGCACACTGTATTGTCTCTCGCATATCATCGAATCCACCTCTCCTTGATCCGAGACAGTGAACCAGAACGTGTGCGAGATATTTGAATTGAGGAGACATGAATGCTTTGTTGAGAATTCCTGCTCCAATATCACCTTCGTACTTGCATCTCAGAAAGCAACCACGAACTAAGAAACGATCTAGCAGAGATGGCTGATCGGGAGTATCCTGAAATCCACACACTCTCCTTATGTGCTCAGCGGACACAACAACATCATGTCCTAGCACCTTCCCTCTGATAACGGTAGGCTCAGCCTCACAATCTATGTCTGCGGAAGACCAGAAGTCTTGCTGATGGGAGTGGTAGGGTACATGTAAGGTAGATATAGCTGTAAAAATCCTCGAACGCCGAAGAAAAGTGATAATCTCTGAGTAGTGTTTGGCGTTCGGTGTGTTGAGATCCAAATGAGCACAAATGTTATGCTTTGGCACAGACTTGTAACCTGCCATACTGAAAAACAAAAATTAAACATGTTAGTGCAATTCAGTTGAACAGAAAACATAAATCAGAAAAACAAAATCATCTTAAACACTTTGGTCGAATGAGAGTCATTCTGCCGAATGAGACCTTTGGTCGAATGACCCATACGCCGAATGAGATTCATTCGTCGAATAAACATCATTCGCCGAATAAGCTATAAGCTAAGATGGTCATTCGTCGAATGAGCTATTCGCCGAATGAGTCTCATTCGCCGAATGAGTCATTCGCCGAATGAAGACATTCGGCAGCCAGTTTGAATTCAAAAACCCCTTTTTCAAAACACTCAAATCAGTCTACAAAATTTACATATACATGCTCAGAATCGACCGATTAAGAGATTTAAAACAGATCTTAGGTGGTTTCATGTCCATATTGATCATTTATTTACAAGGTGATTAAAGAAACCCTAGAATCTAAAAATTTGATCTGTTCTTGATGATTTCACGGTTGGAAATCTCTGATAATCATTCTCCAAGTACCTGAGATGAAAATAAACAATGTTATGAGCAGCAGGATCAAAAAAATGACGAGGAAAAGGACGACTGAAGAGAGAAGGTGTTTCGGCGAATGTCGCACACAGTGAGTCGGCGAAAGAGAAAAAGGTCGAATGAGTTTCATTCACCCGATAGACTGTTATATACCCACAATCATTCGCCGAATGAGACAGACGAAAGGTCGGTTGAAACTCAGACACATTCACCGAATGTGATTGACGAATGAGTCATTCGTCACCACTCATTCGCCGAATGTGAATGTCGAATGAGACATTCGACACATCTCATTCGTCGAATGAGAGAAACTTGGTCTGATTGATTCGGTCGAATGACTCATTCGCAGAATGAGGTCATTCGGCCGAATGAATGAAATTTACCTCTCATTCGGACGAATGAGAGATTTTAACACCCAAAACACAAAATTTTTCAATATTTAGCATTTTGAACATCAAAATTTTGACAATTATGAAGATATGTCTGATTGGTTCAGGATTCAAATGTGACAAACATCTGAATCTACAAATGATCATCTAAAATAAAATTTAAAATAGAAAATATTTTTGTATTTTTCTGAAACAACAAATACGACTGTACAAACAATAACTAAAGACAAATAAACACATATTTTTGTGAGAGATTCACTGATAAAATAACACATACTTCTAATCACATCACATTATTTTCAATGAATGCTTCACTTCAAACACAAGTTTATTATGATACGATTACTGATATATTTGTCCAATTCTAAACCAAACAATACTCAATACTAAACAAACTTTATGATCACTCATATTTTCAGATCGAGTTTCCCATTTCATTTCACCATTAAAGATCAAAATCAGTTTAAAACTCATTTCTGCATATCTTAATACCAGTCATCATAAATTCAATAAGATTTCAACATTATTATCTTTTAGTAATTTTCATGTTCTATCCAAATGTACGGCTTCAGCTAGGTTTATACCAGCAATATGGCACGTGTATGGAATCGAACTTAATTTGTTCAAGTATTTCTCAAGCTTAATACCAGCTTGCATTAGGTTTTCTTCAAGCTTAATACCAGCTTGTTTTTCTTTTTCTTCAAGCTTAATACCAGCTTGTTCTTGTTTTTCTTTTTCTTCAAGCTTAATACCAGCTTGCTTTTATTTTTGTTTAAAACCTCATTTGATTCCATGATAACCGGTGTATGCTTGATTTAAGTCGAAAACTATTTCTCACTTAAATGGTTTAACAAAACAGATCCCACTGATCAGACTGTCTAAGATATCACAAAGTGTTTATACATTTTGTAGAGTCGGCCTATCAGTACATCCCATCACAATTTTCTTGTGTTTAATGCTTATACATTCATTTCTGCTTCTATGACATAATAGATTAATGTATTACTTTATAAAGAAAACCATCTCAATTTTTAATTTTTCTATTGTTTTTGTATTTTCAATTTTTCAAATGTTTTTGGTTTTTCAATTTGCATATATCTCCCCCTAAAAACCTAAAAACATAAAATCTTTTTGAGTTTTTGTATATAGAAGAAACTAGACAAGAAAATTAAAATAAAATTAACTAAACAAAACAAAAGCTATTTAAGAAAGACGATGATCATTTGTTAGATTCAGATGAAGATAGGACTTCATCCTTTTGGAAAACACCATTAGCCGATAACAGATATAGAAATCTGGGTTTATCAAAAGCTTTTGTGAAAAGATCGGCTTTCTGGTGTTCGGTGTGAATTTTAACAACATCGATTAATTTCTTTTCAAAACAATCACGTATGAAGTGATATTTAATGTCGATGTGTTTTGTTTTGGAGTGCTGAACAGGATTCTTAGTGACAGCTATGGCAGCAGTATTATCAACATAGATAGGAGTGTTAGAAAAATGTAACCCATAGTCCCTGAGTTGCTGTTGTATCCAGATGATTTGAGAACAGCAACTAGCAGCAGCAATGTATTCAGCTTCACAGGTTGAAGTAGACACCGACGTCTGCTTCTTGCACTGCCAGGTAACTAATCAGGTTCCAAAGAACTGACATCCAACTGACATCCTGCAGATGTTGACTTGAAGTCTCTTTTGCAGCCACCATAATCAGAGTCACTGTATGCAATGAGCTCAAAGTTATCATCATTAGGGTACCATAAACCAAGATCCGGTGTACCCTTCAGATAACGCATAATCCTTTTGACAGCAATGAGATGAGATACTCTTGGTTTTGACTGATAGCGTGCACACAAGCAAGTAGCGAACATGATATCTGGCCGAGAAGCAGTGAGATACATAAGAGATCCGATCATTCCTCGGTACAGAGTGGCATCAATTAACTCCCCCTTTTCATCTGGAGTAATCCCGTGATTAATCGCCAGTGGGTACCAGCAGGCTTTGCATCAGACATACTGAACCGGCTCAGAATGTCACCAACATATTTGGTTTGATGAATGAAAATCCCTGCCTCAGACTGATCCACCTGCAATCCTAAGAAAAACTTCATCTCTCCCATTGAGCTCATTTCAAATTTCTCTTTCATAACCTTCTCGAATTCCTTACACAGACTATCATTAGTGGAACCAAAGATTATGTCGTCCACATACACTTGCACCAAGAGCAAATCACCGTCCTTCTCATGAATGAATAATGTGCAGTCAATGACACCTCTTCTGAACCCGTTATTCAGAAGGTGAGTAGAAAGTGTCTCATACCACGCTCGCGGAGCTTGATGCAATCCATATAAAGCCTTGTCTAGCTTGTAGACTTGGTCACGATTCAATGGATCCTCAAACCCGGGAGGTTGACTGACATATACTGTTTCACTGATCACACCATGAAGGAACGCACTCTTGACATCCATTTGATACACCTTAAACTTCTTAAAGGATGCATAAGCCAAGAAGATACGAATTGCTTCGAGTCTAGCAACCGGAGCAAACACCTCATTGTAGTCCAAACCCTCTATCTGTCTGAATCCTTGAACCACCAGACGTGCCTTGTTTCGCACTATGATCCCGTGATCATCTTTCTTGCAACGAAGAACCCATCGAGTGCCAATGACTTTTGCACCTTTTGGTCTGTCAACCAATTGCCAGACACCTAACTTTTTGAACTGTAGAAGTTCTTCTTGCATTGCATCAACCCAGGATTCTTCCTTGAGAGCTTCAGTGACAGTACGTGGTTCAACTTGAGAAATAAAGCAGGAATGAGCACAAAAGCTTACATCTGCAAAATCAAGAATGTCAGCAAGACCGCCTGAAGAAATCTGATTTCGAGTCTTCACTCCATCCAAAGGACTCCCAATAATATTTTCTGAGGATGAATGCGGTTAATTCGTCCAACAGGATGAGCTGGAACCTCAACCTCAGGATCTAGGTTATTCAGATTCAAATCCTCAAGACCTGGTACAAGATTATCAACACCTGGTTCAGGAGCAGCCGGATGAGGATGATTGTCATCTGTGTCTGAGCTGTCATCATGTATCTGTGTGGTTGGAACAGATGCAGAGGAAGGTTGCATAGGTTCATCAGGTGCATTCTGTGCATCATACAGCATCTGAACTGCAACATCTTCATCTGAATACATGGGGGCCATATTGAATGAATCAAAAAGACTAGAATAATCAAACATCCAATCTGGGCCTTTTCCAGGTGGGGGCATAGAATATTTCTGAACATCAACATGGTACCACTCCTCCACATTATGAGTTGAAATGTTGTAAACTCTTTTATTTGGAGTGCTGTACCCAAGAAAGTACCCTTCTTCCACCTTCTCATTGAACTTGCCCTGCTCATGTTTCTTAAGCATAGTGCACGGTGCACCAAACGGTTCAAGATACTTAAGATTTGGCTTTCTGTTATGGAGCAGTTCAAAGCAAGTCTTCCCATGTCTTTTCACAATGAGAACCCGGTTCAATGTATAGCAAGCATTTGCTACAGCTTCATTCCAGAACTGAACCGGCAGAGATGAATCAGCAAGCATGGTTCTAGCAGCCTCAATCAATGTCCTATTTTTGCGTTCAGCAACACCATTCATTTGTGGAACATATGGAGCACTAAACTGTTGCACAATGCCTTTTGCATTACAAAAATTCTCCATGTTGTGATTTTTGAACTCCGTTCCATTATCTGTTCGAAACTGACGAATCTTGAGCTTATAAAGTGATTCAAGTTTGGTAACCAACACTTGAATGCAATCAAACGTTTCAGATTTCTCCTTCAAAAAGAAAACCCAAGAATATCTGGAATACTCATCAGTGATGACAAGACAGTATTGATCTCCAGCAATACTCTTCCGATTCACAGGACCAAACAAATCCATATGGAGAAGCTCAAGAGGAACATTGATTGAATGAAACTTTTTCAGCTTGTGAGACTGCTTAGATTGCTTTCCCTTTTTGCAAGATACACAGATATCAGACAGCTTAAAATTCTTTAGGCTAACTCCCTCAACCAGACTATTATGAACCAAATGATTCATCTTGCGTAAACTCAAATGACCCATCCTCTTATGCCAAAGGATTGAATCTTTCTCAGTTGCCTTTGTCATAAAACATGAAGCTGTGGAGGATGTAGTTGAAGCTGTGGCCATGTTGAGAACATATAAGTCTTGCTTTCTGGGAGCGGACATCAAAATCCAATCTTCAGGAATCTTAACACCTTGCTTTAGAATGTAGCATTTGGAATCATCAAATAGCACTTTGTACTCTTTGTCACAGATTTGTGAAACTGAGAGAAGATTGTTTTCCAACTGTTTAACATATCTGACTTTATCAAATGAAACTTGCCCATTTGTCAAAATTCCCTCTCCAGTAATGAATCCGCCTTTGTCACCGGCAAAAGATACATATCCACCGCGAACTGCATTCACATTGGTGAGCAAAGAAATATCACCAGTCATGTGCCTGGAAGCCCCACTATCAACTATCCAATTGCTGTTAACTCCAGCTTTTGGGGCAACCTGCACAACAAAGAGACAATCAGTTCACTTTGGGAACCCAAGCCTTTACAGTCTTGGGTTGACCCAGAGAGTCTCGGATCCATACATCAATCCATTTACCATCTGGAAGAGGCTTATCTGAGATATGTGGAACTGAATCCTCAGATGGTTTAACTTTCCAGATTGCATTTTTATCAAAGGAATTTTTCAGATAAATGGATGATGTTTTTGCTTGGTTAACTTTAAGCACAATTGGAACATCCAAAGTTTTCAGTTTCTCTTTACCCTTGTCTAAAAATTTTGTCTGGATTTGTTGTTTGGGTTTTGTTAGAACATGCTTAGTTACAGATTTTACAGGTTTGGTTAAAGCAGAATTCAGTTTTCTGAAAGAAACAACCTTTGGTCTGATCAAATGAGGGCAAAATCTAACAATGTGCCCAGTTTCACCACATTCAAAACAAACTTTTTCACCCTTTTTATGAAAATGTTTTAAATCAGAAAATGATTTGTGATGTGATTTAAAAATATTTGTTTTCAAGTTGTCTTGATTAAAACCCAATCCTTTTGTCCCTTTGTTACCAACAAAAGCTGACTTGGTAACACACTTAGCTTCAGACTCTTGTGAAGCTTTTACAAAGCCCAATTCTTTGTAAATCTTTGAGTTGCAGATTGGGTCACCTTTCATGACAACAGGGGTTTGATTCTGAGTAGTACTATATTTAGGTGAATAATCTGATTCATCCTCAGAATCTGAGACCCAATCTTCAACCATTCCATCCACCCGAGATCCCTCAGACTTTGATAAACTCTGATTTGTACTCAGACCAATTGGATCAATTACTAATGGAGTAGTGACTTGAAAATCCTTAACGTCTTTGTCATTTGGTGTATTGACAAAGGCGTTGAGGATTGGTGGAGGACAATTCTGATAGTTAACCTTTCCCTTTCCCTGTTGATCAGTACCCCTACTGATCATGTGCTCAATAATATAAGATGAGCTCTCATAGCTCTTGAGCTTCTGTCCTAGGGTCTCATAGTCACACTCGACTATTGCTAACTTCTTCTTGATCTCATTGATGGTATTGAGATAAGAAGTTATAGCATCTTGCTTATTCAGCACTGCGATCTCGGCCTCATGCAATTGTCTATTTAAAAGATCAATTTTAGCTTGAAAATCTTTTTCATTAGATTTTAAAACTTTGTTAGCTTCAATGCATAAGTCGAGATCGTTCATCAAAGCACTATTATGTGTCTGATAAGCAAGGACCTTACTCCTAAGGTCAACACAATTAAAACACTCTGAATGTGAAGATGAACAATCGGTGTATACCTGCTCAGACTCTGATGAAGCAGAAGAATTAACCATCAAGGCAAATTGAGTAGTAGAGTCATCCAGTTCTGCATCAGAATCCTGAGTGTCTGAATCTGTCATGCTGTCAGACTCTAAGCTTGATGCTTTAGTATCCTTTATCTCTGTTTCTCCCAAAGTGCTGTCCTCACTGTGATCTACAACCTGTTGAATCTTAGCAACACAAGCTTTGTCTTGTTCTCCTTGATCTGTATTGAATCTGAAATCCCAGTTCACCCCTTCATCCTGTTGTACCATCAAAGCTTTGCTTGCAGAAGATGAAGAACCAGCTTGAGTAGGAGAATCAATGGGAACCAATCTCCTTTCTGGATTTGAAGTAGTAGATTTCTGTTGCTGAAATGGATTCTTGTTGCCTGCTTTCTTCGGTTGCTTGCACTGTCTGGCAAAATGGCCCTTCTCTCCACAGTTGTAGCATGTCACCGATGCCATATCAAATCCAAACTTAGACTCCTTGTTTAAATTTATGTCTTTACCAGTTCTCTTCACAAAATCCTTAGCTCTTCTCACAGCACTTGCCAAAGCCCACATAATATCAATCCTTTCCATGTCATCAGGATCTATCTGAGAATAGTCATCATTGGTCAAATAAGGATTCCCGATCTGACCAGCAACTAAACCATCATATGAGCTAACCAATGTAGACAAAAGACCCATATGCTCTTTAGCAATCTCCACAGTGACCTTGTCAAAGTTGTCTGTTTTCAGACTGGCAGTAGGCTGATGATGCTCTTTTTGTGAACTGGATGAAGATGACTGACTGAATTGAATCTGAGTCGTAGATGGAGCTTCAGATGTCTGAGAAACAAAAGCAGTCTTTAAAGGAGCATGAGTAGTTGATTTATCAACTGTGGGAGTAGAATAGTATAAGGAGGGGTCCTGAACTTGAACTACTCTCTTGGCTTTCCATTTGTTTTCTATCTCCTGCTCTTTCAGCTTCTGAATGAAATCATTTATATCCATATGTGCCAGCATCTGGTTCTGCTTGAGTACCATCAAGAATGACTCCCACTTTGGAGGTAGAGCATCCGCCAAACACTGAATTTTCTCTTGAGTAGTAGTCTTGACCTCATGATTGAATAACTCGCTCAAAAGATGATAAAACCTAGCAACCAGTTCATCCAGTGACTCATTTCCCACATACATAAAGCTATTGAATTCCTTTCTCAATGCTTTTGACTTAATGCTCTTTAAAGCATCATTCCCTTCATATCTTTGTTGCAAAGCATCCCATAAATACTTGGAAGATGTAAACTGTCTAAACTGATGGAAGATATCAGTAGCAATGGACTGTGATAAAATAGCATAAGCTTTCTTCTCATAGTCATAAAGCTTCCTTTGAGGCTCAGTCATCCGTGTGACTAGCATAGGAGTTCCATCTTCATTTAGAGGCCTCAGATAACCTCCTTCAATCATCATCCATAGATTTGTATCCACCCCATTAATGTGAATCTCAAACCTATACTTCCAATGAGGATAATCGTCTAAGGTTAGTAACTTAGGAGCTTTGTTGGAGTTCCCCGTCTCATTCTCTGTTAACAGTAGAGTCTGAATACGATGATTCTGGTTTGCCATAAGTGCTAAATCCTCCATATAATCAGAAATGATAAAATCCAATACTTAGAAAAATTTTCAGAATGAAGGGCCGAATGAAGATGATTATGGCGAATGAATGATCGAATAAGGTGATTCGCCGAATGACAGTAGAGTATGATGCTATTCGCCGAATGACTGGTCGAAAGAAGGCTATTCGCCGAATGACTGGAATGAAAGAGCTATTCGACGAATGAGTGCTATTCGGCAAATGAAGACTGATTCGGCCTAACTTATTCGGCCGCAATAGTCATTCGGGCGATCCGGGGTTTTCAATAACGAAAATCGTGATAACTAGCTATTTTGACCAAATCTATGCACCAAATTTGGTACAGAACATCATGACATGATAATCAACCAATTGGAAAAAGGTTTTGACAAACACACCACAAAAACCCACGGATTTGCAATGAAATAGTGACTTGGAGAACAAGAAACTTAGGGTTTATGAAAGTTACGAAAATTAGGGTTTTGGAAAACTAAGATCCGATGATTTAGAGTGGAAATAGAGTAGAATCTAGAGCCAATGCTCTGATACCACTTTGTCGGACCTTCAAGGAGCTCGGAAACAATCTGATTCCTATGGAAATCTACCCAACAGCCGCTGGAATACTGCGGAATCCTATTCCAGGGTTTTCCAATCGAAATCAACAGCAACCGTGGTGATTCGATGGTGTAGGAAGAACTTGTAGACAAGAATCGAACACCACGGGTTGAGAATCGAACTTGGACGATCAATGGCCGCTCAAATCTCCTAGGGTTTGACTCTGGAATCTCAGGAAAGAAGGAAGGCTCTAGAAAAGTTAGTATTGAAATGATTTGAACCAGTATATATAGGCATTAGTCATTCGGCCGAATGAGAGGCCGAAGCAACTCATTCGGCGAATGGCTTCTGTCGAATAAGTAATTCAGTCGAATGAGTCATTCGGCGAATGACTCATTCGACGAATGTAGACTTACTCTATTCTCATTCGCCGAATGACTTCATACTCTAGAGTCATTCGGCCGAATGAGCAATACTCATACTCAATTAAACAATAAACCAAATCACCCAATCAAATAATCAAATAGTTAAACATAAACATTAAGAACAATATATAAAAAGACAACTTCCATTAATAACTTGAATTTTACATGATAAGTAGTACAAAATAGAACTAGGGACATTACATGTATCAACAAACTCCCCCTTGGACCTAGTTCAACTCTTGGAAGTGTCTTTCTTGAAATACTTTGCCGAGATAGCTTTCCAGTCAGCTCCAGCATGAACCTTTAAACATATGCAGATTCGGATCACTCTCATGAACTGAAGTGCCTGTTCCATATCCTGTACGTCGAAGAAAATCTGATGACGATACAGTGCTATAACCTTATAAATGCAAACAACGTGTAAACAATACATGAGCGTGAAAACTACAACAAGAACAATCCAAGAGCGCGTGCATTCATTCTTTTTAAGCTAAGTCAACCCTACAACAACAAGGTGAGTTCATATGCCCCTTTTACTTTAATCTTTACTGATTTTAAACTCTCGGGGCTGAGAAACATGTTTACTTTTATTTATTTAAAAGTCTTGCTTAACATGTTATTTATACATTGATTTCGATAATATTAAACTGTTTATTATCGCTTATCATTGTATGCATGATTGTATGATCATGAGATAACAGGGAAACTTAGATGAATATGATAATGTAATTTCATAATCATCACCACATTAGAATAACATAGTTGTAAGATTATATCTTATAACACTGGTTATTCCTACATGAGTAAACATTGAGACAATTTATACACAAACAAACAATGAGAACTACTACAGTGAAACATGTTGACACTTCACAGCACATGAATGATTAGTAGATAAAATATCTTCTTAATATCATTCCACATCATAATGGATCAAGTGTCATAAGTCAATTTCTTATAACACTTAATCTACACCCTAAAAACATACTATGTGATAGTATGATCGCATTGATTCTTTAACCGCCATGCATGACTTAAAAGTATTAAAACTTGTTCTTAATACGGTTTAAGGATGTTATGGTGATCATATGGGTTCACACGAATGATGTCATGATAACGTAACTTCATGATGCCAATATCATTCGTATTATGATTTACATAACGTAATAAGACAAGTTCTTATTCGACTTTGTTAATCACATTGAGATCAGTAACAGCGCAGATGTACATCATCCATCGTTACCTGTGGACTAGTAGACTGAGGAATTTATTTTCTCTCATGTCATATTATTAGTAACAGTTTCGATGAACTCATTGGGATTCACACGGCGGGATAGAGGTAAATCGGGTGCATTGTAAATGGACTCCTTTTGGTCTCTATACGTTGCATTGAGATTACATTACAAATAGTTAACTTACACTTTTAATATTTAAAAGTGAAATAACAGTTAACCCCACAAACTATAGAATAATACAAGGAACATATTGAATAAATCTAATATCCTTAACATATAAAAGAGTTATCAATACCTCGGTTTGATGACTATAACTGTATTATTATATTATTCTATACATGAGAGCACAGGTGATCAAAGATGAGATAAACATGGGAATTGAGAATGGAAATCAATAGTTGTATTGCAAGTAGTGTGGAGTTCTAGTGGTGATGTGGTGGGATGTTGGCTAGGGCTTAGTTCCCTTACATATGCCCTATATATAAGCATCACTACTAGGACGATATAATACTTGTAAATATAACTATTGAGAAGCCATTGGGTGAACAGGTGAACATACTACATACAAGTAACATTATTATCGTTGTGAATGTGCATGTGAATGAATCAAGGTTTTCAATTTACTTACTTATGAACTCACCAACCTAGTGTTGACTTTGTTTAAATACATGTTTTCTCAGGTGATGAACAGGTGTAGACACTTACATGCAAAGATTTAGCTAGTGGACTTTTAGAAGACCTAGCTTACTTTTGATTGCATACTTTTGGGATGACAAAACAGTGAATCACTTTTGTATATCTTGTACAGATACAAGATATAAACTCATTGATTCTTTTGATTAGATTTACTTGGTTAAATTATGATGGAACAATGTAATTTAACTTTGTAATTCTATTTCATGTCATGTTAGCATTTCTTATTTATATCTCATGTGCTATGTAAACAATCTGATCATTTGATTATCACTCATGATATCGCGCCCCGGGAACCTTCCGCCCGACGGGAAAACCCGATCCGTTCCCGCCGGCCTGAGGTGTGATAGATTGGTATCAGAGCCATGGTTATAGAGAAATATAGGTCATATTGTTTCAAACGGTTTGGCCTAGACTATAACCTAGGGACCTTCATGTAGAAAACACAGGACATTGAAATTATTTGCATCCGCTACATCGCTTGAACATGAATACTAACCGATGATTTCCGGTTAGGATTGACATGACACAGGGACAACCACCATCACCACCTCATTCCCCTCTACCCGAGGTGGAACCAGCGACTGCTGCACTGGCAACCTTGATTACTGAGCAATTGCTTGCAATCATTCCTGAGATCATCAATAGGATCAGGAGCAGCGAAGAGTATGCCAGGGGTTTCCCACCTGTCACCACCAAGGGAAAGAAACCTGCGGAAGGTGACACCAACGGGAAACACAAATATTGTTCTACTAAAAAGCGAAAGGGACCTATGAACTACACTGAGGCCACACCTATCAGTCAGGTCATGCCAGACCCGACTGTCATGGGTGGCAAGATTTACAAGGGAAAGGCCCCTCTTTGTCAACTCTGCCAATATCATCACCATGACAGAAACCAGTGTCGTCAGATACACTTTGTGGAAAAATAGGTAAATGGGCTGCTTATTGGAAAACCTCAATGAGGTCAACTCTCCGTCAATACACAGGTAATCACCCCAATTGTCACAAATGCGGATTTCATCATGCTAGGAACAATCCATGCAGCCATTGTCTGAACTGTGGAAAGAAGGGGCACCTGATTCACCGATGTCGAAGCCTTCCAACACAGAATCAGAATCATAGAGCAAGCACATCTACTTCCCCTCAATACAAAAACCACTGGTACACCTGCGGAATAGTTGGACATTTCGCAAGAGACTGCCCTATGAGGAAGTCTCCAGCAACTCCAACAGTTCCGACTGCATCAGCCAACACCGAGGAACTACTCGCCCTACCAGCACCAGAGGTGCACACGGAGTCGGATGACTCCGAAGGTATGTCATTTTTATCATGTGTATTAAATTATGTAGGATATTAAAATGTTATATATATTATAGGGAATTAGTAACATAACTAAGGATAACTATAGATTAAGTAGGTGCCAATTAGATAATAGAATGTAGCATAATTAATATCTACACTTGAATGGAGAACGATCAAATTCGGGAGATTCATGGAGATCAAGCAAAACGCAGTGGCGAGATAACATCGTGCATGAAGGCACTCAAGGGCTTATGAAAACAATGTAACACCCCTCTAGCACACGTGGTGGAGAAAGACAAGAAAGCGATCAAGATTCAAGATGTACTAATTGTGAGAGACTTGGCAGAAGTAATTCTGGATGACTTACCGGGACTGTCACCCGAGCGATCGGTGCAGTTCCAAATCGATCTGATTCCGGGAGCGACTCCTGTAGCTAAGTCTCCCTATAGACTCGCACCATCTGAGATGCAAGAGATGTCCAATCAATTGCAGGAGCTACTTGATAATGGATTCATCCGACCGAGCTTTTCCCCGTGGGGAGCTCCGGTTCTTTTTGGAAAAAGAAGGATGGAACTTTCAGGATGTGCATTGATTATAGAGAGCTCAACAAACTTACCATCAAGAATCGGTACCGTTACCGAGGATTGATGATTTGTTTGATCAGTTACAGGGAGCACAGTACTTTTCAAAGATAGACCTGAGATCAGGCTATCATCAGCTCCGGATTCAAGAGGATGACATATCAAAGACGGCTTTTCGTACCCGATATGGTCATTACGAGTTCATGGTGATGCCATTCGGATTGATGAACGCACCGGCTGTGTTCATGGATTTGATGAACCGGGTGTGCAAGCCATACCTAGATCAGTTTGTTATCGTCTTTATTGATGATATACTGATTTATTCAAAGAACAAGAAGGAACATCAGCAACACCTCAAGACAGTTTTGGAGCTTCTGAAAGAAGAACAACTTTATGCCAAATTCTCCAAGTGTGAATTTTGGTTAAAGGAAGTTCAATTTTTGGGTCACGTGATTAACAGTGATGGTATTCACGTGGATCCTGCCAAGATTGAGGCTATCAAGAACTGGGATGTGCCTACGACACCAACAGAAATCCGATCATTCTTGGGATTGGCGGGTTATTACAGGAGATTCATCTCGAATTTTTCTAAGATAGCTTTGCCTCTCACCAAGCTCACACAGAAGTCTGAACCTTTTGTGTGGACTCATAAACAAGAGGAGGCATTTCAGACACTGAAACAAAGATTGTGCAATGCTCCAATCTTAACACTCCCAGAAGGCAATGATGATTTTGTAGTTTATTGTGATGCTTCCCATCAGGGACTCGGATGTGTTTTGATGCAACGAGACAAGGTCATTGC
The DNA here is from genome assembly GCA_009363875.1 of Mikania micrantha. NCBI lineage: Eukaryota > Viridiplantae > Streptophyta > Magnoliopsida > Asterales > Asteraceae > Mikania > Mikania micrantha. Next base: position 50,124,420 of record CM018694.1, on the reverse strand, counting down.
TTATGCCTCACGACAACTGAAGATACATGAGAAGAATTACACAACACACGATCTCGAACTGGGAGCTGTTGTATTTGCATTAAAGATTTGGAGACACTACCTTTATGGTACCAAGTGCACTATCTTCACAGATCACAAGAGCTTACAACACATATTTGATCAGAAGGAGCTTAACATGAGACAGAGACTTTGGGTTGAGCTTCTGAACGACTATGATTGTGTAATCAAATACCATCCGGGCAAAGCAAATGTTGTCGCAGATGCTTTGAGACAAAAGGAAAGAGTCAAACCCTTACGCGTTCGCGCAATGGGAATGACAGTGCAAACAAGTTTGAGATATCACATTCTATAAGCACAACAGGAAGCAGTAGCAAGAGACAACTTGAAACGCGAGCTCGATTGTGGAGCCGAGAAACATTTCAAGACGAAACAGGAGGGAGTTATCTACTATCTGGATCGTGTCTAGATTCCAGCAATAGACGAACTTCGAACACTCATACTTGACGAGGCACACAAGACACGTTACTCAGTTCATCCTGGTGCCGATAAGATGTACCAAGATCTTAGGTCATTTTATTGGTGGCCGAGTATGAAGAAAGACATTGCCACTTATGTTGGTAAATGTATTACATGCGTATCCCTATTGTAAAGGTTCGATGGAACTCCAAGCGTGGACCAGAATTTACTTGGGAGCGCGAGGACAACATGAAAGCAAAGTATCCACATCTGTTCGAGAAGTAAAGCCCGACCTTTATGCTTAAATTTCGGGACGAAATTTCTTTAACAAGGAGAGACTGTGACAACTAGTACCTGACCGGCCGGCAAGTCCGTACGGTACGTGTACTTGCAAACAGTAACTATGTGTATTTACATGTGTGTAAACAGTGTTTGTAATATCAGAAATCTAAATACAAGAAACCGTTGTACGTATTTTTGTGTAAACTTAAATACTGTAAGTACAACGTACATTTGAAACATTAGTTGTGTTTATTTAAGTGAAAACTTAAGTACAATTAACACAACAGATCATGAGAAACAACAGTGTTCAAGTGAATAACCGAAACAAATCGGTAGCGATCTGATGTCTATAGATGACAGGAATCAGATGGCCGACAATTCAATGTGAAAACAATGTGAAAACAGGGTGTTTAGTAGAGTCCGACAGTGAGGAAACACAATTCAAACTAAATTGCAGTGTCGTTTCAGAATAACGAACTGACAGTGTGTTTGTGTGGGTGACGATTCACACAAACATATCTGTGAGTTTAACGTTCTGAGATGATAACTGAAAAGTAGAAAACAAAAGTCGGAAAGCAAAACCATCATCGTGTTCGTTCGAATGACGATTCGAAAGAATACGCGCGATGGTGACGCGATTCGACGAAACAAAAACGAAACACGACACGAAACGATAATAAATTTAACAAAACAAAATAAATAACATTTTACAATTTTGAAACTCATCAAATAATTAAAATAGTTTCTTTTTATTAATTACAATTAATTACGCGTAATTTTTCGAATACGCGACGAAAACGGGAACCGAGCAACCGAAATGAACCCGAACACCCCACGGGGTATAAAAACCCTAAATGAACTCAATTACTTCATTTTATCCATTTTCACTCTCTCTCTCTAGATCAAAATCCGGCACACAAGACACGTTACTCATACTTGACGAGGCACACAAGACACGTTACTCAGTTCATCCTGGTGCCGATAAGATGTACCAAGATCTTAGGTCATTTTATTGGTGGCCGGGTATGAAGAAAGACATTGCCACTTATGTTGGTAAATGTATTACATGTGACAAAGTCAAAGCAGAACACCAGAAACCTTCAAGTTTGCTGGAACAACCAGAGATTCCACAATGGAAGTGGGAACAAATAGCTATGGATTTCATTACCAAGCTACCCCGCACTTCCAGCGGATACGATTCTATTTGGGTCATCATTGATAGATTGACCAAGTCCGCACATTTCTTGCCAATCAGAGAGACATACAAGATGGAGAAACTAGCGAGACTATACATTGATGAAATAGTAGTTAGGCACGGGGTGCCATTATCTATTATTTCAGACCGGGACAGTCGATTTACTTCGCAGTTCTGGCAATCATTGCAACAATCCTTAGGGACAAGTGTTAACTTGAGCACCGCTTACCATCCACAAACGGATGGACAAAGCGAGCGCACCATTCAAACCCTAGAGGATATGTTGAGAACATGCATCCTAGACTTCGGTGGAAGTTGGGACACACATTTACCTCTCATTGAGTTCTCCTACAACAATAGCTACCACAGCAGCATCAGATGTGCTCCTTTTGAAGCACTCTGTGGTATAAAATGTCGGTCTCCAATTTGTTGGACCGAAGTGGGAGATAACAGAATAACTGGGCCTGAACTTATTCAGGAAACTACTGATAAGATAGCCCAAATACAACAACAATTACAAGCAACACGTAGCCGCCAAAAGAGTTACGCAGACAAACGGCGCAAGCCTTTGGAATTCGATGTGGGTGACCGAGTCATGTTGAAAGTGTCCCCATGGAAAGGCGTAGTTCGATTTGGGGCTAAGGGCAAGCTAGCACCTAGGTATGTCGGACCGTTTGAGATTACCCAACGTATAGGTCCAGTGGCATACAGACTCAGACTCCCTGATGAGCTCAGCGGAGTACACGATGTGTTTCATGTATCAAATCTCAAGAGGTGCTTAGCAGACGAGACATTGATCATACCATTGGAAGAGATACAGATTGACGAGCAATTACATTTCATTGAAGAACCTGTAAAGATTATGGAACGTGAAGTTAAAAACTGAAACGTAGCCGTATCCCTATTGTAAAGGTTCGATGGAACTCCAAGCGTGGACCAGAATTTACTTGGGAGCGCGAGGACAACATGAAAGCAAAGTATCCCCATCTGTTCAAGAAGTAAAGCCCGACCTTTATGCTTAAATTTCGGGACGAAATTTCTTTAACAAGGAGAGACTGTGACAACTAGTACCTGACCGGCCGGCAAGTCCGTACGGTACGTGTACTTGCAAACAGCAACTATGTGTATTTACATGTGTGTAAACAGTGTTTGTAATATCAGAAATCTAAATACAAGAAACCGTTGTACGTATTTTTGTGTAAACTTAAATACTGTAAGTACAACGTACATTTGAAACATTAGTTGTGTTTATTTAAGTGAAAACTTAAGTACAATTAACACAACAGATCATGAGAAACAACAGTGTTCAAGTGAATAACCGAAACAAATCGGTAGCGATCTGATATCCATAGATGACAGGAATCAGATGGCCGACAATTCAATGTGAAAACAATGTGAAAACAGGGTGTTTAGTAGAGTCCGACAGTGAGGAAACACAATTCAAACTAAATTGCAGTGTCGTTTCAGAATAACGAACTGACAGTGTGTTTGTGTGGGTGACGATTCACACAAACATATCTGTGAGTTTAACGTTCTGAGATGATAACTGAAAAGTAGAAAACAAAATTCGGAAAGCAAAACCATCATCGTGTTCGTTCGAATGACGATTCGAACGAATACGCGCGATGGTGACGTGATTCGACGAAACGAAAACGAAACACGACACGAAACGATAATAAATTTAACAAAATAAAATAAATAACATTTTACAATTTTGAAACTCATCAAATAATTAAAATAGTTCCTTTTTATTAATTACAATTAATTACGCGTAATTTTTCGAATACGCGACGAAAACGCAAACCGAGCAACCGAAATGAACCCGAACACCCCACGGGGTATAAAAACCCTAAATGAACTCAATTACTTCATTTTATCCATTTTCACTCTCTCTCTCTAGATCAAAATCCGGCCACCACCTTCCACCTCCATTAACCACCTTCAATCTCTCATAACTTCTTCATTTCTTAACCAATTTGAGTGATTCTTGAACCCCACACGTAGCTATTGATCTCCTCTACGTGAAAGTACAACGGATTTGAAGCTTAGCCCACTGAAATCTGAGGTATGACTCAAGAAGGTTCACGAAATGTAGGGTTTTGTCTTTGGTTTTGACACCCGCACACCCATAGTCGGTTCCTCATTCTTGTGCTCGAATCCAGCCTTCTCGAGGTACGATCCACGTGTGATAACATCATTGAGAGGGCTGGAACAAAGGTTGGAGTTGTTGGTGGGAAGGAGCACAGGCTCGTGAGAAGGATGAACCACAAAGGAGCTGCGGCTGAACCCAAGATGCATGAGCCGAACCCTACCCGAACCCTACTTCATTTTTGGCGAGCCTTGGGTTCAAGAGTCCACAGCCGAACCTTTGTGCCTCACGAGTCCACATACACATGAACGAACCTGTGGCTACGAACCTTCCTGCTGAACGAGGCTGACTCACGAACCCTCTAGAGACTCACGAACCCTTCTCTTTCACACGAACCCACCTAGTGCCACCGAACCTTCTCCAAGGTGCCGAACCCTGGGTGCTTACGAACCTTGCCTGCATCTCCAGCCGAACCATGTTGCTTCCTATAATTTACGAACCTAACTGCAGCTCAATATGAGGGTTCGCTGCCTAAACAACCCTTATTCGAAACTCCTGTTGGTTGATTGGCTCACACCCTTGACTGAACTCGTTGTCTTGGCCCAACACTTATGGCAGCCCAACTACAAGTCAATAGGCCCATTGATTGACTAACACCTTTGGCCCAAAACCATTATTCACGTTGGATCTTGTTCAGCCTAACAACCGTATTGGGACCCAATAAAAACGAACAGGCCAAACAGCCCAGGTTCACGGCCAAACAATGGACTCCTTTTGGTCTCTATACGTTGCATTGAGATTACATTACAAATAGTTAACTAACACTTTTAATATTTAAAAGTGAAATAACAGTTAACCCCACAAACTGTAGAATAATACAAGGAACATATTGAATAAATCTAATATCCTTAACATATAAAAGAGTTATCTATACCTCGGTTTGATGACTATAACTCTATTATTATATTATTCTATACATGAGAGCACTGGTGATCACAGATGAGATAAACATGGGAATTGAGAATGGAAATCAATAGTTGTATTGCAAGTAGTGTGGAGTTCTAGTGGTGATGTGGTGGGATGTTGGCTAGGGCTTAGTTCCCTTACATATGCCCTATATATAAGCATCACTACTAGGACGATATAATACTTGTAAATATAACTATTGAGAAGCCATTGGGTGAACAGGTGAACATACTACGTACAAGTAACATTATTATCCTTGTGAATGTGCATGTGAATGAATCAAGGTTTTCAATTTACTTACTTATGAACTCACCAACCTAGTGTTGACTTTGTTTAAATACATGTTTTCTCAGGTGATGAACAGGTGTAGACACTTACATGCAAAGATTTAGCTAGTGGACTTTTAGAAGACCTAGCTTACTTTTGATTGCATACTTTTGGGATGACAAAATAGTGAATCACTTTTGTATATCTTGTACAGATACAAGATATAAACTCATTGATTCTTTTGATTAGATTTACTTGGTTAAATTATGATGGAACAATGTAATTTAACTTTGTAATTCTATTTCATGTCATGTTAGCATTTCTCATTTATATCTCATGTGCTATGTAAACAATCTGATCATTTGATTATCACTCATGCTATCGCGCCACGGGAACCTTCCGCCCGACGGGAAAACCCGATCCGTTCCCGCCGGCCTGAGGTGTGACATTGATGCAAGCAAAGAGCAAAATGTCCCCTCACAAAATTTTAAAATAGCTTTTTTTTTTAAGAAAGATTAGTAAAATGTCAAAATGGTTCATGTGTTTATATAAAATTCGATGGTTTAGTCAATAACTAATTCGTATTGTCGATTTGGTTTCTTGATTTGTAAGAACTTGCCAATGAAGTATCTTCGTCTATTTTGTTCGTGGTTTCTGTTAAAAGAGATCAAATGGGTTTTCAATATGCTAAAAAAAAGATATTTAATGTAAAAAGTGTGAGAAAAATTTAAGACCATTAATTCTATAATTAATGGTTAAAATTAGGTTGTATAGAAAAAATTGTTGTAAAGATATTTTAGTGCGACAACTATTGTTGATTTTTTATAATGTTACTCATTTTTTTAAACGGTCATTTTCTAACACGTAATTGTGTCTTTTTGTTTGTTATCTGTCTTTTTTCCTCATAATTGTGTTATACAAATTTTCTAAGATAATTAGTTTTAAAAAATTGTAATAATAAAAAATGCAATTATCTACTTTTAATATGTTAAACACAATGATAAAATAACAAGAAATCTATCTGGTGCATAAATTAAAAACAACGGCAAAATAATGCCAGATGATCTAAAAGGTAAAATACAATGAAAAATACATATAACATAATAACATGAAATACATGTTTCTAAAATAATGATGAACAGTTGTATACTTTTAGCTTGGTTAGTACCGCGCGTATTACACATGTTAAATTAAATTTTATAGTAATAATAACTAACAAAAATTTAAACAATGTAAGTCGATTTTTTAATATAAGATCAAATTACTTATAATATAATATTTTAAGTAATAAAATATTTATATAATTTTAAATGCTATTTTTTTAAGTTTGTTTCTTTAAACATTTTGTTTAGAATTTTTTTTAAAAAAATTTATATTAAATGTGTGATTTTTAATATATATAGGATTATGTTCTAGTAAAAAGGGTGAGATTAGTGAGAAGCGTGAGAAGCAATATTGGTTATTGGATTAAACATATGATTAATTTCTAAGAGATGGTATTTTAGGAAGAAATTTTATTTAAGATATTATATATATTATATAACTATCTTTTATTAGTTTTATGATACTTGATTATTCAAATGAAATTTAAAGAAAGAACAACATAAATGAAAGAATAATAAATTATTTGATTACAACCATCAGACAACATTTTTATATATAAAACTTTGTTTAGTTAATGATTGTTAACATATTTTTTATAGTTAGAAACATACTTAATTACTTTATTTCATTATGTTTTTATGCATTTTATTGTTGGTTGCGTTATATATATGTTATTTGTTTCCAATTTATGTATAATGCATGATTTTTGTGTCTATTGATTATAATGACTAATGAAATTATTTGCAACAAACATGATTGTTGTGTATTACGTATCATTATTGTGTCTATTGTGTTATGTTCAATATTGTGTCTTATTGTATATTGTGTTTTTATGAGTTTTATTGATAACCATTGTGCAATACGTGCATCACAGATGACAACACATATGACACAATAGAAACTATGTTTAGACACAATGACCCAAAACACAGTGATGTCTATAACCATTGTTTCTAAAAATTTTGACCTAACCTAACCATTGTGTTATATGTGCATCACAGATGACAACAGATATGACACAATGACATTCTGTTTAGACACAATGACCCAAAACACAATGATGTCTATAACCATTATTTCTAAAAATTTTGACCTAACCTAACCATTGTGTTATACTTACATCACAGATGATAACAGATATGACACAATGACACTATGTTTAGACACAATGACCCAAAACATAGTTGTGTTTATAACTATTGTATCTAAAAATTTTGACCTAACCTAACCATTGTGTAATATGTGCATCACAAATGAGAAAAGATATGACATAACGAAACTATGTTTAGACAACAATCATTGTGTAATATATTCATCATTGTATTTTATCTTCAAAACATTGTGTAATATACAATCATTGTGTCTTACGTTCAGATCATTGTATAATATACCCATAGTTGTGTTTTACTTTCAGATATGACACAACGATGAACAAAAAAACAATCTCAAACAAAAAGATACAATACCAAAAAGACACAATGACGCATTACAAACTAGGTTAAATCCAGTGTGTTACACGGGTTTAGTAAACAAAATGTTATATACTTTTTGACGAAAATTAAAGTTATGTCTATAAAAAAATAAGCATTACACTTGAATTTTTTTTAATAATTATACATATTTTATTTTAACATTCAAATCATCCTATCAAGCTAAATATTTTAAAATATTTAAAAATAATTCATGGAAAATAATTACTATAATTATTGAATATTTTAATGAAAATAAATTGAAGTTAATTATAGTAAGAGACCCAAATAGAAGTTTAGATAAGAAAAGAGTTTAACTAAAAACTTTATAACTAATTGCTGATTAAATTCATTTGCTTAATAATATATTAATTATTTTTCATATCTATAATTCACAATGCATGATTAAATAATGGATATCAATAACTAAATAATAGATACACATTGAAAAACACAAACTAAATGACTACAATGATAATAAATGTTACCAATTATATATATTTTTTAAATTAAGAGTTATAAACAGATAACAATTTGAGTTGTTTTCATTTCACTCATGGTCCTAGGTTTCATAAATTACCCATATAGTCTCAAACTTTAGACGTTAGTAATATATATAGTCATTAAGTCACCAACTTATCCTCACAAAATTGACCTATGTACCGTCATATAAGGATTGTATGTGTTACAAATGTGCAAAATTTGGGACCATATGGGTAATTTATGAAACATATGGACTAAAAGTGAAATACTAACAAACCACAAGGACCATCTCGATAATTTACTCTAGTTGTTGTCAATATATATATATATATATATATATATATATATGAATATTAAAGTTAATTTTCATTTTTATTATATAATTACCTAAATAAGTAAAAATATTTATATACTAACATTTAATAATATTACAATACATAAAAAGAATTAACTTTTATGAATTATAATTACACTATAATATGTAAAATATATAAATAAGTCCTTAGTTTTTGTAACTTACCTAAAAATTGGAAAGATTTAAAAGTTTTATAATATTTAATGAAAATAGTATGTTAAAATATAAAAATATATGAATATACATGAAATAACTTAGGTTTTTAATATTCACATTTTTAATAAAATCATTATTTGGATAGTTTACAATTTGTTTCATAATGTATCTATTTTATATTATTTTGTTTAGTTATTTGTTTTTTTCAATATACTCTAAATATAATATTAAATTTTTACATTGAAAGTGTAAGATATTCATGACTTAATTATTTATTTGTATACATAATTTATTAAATACTAGGTTAAATCCCGTGTGTTACACGGGTTAAATATACAAAATGTAATATAATTTTTAGAGTAATTTACAGTTTTGGCCCCTGTGGTTTGAGTGTTTTAACTATTTTGACCCAAAATATAATCTTCTATCATTTCAGATCCTGTGGTTTAGACAAACTAACGTTTTTAGCCCCCAACCATACTTACATTTTGGGTCAAAACCGTTATAATAATTAAGTTTAAGGGGCCAAAACCGTTAGTTATCTAAACCACATGGGCTGAATTAATAAAAGATTCTATTTTGGGCCGAAATAGTTAAAACACATAAACCACAGGGGCCAAAAGCGAATAAAATGGTTATGTTTGTAAAAAAAATAAGAATTACACTTAAATTTTTCATAATTATACATATTGTATTTTAAAATTCAAATCATCCTATCAAGTTAAATATTTTAAGATATCTAAAAATAACTCATTGAAAACAATTGATTTCATTATTATTATTACTACTACTACTAATACTAATAGTACTACTACTACTACGACTACCACCAGACCACCACGACCACCACGAACACCACCACGACCACGACCACGACCACCACGACCACGACTATTACTACTACTACTCGTTGTTGCTGCTGCTCCTCTTGCTCCTGCTCATACTCCTACTGCTACTCCTACTGCTACTGTTGTTAAATATTTCAATGAACATAATTTGAAGTTAATGACAGTTAGAAACCTAAATAAAAGTTTATATAAGAAAATAAGTAAAAATATTTATCTACTAACATTTAATAATGTTACTACACATAAAAATAAAAGGAAGTAAATTTAATGAATTATAATTATACCTGTAAAATATATAAATAAGTCCTTATTTTATGTAACTTACATAAAAAATGACAAAATTTAAAAGTTTTATAATGTTCAATGATAATAATAAGTTAAAATATAAAAAAATATATGAATATACATGAAATAATTCAAGTTTTTAAGATCCTCATTATTAAAAAAATGATTATATATTTGTGTAGTTTACGATTTGTCTTATAATATATCTATTTTATTTTGTTTAATTGTTTACCTTTTTGAATATAGTCTAAACATATTATTAATTTTTTGCGTTGAAAGTGTAAAATATTCATGACTTGATTATTTATTTGTATATATAATTTTTAAAATTTACGAAAATAAGTTAAAATAATAAATTGTCAAATTTATTAATTATCACTATTAATAAATGATTGGTAATAAATGATTTAATGCTTTAAATTTTGGGGGGAAACAAAAATAAAACATGCTCCATTGCATGACAAGTGGCACATAAAAACCTTGATTTATTATACAAGATAGATATAAAAGGTTGAGGGAAATATATATATTTTTTTAATTTTTTATATAACAATACTATACTCGTTTTAAAGATAAAAAAATGCTCGTTTTTTTTTTAAAATTATATCGTATAAAAAAGTTATGGCCGTTTAAAAAAATGGAAGGAATATGATAAAAAGTCAACAAAAGTGTATATGACTAAAATACCAACCATTCTAAGAACTTTTTAATAGAACTTTGATCTCAATTATATATCTAATGGCCCACAATCCTTCTCACACTTCTCACCAATGTAAGCCTTTTTTACTATAACCCTCATTAATTGAAGTAACCCATTAACCCTGGCAAAAAACGCTCAAATCGCAAAAAAAAAAAAAATTCATGGTTTTTTTATGCAAAAATAGGGGGCACCTTTTTTAAGCGTTCGCTAATTCACAAGCGTTAAAAAGTTAAACGAAATGTAAGTTTGCGTTACACTGCGAATATATATTTAAGTATCGCAGTGTAACGCAAACTTACATTTCGTTTAACTTTTTAACGCTTGAGAATTAGCGAACGCTTAAAAAAGGAGCCCCCCTATTTTTGCATAAAAAAACCATGAAAAATTTTTTTTGCAATTTGAGCTTTTTTGCCAGGGTTAATGGGTTACCTCAATTAAGGTGGGTTATTATTCACTCCTTACCTATATATATATATATCAATGTATCAAAAAAAATCTTTTTTTTTTATTTAAAAATCTATTAAATATTATCATTTAATATGAGATGTATATAATATAAGAGAGAAACGAGAAATCAAAATTGATGTGTTTTAGGAACATGCCAAGATTCCTTATAATTTTGAATTTATTAAAATAGGAAGATACGTAAAAAAAATAAATTAAGTTACAATAAATTTGTTTTATGTATAAAAAATAACATAAAAACGAAATGACCCAAAATGTAAAACACAACACACAATGAACTAAACATAAAACATAATAATAAATATATATTACAAAATGATTTACACTTTCAATACAATGATAAAAATAATCTTTTCAAAAAATTAAGATGCATATAATACAACAGAATGAAATGTTTGTTTTTCAAAATGATTAGTTCTGAACTACATAATGATAAAACAAAATAAATGTGTACTTTTAATATGTAAAACATAAAAATTGTACAGCAAAAAAATTATTTAATGTATAAAAAACAACAAAATAACACAATTCCTTAAATCTAGAATACAATGATTAAAGCATATAACATAATATCATGAAATATAAAACATAATAATCAAAATGTCTTTTCTAAAAATTATGATAAACGGGAGAACCATGGATTTTGTTTTTCAAAAAAACACATAAAAACAATGGAATTTTTTTATTAAAAACCTATTTTTGCATAATTTTTGACGCATTTGCATATAAAGATTTGTGTGATGGGAAGGAAGGCACTCACTCTTGTCCTTAGCATCGATAGGATGTATGGGCTTGTTTCGATTTTTTGTGAAAACATGTCGGTGAATTGAGAGGATTGTGCTTTAAAACTTATGATTAAGTGGTGTTTAAAGAAAAAAAAATTATTAAAGAAACTTGCTTGAATCATAATATCAAAACAATAAAAAAATAGAAACATGAACCAACCTCGGTGTGCAACATTGAAAATTATAGTCGTAAAACACTAAATTGAAACAAGCAACAAAAGAAACTGGCATTCTCGATAAACACGAACACAAACATGAGCGAACAAAGTTGTCGCAAAACCAAAATAATATTACAAAAAAAGTTCTCATTCATAATATCTACCTAGAGACAAGAAACATGAAGATAACATAAGAGCATAAAATAAAAATAATTAAAAAACACTAAAAAGAAGAAATTCTACCAGTTTTTTTTTTTTTACCGAATTTGAACTATAATCAAAACCAAAAACTCACGTCAACAATTCTTTAATGTGACCTACAAAAATTAATTACAAAAAAAGGAAATTTATGCTCAATTTAATTGACGAATTTTTAAAAAATATATTTTTTTTTGGAACGACCAACTAAGTAAACGCCGGATACTCCGTACGCGGCCCCCATTGGCTAAAGGTAGCCCGAACCGGCCACTAGTCCGGACGGACGGAGCCCCTAGCGATCCACCAATTGAGGGATTCCCCGGATAAAACCCGACCCCCACGCCCGCCAAACGGCACGACAGCGAGGAGCCGGTAAAACCGGGTGAGATCAGGACTCGAACCCTGGCAAGCCAGGGTCATCCCTCATATCTCCCATATAAATTGGTGGTAGTGAGATTTGAACCCCCTACCTCTCACTAGTTAAGTGAGTGCTCTACCATTGAGCCACATCCAATTTTTTTAAAAAATATATAAAAAATAGAATTGGCACCTAATTTATTTTAAAAAATTAAAAATTGCAAATATAATACTATTATCACTACTCACAAACTTCCAAATCAAGATGAACTTAAAATAAGACCAAAAGCATGTTCAGCATTAAAATCTAGTGTCAAAAATTCTGAACCAAATATAAGTACACAATATAAAAATCGTAAATTTAAAACGCATAAAAAATCGCAAATGAAAAAAAAATCTATAAAAGAGAAAATTTTCAGTTGGTTTTCTTGTCAGAATTTAAATGTTAACCAAAACATAAACGCATGCCAATAAGATACTCGTCTGTTTCTGGTGAGGTGTATTGGTATGTGATGACAGTACATAGGACAAGCTATTGTCATTAGGAGGCATGGCAGCATTAAATGACGGTAACATGACTGATATAGCATTTAATGAAGACCATCAAACCATTAATGAGGAGGCATGGTCTGTAAGGGAGTCAACCGCACATCAGTCAATCTAACTGATGGGCTGGCAGAAGGTCCTTACCCGGCAGACGATAACCCAGGGGGTGTTCAGGAAAACTAGAAGGGAAAGACCAAGGAAAGATGTTATAAAGGAAGAAGATAAGAAGCTGGAAAAACATTCAATACAGAACAACCACTTATCACCTTAGCAGTAAAGAAAGTCGGTCATCTTTCTAGGAGAGAGAGAGAGGTCCTTACGCCGGAGTGAAATTCTCTGTAACTTGTAATCGCACTCTGACTGGAGTTCATAATTGTAGACCGCCTGAAGGATTGTTATGTATAATGTCCATGTTTAGTGAATGAGATTGTTGTTTGCATCTTGTCTGTGCTGTTCATAGCTAAACGTGTTTAAATTTGGTTCATCATTTGGCGCCATCCGTGGGACCCGTCTTGGGTCACCATTTGTTGCACGAACACACAACATGGCAGATGATAATCCCCATGCGACACCCTTTAGCACGATCACTAAGGAGCCGGGAAAAAGGGGAGCAGTCCTGACCGGAAAAGTTGCCGACCCCCAGGTGACCGTATCCGAAGAATCCGAAGAGGAGGAACACGAGGTGACCATCACCCCAGACTTTGTCAAGAACAACAGAGAAGTGCTTAAGGCCAAGTTAGCCGAACTAGAACACCAGGAGAAGCTGGAGAAGCTGAAAGCGCGGTTAACATATGAAGACGACGAACCTGAGGGGACGTCCAAAAAGCCCGGATACTCCGAAGAGCTGTGGGAAAAGATTTTTAAGGTGATGGAAGAGAATAAAGGTCCTAAAAAATCCGGAGGAGAGACAAATGACGGGGACGACCCGTTGCTGAAGCCGTATCAGCCCACTAACTCTACAGACCTGTCGAAGTTCACACGACGAATTGCAGAGGCCCCGTTGCCGGAAAAGCTGAAGCTTCCCGCAAATGTGGGAAAGTATGACGGGACCGAGCATCCGGATGACCACTTGCACACCTTTGCGGGGGCTGGCAGAGTGGGAAGGTGGAACCTCCCGACTTGGTGTCACATGTTTGTACAAACTCTGACAGGTGCTGCTCGGCTATGGTTCGACAGCCTCCCGCCTGGGGGCATTGACAGCTACGAGGAACTACGAAATAAGTTCCTGAAACAGTTTCACCAAAAGAAGAAAGCTGTTAAGAACCCGAACGAGATATTGCACATTAGAAGGAGAGACGATGAGAAAGTGGAGCAGTTTATGGAGAGGTTCATAAGTGAAAGCATGCAGATACAAGGAGTGCCCGAGGTCATGAAAATTAGCAGTTTCATCAACGGAGTGAGGCAGCCCCAACTGTGTGAAAAGTTGGGCGAAGACTTCCCTACGACCTTCGACAGCCTGATGGACAAGGTGAGGGCTTTCGTCAGAGGAAAAGACACTAGCTTTAGAGCCAGAGAATGGGAACAGAAAAAAGGTGGGAATTATCGTTCAAGGGAGACACAAGAGACTGCCAGGAATGGACCCTACACCGGGAAAGGTAAGGTCCTTACAGATAAGAATCGACAATTTTTTACCCCCTACAAAGCCAAACAAACAGAAAAATTCACCCCTTTGATAAAGACACCCAGCGAGATCCTGGCAACAGAAAAAATAAAAAACTCCTTCTTGAAACCACAGCCTCTCCGAAATGCCTCACGACCCAACCCCGACGAATTCTGCGATTTTCACAAATGCTATGGTCATAAGACCGATGATTGCCTCCATCTCAAAAGGGAGATAGAGGCGGCCGTAAAATCAGGGAAATTGTCGCATTTGGTAAAAGAAATAGGTGCGGCTTCCTCGAAAAATAAAGAAGCACATCGTGAAGAAAGTGGGGAGAAAAAACGGTCTTACGTAGACATGATCCGAAGAAGGACGGATAACGAATACGAGATGAGGAAGCGCGCCAAGCTCATGGAGGATGAGGGATATCCCTGGATGGAGATATCAATCATTTTCCCGCCGTTGAAACCGTGGGAAACGCAACAAGCACCGTCGAACATTTCTGCTAACATTGCAGGTCACAGGGTCGCGAGGATACATGTTGATGGGGGCAGTGGGTCAGAAGTCATGTATGAGCATTGTTTTCGACGCCTGGACCCGGACGTCAGAGAGAGATGGGAAGATGATACGACGGCAATGATTGGCTTCTCAGGAGAAGTCACCCACTCTTTAGGTAAAATCACTCTACCTTTTACAGTGGGGGAAGGGGTTAAGTGGAGGACCGTATACCTCACTTTTTATATTGTGAGAGCCCCATCAAAGTATAATGTCATTTTGGGACGACCGGGAATAAGAGCTCTCCGAGCATTGGTATCCACAGTCCACGGGGCTATAAAATTCCCCACTCCCACCGGGGTTGCGACCGTCAGCTCTTGCGCGGAAATCATAGCTACGCTCAGCAAAAAAGAAGAAAGAGGCAAGAATGAAGGGGAAGAATGGGTGTTAGATGACCGGTTCCCTGACGCCACAGTCAAGGTTGGAAGGCAGTTAAGTGACAAGACTAAAACAGCCTTGAAAGAATTGCTCCTAAAAAACCAGGATATGTTCGCATGGACCCCCTCCTACATGGAAGGTATCCCTCGAACGCAAGCGGAACACAGGATCAATGTGCACCCAGGAGCAAAGCCGGTAAAACAAAAACGAAGAAGTATGGGGGATGAAAGAAGCAAGGCGGCCACTGAGGAAGTCAAGAAACTACTCGACGCCGGGATAGTGCGAGCAGTCCAATACCCCTCATGGATTTCCAATCCGGTCATGGTACGAAAAAGCGGAGGAAAGTGGAGGATGTGCATTGACTTTAAAGATGTTAACAAAGCTACCCCGAAGGATTGTTACCCACTCCCAGAAATGGAAGCAAAAATTGACTCGTTACAAACATACCCCCTTCGTTGCTTCCTCGATGCATACAAAGGGTATCATAAAATACGAATGGCCAGGGAAGATGAGGAGAGGACCGCTTTTTACACAGCCGAGGGAACATTTTGCTACACTAAGATGCCTTTCGGTCTCAAAAATGCTGGGGCCACATATCAACGAATGATGGACAACTTGTTCCATGACCAAATAGGCCGCAATGTGGAGGTATACGTGGATGGTCTGGTCATTAAAAGTAGAGAGGAGGATACAATGATAAGTGACATCAAAGAAACCTTCCATACACTAAGGCAGTCGCAAATGAAGCTGAACCCCAGCAAGTGCTCGTTCGGGGTCGAAGAAGGAAGATTTCTGGGGGTCATGGTCACCAAGGAAGGCATCAAAGCAAATCCAGAAAAGGTAGAGGCGGTCGTCTCCATGGCCTCCCCAAAAACAGTAAAAGAAGTACAGAGGCTAAACGGTAGGTTGATAGCACTCAGCCGGTTCCTATCCAAGACAGCCGAAAGATCCTTACCCTTCGTCAAAACCTTAAAGCAATGCCTGAAGAAGAACAAGTTCACTTGGACAGATGAAGCAGAAGAATCTTTCCAGGCAGTCAAAGAACACCTCTCCTCCTTACCAGCCCTGGCAACACCGTTCCCAGCTGAAACACTCACGGTGTACGTGTCCGCATCAGAGAAGGCGATCAGCGCGGTCCTTTTGGTAGAAAGGAAAGGTAACCAAATACCGATTTACTTCGTTAGTAGAACTTTAAAAGGTGGAGAAGAAAGGTATTCTACCATGGAAAAAGCAGCTCTGGCACTGGTGCATGCTTCAAGGAGACTGCGGAGATATTTCCAAGCCAACCCAATTCGGGTACTCACCAACTTGCCCATCCAGCAAATACTGGCGCGTCCAGAAGTCTCGAGCAGGTTAGCTAAATGGGCAATCGAGTTAGGCGATTTTGAGATCAAGTTCGAACCGCGCAGCGCTTACAAAGGCCAGGTACTGGCCGACTTCCTGATAGAAGCTCCCGAGGGAAAAAATCATGAACAAGTTCACCAGGCTGGCAGACACGGAAGTGGCGATGCCCTGAAACGGCAGCTGTATACTGATGGTGCGTCCAATGCAGAGGGAAATGGCGCAGGTTTTATTTTGACATCACCGGAAGGTATTGAATTTGCCTACGCTATTAGACTTGAATTCAAAACAACCAACAATGAAGCCGAATACGAGGCCTTGTTAGCTGGATTAAGAATCGCACGAACCATGAAGGCTTCACGAATCGACGTACACGTCGACTCTCTTTTAGTGGCCAACCAGATGAATGGTTCTTACGAAGCAAAAGAAGATGCAATGAAACAATACTTAGCGAAGGAAAAGTCCCTGCAACAACAATTCGCCGAATGCAACGTAATACACATCAACAGAAGCCAGAACCACAAGGCTGATGCCCTGAGCAAACTAGCTTCGGCTGCTTTTAGCAAGTTGGGAAGTGAAATCAGGATCGATACCCTCACCAAGCCATCCATCGAGGGAGGTCTCGAAATACAAGAACTAACACAGGTAATTTCATGGGGGGAGCCGATTAAAGAATTCCTAAAAAGTGGTAAGGTACCGGTGAACAAAGACGAAGCGCAGAGGCTGCGTCTAAGAGCCTTACAATATGAGTTGATCAATGGAGAACTGTACAGAAAATCCTATCTAGGACCCTCCCTTAAATGCGTTGATGAAGAAGAAGCAAGGTACGCCATGAAGGAAATCCACAAAGGCATATGTGGACTCCACGCAGGGCCTAAGACCATGGTCGCTAATGCAATGAAAGCAGGATTCTACTGGCCAGGGATGTACAATACTGCAGTATCCCTATCCCGAACATGTGAAAACTGCCAGGTCCATGCACCGGTACCGAAAAAACCAAAACAGCCACTTGTGCCTGTAAGTTCCTCATGGCCTTTTCAAAAATGGGCGATTGATATTGTAGGGCCTTTTCCAGAAGCAGCAGGGAAAGTTAAATTTCTAGTGGTGGCAATTGACTATTTCACGAAGTGGGTGGAAGCAAAGCCGTTAGCCATGATCACCAGTCAAGCCATAAAGAGATTTGTTTGGGAAAACATTGTATGCAGGTTCGGTATACCGCACACGATTGTTAGTGATAACGGAAGGCAGTTCGATAGCACCATCTTCAGAAAATGGTGCCAGGATCTGCATATTACACAAATTTTCACATCTGTAGCACACCCGCAAGCAAACGGTCAGGTGGAGCGGGCAAACCGAAGCATTGTTGATGGCATTAAAGCTAGACTAGGCAGAACACGTAAAGCATGGCTGGAAGAGTTACCCCATGTACTATGGGCCCACCGTACAATGACAAAAACAAGCACGGGGGAAACCCCCTTCAGTTTAACGTATGGCACAGAGGCGATGATACCAACAGAAATAGGGTCCCCAACAACAAGAATGCAACTCGCTGAACACGACAACAGCGAAGACCTCCGGGTAAACTTGAACCTCTTGGAAGAACGAAGATATCAGGCATCACTCCGAGAGACAAATTACAAAAAAGCAATGCAAAAGCACTATGAAAAAACGGTCCGGGCCAAAGAACTGAAGCCGGGAGACCTGGTGTTACAGTCAACCGTTGCAAGCAACAAAGAGCCACAAAACAAGCTAACTCCCAAATGGGAAGGTCCATACAAGATCACTTGGAGCAACGGGAAGGGATCCCATAAATTAGTGGACATCGATGGTAAAGAGGTACCACGAACGTGGAACTCAATGCAATTACAAAAATACCACCTGTAGAAGGCGACAAGGCAGAAGCACCAGAGGCAATCACACATTTTGTTTGTTATGTGATATAGCCACTTTCGACTTGTATGATAAATCCTTTTCTCTTTTGTACCTATAATGGAAAAGGAATACGACAGCAATGCCTTGATCAGCACCCTCGTCCAAAATTGATAATATATATCTAATTTATGCTTCAGAAGCAAATTAAGTTATCCTATAAGGAAACCAGAGACAATAGCCTCCAACAAATGCATGATAATGCACAAAAAACAACACTTCCCTATCGCGCGACAATCTAGATTAAAGCATGCCAAAAAAATAAAATAAAATAAAAAACTTCTCACAAAGAGAATAAATCGGGTAACCAGCTTTATAAAAGGGTCCCCAACCACGTACGTACAAAAATAAAAGCTCAAAAGCTTAAATACATCCAGTTATAAAAAGGCATCACAATGCCACAACAACATATCCAGTTTAAACATTACAAAAGCACCAAAAGTTAGTTAAAACTAACATACAATTAAGGCAGAGGGGTGGTAGGGTCCACAACGGCCGTCAAAGCCTCTAAATCATCAAGAGGTATGTTGGGGGATTTTTCAAGATGGGACAACAATGAATGATCTGCGGCACCCAGGGTAAGAGTAGCCTTGGTCATCCATGCCTCCGCGGAAGGATCATAACAGGGACTCTCCTCCAAATAAAGCCCCTGACTTGAATATTTATACCCGGCACGGAGACCATTTTGATAACCGACAGCTAGACAAGCAGAATTCACGTCCCCAAGCAGCTGCACATACTCCCGACTATCCCGGATACGGTTGAAAACATGACGAAAACCCTGGGTGACAAGGCAAGCACGATCAGCCGCAAGTTGGTTATTTAAACCAGTAACT
Source organism: Mikania micrantha (assembly GCA_009363875.1). Lineage (NCBI taxonomy): Eukaryota > Viridiplantae > Streptophyta > Magnoliopsida > Asterales > Asteraceae > Mikania > Mikania micrantha. The sequence continues at coordinate 50,104,617 of CM018694.1, read as the reverse complement.
TCCACCACCTCCCGCTGCAACCTTTGGTTTTCTTCAGACAACCGGGCAATTTCAACTCGAGCAGTAAGGGCATCCTCCTGCGCCTGCTCCATTCCAGCTTGTTTACCTTCAAGTAATCTTTTCAGATCCTGCACCAGTCCCTAAAAAAATAAAAAAAAATAACACAGGGGACATACCAAACACACATCTGCAAAGTCAGCCAAATACGTCAACGATAAGTTGAAGGAAAAGAAAATAAATAAGACGTACCTCCATCAGACGCATGTCAGTGATGTCTTCGAAAGTGGTCTAAGAAAATAACTAAATACTCTAACCTAGACTCAACTTACTTACAACGAGTTAAAACCGAAAATCCTAAACTAAACCACTACGACAGGCAAGTGTACCTATCAATTGTAGAATAGCTAATGAAAGTCCGGATATCGAACCCACGAGACACTGACTTAACAAAACAAGATTAGAAAATGATTAAAACAATTAGGGGGGGTTTTGATTAAAATTAATAAAATAGTTAAAAAAAAAACAATTTAACTAATATTTAAATCCTAAGAAAGATTAATGAATTTAATTAAAATGAATGATTTACAATTTAAGTAAAACTTAAATAATCTAGAAAACTCTACTTAGATATAATTCCTGTTTGAGATTATTGACACTATTGACTTTGTTTGATATGATAGAACTAGGATCTTAAACAGCAAAATATAAGTAACTTAATGTATTCTGGATTAGTTACCAAATATAACCAATTAAGAGAACTTAATCTTGCAATAAACACACTAGTTAATTGAATCACCTCCCGGATTTCTCCAATAACACTTTTGTACTCAAATGAACAAGTCACATTCCTGATTTTCTCATTCCAATACATCAAAGATGCAAGGAGTAATCTTACAATGTCTATTTTAATACGAAATGAAAATAACATTAAGTATTTCAATTAAACAACTCTCCCGAATAATTATCATGAAAACCCTAATGCTAAAGATCACCCGACAAGTCTATCACCTTCCGGATTTCTAAACTTAGATACACAAAGAACCCTAAAAACATCAATTATATCTTTTCCTATGATTAGTGATATCAAACAAACCATAAACTAGTCATAACACCAAGTCAATGACCTAATACGTGTCTAACACCGAAAGACATTCAATAAACACGTATGGAACATGATATAAACTGATATAATCAAGATTAGATATGCAAAACTCATCAAAATGACACAATAAGATCTGTTACAAAAGTGTTTTCCATCATAACTCAAAACAATAGTCAATAGTCATCATTAATCATTCAAACAATCATTCCTACCTAAGTAGAATTAAAGAACTAGCCAACTAACATCATAATCAGTAAAGAAATCTCAGAATTATTCATAACAAAATGAAATAAACTACTAAAAATTAAGAACAAATGAAACAAAGATCAATCAAGATTATTTAACATAGATATAAGACCTTCTAGCCCTCCAATGCTTCCAAAATGCTTCCTCTCACTCCTGGAAAGCTTCTCTGCTCCAAAAATGGTCGAGAATGATAATTGAAACGGCTGGGGAGCGTCCCCTATTTAATCTCACTTGAATCTTGACTTTTTTCAAATTTCAAACCTGTCGCGTACCGCGACAACCAATTCAAATTCATATCGCGTATCGCGATAGACAAAATAAGCGGGGAACCCCCGAAATCCTTCGCGTATCGCGGAGGCTGAATTTCTCCTCATAGCGTACCGCGATGACATCAGAATCATTAAAACTTGTCTTTTTCTCTTGATTTCAACCGGGGCTTGATTCCTTCGGGTTTCGAACTCGATTTCCTTTCATTTCATTAGACAAGCCTGTAAAAACAATAAAATGTAAAAAGAACCTAAAAATAGACAAAATCGACATATTTACAAACTAAAATCGACTCAAAAGTATTTAAAAACAAGATGTGTTTTACAACCCATCAAAAATACCCACACTTGAACATTTTTCGTCCTCGAAAAAGAATTGCAATGGAATCACAATCAGAAATTTATCTTTAACCTCAAAAATTTAAATACATATGCATTAACCACGATTGTTAATATTTGTATCCACTTAAACCATCAATTGATATTTAGGTTCCCTAATCTTGATTCATTATGTTCAAATTATTCAATCAACTATAGGTATTACACTTAAGTCATCTAGATCAACTTAATCCTGATAAAAGCTTTCAAGTTACCATTACATTCGAACAACCTGAATGAAATTAAAAATCAAACCTTAGATGGAATAGATGAAGTTATGGGAATTTTGCTTCTAAAATAATGAGCCTAACTTAGTGGTGTTTCACTCGGTTGCCATCCGGGGTATGACACATAAGCTGCAACTCTTATTTTATTTATTATTATTATTTTTTTATTTTTTTTTTCTGCAAGCTCAGCCCATTTAGTGGATTGATGGATGATGTTTCTTTTAATCAGGCGCCATAAGTCTCGAATTTATTTTCATAAAAAGAGAAAATATGTGCCAGGTTTAATTTTAAAAACATTAAGCTGTTTGTTTGCAAAAGTTCCTCTAATCACAATTAAACAGTTTCAGAATCCCCATATTTCCCAAGGCAAAACCTATTAGCATCATGAAAATTAAATAAATTATATCAATACTAGAGAACCTTTCTATCAATTAGGCCTACTAACATATCCCAAATTAGATGCATACGTTTAAACTTTTAAGAAAAACATAAAATTCCTAATTAAACTATCATTTTCCATTTTAAATGCAAAACCTAAATCAAAAAAAAAAAACTTTCTACAAAATTATATACAATATTTACAATCTAAAAAAAAAAAAAAAAATTAAAATCAAACTCAATTTACAATTAAACATCTAAAAACCTAAATAAAAATAATAAACATAAATAAAAGAAAATAAAAACAAAAATTTGGAAAAGACTTAGCTGGTTTCATGTAACAGCCGTGCATGTCAAATCCAGAATAACACAATCGTATAGCATTCCATTCGCGATCGAGTTATTTGTAATCCTGTTGATTGCCTTTCTACTACAATATATAAGTTATCACTACCCAATTGATAAGGGTAATTCAAACCAAACTGCAAATGAAGCTCTAAACAATCCAAACAAAATTAACTATAAATAAAAAAAAAATAAAAATAAAAGACTAAAACCTAACTAAAACTGACTTGATTATTTACAAATGACTCAATATTAAAAAAAAATGAAAATCTTTTTGAGTTTTGAATTTTTACTAATTACAACTTATTTACTAAAATTTTTCAAAAATTTACAATTTAACACAAATCTCATACCCACACTTAAAATCACACATTGTCCTCAATGTGGAATATGAAATAATTAACAATTCAACATAAATATACAATATACAACATTTACAACTTCCCTGATATGTGACAATTCCTCATAAGTCTTATCAACCGCCATCAAATCCAATCGCAAAATCAATTAAGTTCCAACTTTTCATTCTGAACAATCACGATGAATTTGGCAATCCACTAACACTCATAACAAACAATCAACATATACATGGATAATAATAAAAGAAAAACTGTACAAATGACAATCAACCATAACAACCATAAAATATATACAATCAGTAGTCTAAATACATCTGATTTCAACAAAATATAATCCAAATATATACAGACCATGATGATAAAAACAAAAATAAAGAAAAATACAAAAGATAGAACTACTACTGCTAAGATACTAAAACTAATCATGAGGCTCATCAGCATTTCCTCCTGGCTGCTGAGGCTGATCCGGAGCTCTAAACCACTCAGGAATCTCAATCTCAAAATGTGCAAAAAGAAGGCGCATCATCTGACCCAACCTCTGCTGCTCCTCCCAAATACTCTCTAAAGTAATACGAGGAGGACGAGGCTGACGAAGGGGAAATGTCTGCGGTGGCCTCTCTGCCCTATGCAAAATCCTCTGTCTCTCTGGAGGCACCTGCCTCTGCAGGACCTCAATATCTGGGGCTCTCTCTGGTGCAGGCCTAGCTGGCATCCAAGTGGCTGGATCGGCCATGGAACACATGCCAGCTAGCCTCATATCATCCAAACTATACCGCCCCGTCTCGGGCCCCTCAGTCAAAAATCGGCGTGGGAATCTGTTAAAGACTCCCAGCCTAAAAGCGATCCTCCCAATATAGGGCCCAAGATCCAATCTAGCCGTCGCCCCTCCACGGCGAATCCTCGCAAATGATGACAATAAAATACAGGCGAGGTTAGCCGGGCGACGGCTAATCATGCTATACATACAAAACAGGTCCAGTTGGTTGCATTTCTCTGCACCGGCCCTGCGACCGATAAGAGTGCAACTAACCATCCTGTGAACATATCGAATGAGTGGATCACGAATCGAGGACTCGATAATCGCATTCGTGAACGGTCCATCAGCTATGGACGTCCAAAACTCCTCCAACTGACGCTCTGTAATGCCCAGATCACTGGGCTCCCTCACAACTGCCCTCAGGCTCTGAGCAAAGCCAGGCTCTCTCACCTGCTCTGCTGTGTAAAATCCCGTCGCAATCGCGAACTGCGGGATACTCATCGAAAATGTACGTCTGCCTAAGGCAAACGATACAGCAGCAGGATCATCGAATGAGCCTGACATGTGACGAAATGTCGAGTGGAACTCAACAGTCAGCTCCATGTACTGAGGCCACCTACAATCTAGGGCAGTCCTCCACTCGTCCCTCACGATCGCATCAAACTCATCTAGGCGTCCTAGCCTCTCTAATAGCTCTCGATCGAAGGTACGGTGGTGGTAGTGCTCCATCGTCACAAATCTCTCGCATCTGGTGGCCTCCTCTGTCCCCTGCTCGAACTGCAGGACAGTGTGATCCCTAAGAACTCTGTCATCAATGGGAACCGGCTCGTCCTCGTCAATAGGCAGGATCTCATGTGATGAATAGCTAATCTCCCTAGCTCTCCTCCTCGAGGAACCGGAACCTCTGGCCCTCTTGGCCCCTGCAGCTGCTGAACTCTCTGCTCCAGACATCCTACAATAGCAGTTTACCAATATACAAAATACAGAACACAATTTACAAATTAAACTACTTCAAAACTTAAATTTAACCTATTAACCATATTAAAAAAAAATTTATAACTATTTACAAAATTTACCATCAATTTACAAAATTTACAAATGGAAAATTATTTACAAAATTTCAAATAACTACAAAGAAAATAAAATATTAATCAAATTTTATTTACAAATTTTATATACAAATGTTTTATGTTTACAACAAGGGGATGAATTGGGTTCTGGCTTCCATCGCGTACCGCTAAGGTATAAGCCGCGGTACGCGGCCCAATTTGAAAACCAGAAAAAACGATCGGCCATCTAACAGTGGCAATCCGAACCCTATTTGATTCAAACCCAATCCAAATCAATCCTACTACTGATATTGATCTAAATCTACAAGAATTTACAAGCTATCCTAAATCTAACACCTAAAATCGAAAAAAAAACAGGAAGAACTTTACCTAATCGCGGTGTGAATCGGTGATGGTGGATGGTGAACAACCGGAGAACTAGAGACAACGATGGTGATGGTGTTACGGAAATGATGACCGGCGGCTAATGGTGGCTTCAAACGCGGTGTATGGGGTAGCGCGATGACGGTGGTGGAGTGCGATGATGTTGGTGGAGTGCGATGATGTGATGGTGTCTCTGCGGTGGTCGAGTGGTGGCTTCGCGGTGGCAGTGGTGGTGCTGGGCGGTGCTATGGTGAAAATCGGTGGCTGTGGGGTGTCGAGTGGTGGGAATCGGTGGTAGAGGGGTTATGGTGGTGGTGGTGGTACGCGAAGAGGATAAAACCCTTTTATTATTTTTTTTTCTTGCCCGAAATCCTCCGCGTATCGCGGAGAGTATCTTGGACTTCCCATCGCGTACCGCGATGAAATTCGGAGCTTTCTGAATTTACTTAATTAACTGAATTAGAATAAAATAAAATTTAATAAAGTAAAGTTAAAACAACCTAAATACTAACCTAATAAAATTAAAAATCCTATATTAACTAAATTACAAAACTAAAATCTAACCTAATCGAGTTACTATGCGACTTAATGTTTGAGTTTCAATATGCGTAGACGGTATAGGCTAAAACCGTACCGAATACCCACACTTAATTCCTAACATAATCCTATCGTTAAAACTCGTGATCTATACAACACTTAAAACAAAAATAAAGACACGAAACACACGCTAATCTATTTTACAAACTATACAAATCAGGCACTATCCTCACTTACGCAACTCAAGGAGTGCTACCTCCCTCTCAGTACCGATCGGTCCTCCGATATATAGCTTCAAACGATGTCCGTTAACCTTCCATGTCCGACCTTCAGATTCAAGCTCAACTGCTCCGTGTGGAAAGACCTCATGCACAACAAACGGTCCTTTCCATTTGGACTTCAACTTCCCTGGAAATAACCTGAGCCTTGAATCATAAACTAGCACCTGATCACCCTTTCTAAACTCCTTCACACCTTTCAACTTACGATCGTGCAACGCCTTCGTACGCTCTTTATAACTCCATGATCGTGCGTACGCCTCGTCACGCAATTCCTCTAACTCATGCAACTGTAGAAACCGATTCTTCACAGCACTCGGCAAATCAAGATTCACACTTTTCAACGCCCAAAACGCCTTATGCTCTAACTCCACTGGCAGATGACACGCTTTACCATAAATCATCCGAAAAGGTGTGGTCCCAATCGGATTCTTGAAAGCTGTCCTAAACGCCCATAACACCTCGTCTAGCCTATCTGCCCAATCCTTACGGTTTCTACCTATCGTCTTTTCGAGAATCCTCTTCACACCCCTATTTGCATTCTCAACCTGGCCACTAGTCTGTGGATGATAGGCAGTCGACACTCTATGGGTCATCCCATATCGTGCTAACACCTTCTCCAACTGTGCATTACAGAAATGCGTGCCTCTATCACTTATCAATGCCTTAGGGGTTCCAAACCTACAAAACAATCTCTTCAGAAATCCCATGACTCCTCGTGCATCATTCGTGGATAAAGCTTGAGCCTCTACCCACTTCGAAACATAATCAATAGCCACGAGGATGTACCGATTCCCTCGGGAAGAAGGGAACGGTCCCATGAAGTCAATGCCCCAAATATCAAAGACCTCAACCCCCTGGATGGGGTTCTGGGGCATCTCATTCCTACGTGAGATGTTTCCTGTCCTCTGACACGCATCACATCTCCTCACAAACTCATGCGCATCCTTAAACACTGTCGGCCAATAAAATCCACTATCAAACACCTTCTTCGCAGTGTACGATGGCCCATGGTGTCCTCCAGTCAATCCCTCATGACAATGTCTTAGGATGTCTAACCCTTCCTCACGACTCACACATCTCCTCAAAATACCGTCTGCTCCCTCGCGAAACAAATATGGAGCATCCCATATATAATGGTTTGCTTCAGTAAAGAACCTCTTCCGCTGCTGTGAAGTCAGACCCTTCAACATGTAACCTTCAGACAAATAATTCGCAATGTCTGAGAACCACGGTAATCCCTGCTCACCTGTACTCACCATTCCCACTATCTCTGTGTCTGCAGATATCAAAGTCTCATGTGGGAATGTGTCTCCAATCATCTCCTCATTCATCTTCTCCCGAGCAGGATCCTCAAGCCGCGACAAATGGTCGGCTGCAACATTCTCAGCTCCTTTCTTATCCTTAATCTCTATGTCAAACTCAGAAAGGAGGAGAATCCACCGAATCAAACGAGGTTTTGCGTCCTTTTTCGCGAACAAATATCGCAAGGCCGCATGATCGGTGTAAACAATGGTCTTGGAAAGAACAAGATAAGACCTAAACTTATCGAACGCATACACGACCGCTAACAACTCCTTCTCCGTAGTCGTGTAATTCTCCTGAGCATCATCTAAGGTCTTACTTGCGTAGTAGATCGGATGAAAATGCTTATCTTTCCGCTGACCAAGCACAGCCCCTACTGCAAAATCACTAGCATCGCACATCAACTCGAAAGGAAGGCTCCAATCGGGGGCTATCAGAATAGGAGAACTCACCAACTTCTCCTTCAGAAACTCAAACGCTCTCATGCACTCCTCACTAAACTCAAACTCCACATCTTTCTCCAAAAGTCGGGTCATCGGTCGGGTAATCTTAGAAAAGTCTTTAATGAAACGCCTATAAAACCCTGCATGACCTAGAAAACTACGAACCGCTCTCACGTTCGTCGGTGGTGGAAGTTTACTAATCGTATCGATCTTAGCTCTATCTACCTCAATGCCATCTCGCGAAATCTTGTGCCCTAGCACAATACCCTCAGTCACCATGAAATGGCACTTCTCCCAGTTCAGCATCAGATTAGTCTCCACACATCTAGCAAGCATCCTATCCAAATTCTGCAAACAATGATCGAACGTACTTCCAAACACTGAAAAATCGTCCATGAAAACTTCCATGGAAGTTTCTATCATATCCTGAAATATAGCCACCATGCATCTCTGGAATGTGGCTGGAGCATTACATAACCCAAACGGCATACGGCGATACGCAAAGGTACCGTATGGGCATGTAAACGTGGTTTTCTCCTGATCCTCCGGTGCTATGGGGATCTGGAAATAACCTGAAAAACCATCAAGAAAACAGTAAAACTGTTGTCCTGACAACCGCTCCAACATCTGATCAATGAAAGGCAGTGGAAAATGATCTTTCCTAGTGGCATCATTCAGTCTCCTGTAATCGATGCATACTCTCCAACCAGTGACTGTCCTAGACGGAATCGACTCCTTCTTCTCATTCACAATGACAGTCATGCCTCCCTTCTTGGGAACAACCTGTACCGGACTGACCCAAGCTGAATCTGAAATGGGATAGATTAATCCGGCATCTAAGAGCTTCAGAACCTCTTTCTTCACAACTTCAGACATATTAGGATTAAGCCGTCGCTGTGGTTGGACCACCGGCTTGTAATCCTCCTCCATCAAAATGCGATGCGTACAAAACGAAGGGTGTATGCCCTTTATGTCCATCAACTTCCACGCAATCGCCAGCTTATTGGTCTTAAGCACCTCAATCAATCTCGACTTCTCCTCCTCCGTCAATGAAGATGAAATAATGACGGGCAAATCAGAATCACCATCCAGAAATGCATACTCCAAATGAGATGGCAACTCCTTAAGCTCTAGGGATGGTGGTGCCTCAACAGATGGTTTCTCAACCGGATCTGTACTCTCAAACACCTCAAAAGCAGTCGGGTACTCAGGAGGCTTACTAGCCAGACTGCTCGGAATGTGCTCAGAAGAAGCATCAATCTCAACAGCCTGGTTCTCCTCACCCAGGTCTTGATCTTTCAATAAATCAGATCCAGAGATGTAATCTAGACAACGATCTATGTAAGGAATGAAAGAATCAAGAAAATAAACTGAATCATCCTGACCGTTCGAATGCTTCATCGACTTCCTCACGTCGAATGTAACATTCTCCTCACCCACACGCAATGTAATCTTACCTTCAAACACATCTATCATTGCCTTAGCAGTGCGTAGGAAAGGACGTCCCATAATGAGCGGGACTCGGTCATCGGCCTCCATGTCTAGAATGACAAAATCCGCGGGGAATACAAACTTATCAACCTTCACTAAAACATTCTCCACAATCCCCCGTGGATACTTGACCGAACGATCAGCCAAAGTGATGCTCATGCGCGTCGGCGATGGGTCTCCAAGATCTAGCTTCTGATAAGTCGAATATGGCATCAAGTTAATGCTAGCACCCAAGTCGGCCAACGCGTGGTTCACAGAAGAACTACCAAATAAGCAAGGGATAATGAATACCCCTGGATCATCGAGCTTCTCAGGCAGTTTGTTCTGGACCAACGCAGAACATCGAGCTCCTAATGTGACTGTAGAAAGTGACTCCAGCTTCTTCTTGTTAGACAGAAGATCCTTCAAGAATTTAGCATATTTGGGCATATGCTGGAGTGCTTCTACAAACGGGAGGTTAATCTTAAGCTGCTTAAACATCTCTAAGAAATGTCCATACTCCTGTGCATACTTCTGCTGCAATGCACGTGCTGGATATGGAAGCCTACTTATATCAACCTCGGGAGTCCTCTTCTCTTCCATCTTCTTCTTCTCTGCCTCAACTCCCTTCTTATCAACTGAAGACTCTCCTACTGGTGCTGTACTTGCTGGGCCTAGCCTCTGGTGCACCCTATCAGGAGTCTCCAACTCTATCTCCTCGTCTACCGGTTCCTCTTCCTCGACATCCGGTGACTTCTCCACCTCCTTCTCACCTCCACGACCACTTCTAGTCGTTACAGCCTTCACATGACCCTTCGGGTTTGCCTCAGTATTCCCCGAGAAGGATCCACCCTGCCTCTCATCCAACCTCTTCGCAATATCACCTACCGATCGCTGTAGGTCCAGAAATGCTGATTGTTGATTCCTCAGCAATGTATCATGCTCCTGAAGCTTCACCTGTGTGTGTTGATCCTTGGCAATCAACTGCTGTAGCATCTGCATCTGCTGCTTGAGCATGTCCTTCACTTCTGGGTCACCACTGTTACTTGGACCCGCTCCTGAATTCTCATTCGCTGCCTGATTCTGACGTGGTTGATAGGAGTTGTTACCACGCCAGTTGTTGTTGGAGTTTCGCCAATTTGAGTTAGGATTCCAATTAGGATTGGGATTGGAATTGAAGTTGGAAGTGAAAGGCTTGTTCCAACCAGAATTAATGGAATCTAACTGCTCCTGATCAGTAATGGGGCACTCGGCAGTCGCATGTCCTCCTCGACATATCTCACACTTCTTCAGCTGTGTCTTCAGTTCCTTCATATCTCTCGTTAAAGACTCTATGGTAGCAGCAAGGCTAGTGTCAGGAGCGACCTGATAAACACCTCGAGCAACGGATGAGGTGTTGGTAGCCTTAGTGGTGGAGGATCTAGTGGATGGCTTCTGCTGCTGCTCGGCTCTAGCAAAACTCTCAAACATGTCAATACACTCATCTGTATCCTTCATCTCCATGATATGCCCTCCTGCAGCTGTATTGAACATGATTTGCTTCTCAAGTGTCAATCCATTGTAGAATTTCTCTACAAGTGCCCATTCAGAAAGTCCATGCTGTGGACATTTACTAAGCAAAGTGTGGAATCTCTCCCAAGCTGCAGAGTAAGACTCATCGGGCTCCATATGAAAGGAATGGATTTGGTCCCTCAGACGAGCAGCTTTGGAAGGTGGAAAATATTTCTTCAGAAATTTCTTTCGAAGATCATCCCACGTGGTGATGGAGTTCTCAGGGAGGCTGTCGAACCAGGTGGATGCACGACTAGCAAGAGAGAATGGAAAGAGTTGTAAGCAGATGTTATCCTCAGAAACTCCATGGAGATTGAAAGTGTTGCAGATCCTAGAAAAACGGGACAGATGTCTGGGAGCATCCTCATCATCAAGACCATTAAACTGAATGGAATTTGTGATAGCAGTCATGATGTAGGAAGGGAATTGCCAAGTAGCATCATTGGCAAATACGGGACGAGTGACCGGGTTGCGAACTCCGGTGAATCCATCGCAAGCTCGGTCGTGAACGGTGCGTCTCACTGGTGGTGGCATCTCCTCGGCCATGTCTAAGTAAACGGGTGAGATCGGGAAAGGTGAAATGGGTGTGTGTGAAGGTGAACTAGGTGTAGAACTAGAAGGTGAAAACAAAATCGGGGCAAGAACACGTACCTAGGAAAGACGACTCCTAAGGTTCGTGTGAAACTCTTGCTCCGGCTCTTCAAAAGCTAAAACTGGCGGTGGTCCTTGTGATCGAGTATGTGGCATGCACTGTAAACGATAACAAGTAAGGGGATTTAACAAACAAAACAAAGAAAAACCTAAAACATAATAAAAACCTAGCAACTAAAAGACAAGAAACGATTAAGGCAAATAAGAAAGAAAAGAAAAGACTCAAAACCTAAAATACTAAAAATAAACAAAAATTAGACCCACTAATTCTTTCAATCACAATCTAAGCTAATTTCGCTATTGCCAAGTATCCCCGGCAACGGCGCCAAAAACTTGATGTCTTCGAAAGTGGTCTAAGAAAATAACTAAATACTCTAACCTAGACTCAACTTACTTACAACGAGTTAAAACCGAAAATCCTAAACTAAACCACTACGACAGGCAAGTGTACCTATCAATTGTAGAATAGCTAATGAAAGTCCGGATATCGAACCCACGAGACACTGACTTAACAAAACAAGATTAGAAAATGATTAAAACAATTAGGGGGGTTTTGATTAAAATTAATAAAATAGTTAAAAAAAAACAATTTAACTAATATTTAAATCCTAAGAAAGATTAATGAATTTAATTAAAATGAATGATTTACAATTTAAGTAAAACTTAAATAATCTAGAAAACTCTACTTAGATATAATTCCTGTTTGAGATTATTGACACTATTGACTTTGTTTGATATGATAGAACTAGGATCTTAAACAGCAAAATATAAGTAACTTAATGTATTCTGGATTAGTTACCAAATATAACCAATTAAGAGAACTTAATCTTGCAATAAACACACTAGTTAATTGAATCACCTCCCGGATTTCTCCAATAACACTTTTGTACTCAAATGAACAAGTCACATTCCTGATTTTCTCATTCCAATACATCAAAGATGCAAGGAGTAATCTTACAATGTCTATTTTAATACGAAATGACAATAACATTAAGTATTTCAATTAAACAACTCTCCTGAATAATTATCATGAAAACCCTAATGCTAAAGATCACTCGACAAGTCTATCACCTTCCGGATTTCTAAACTTAGATACACAAAGAACCCTAAAAACATCAATTATATCTTTTCCTATGATTAGTGATATCAAACAAACCATAAACTAGTCATAACACCAAGTCAATGACCTAATACGTGTCTAACACCGAAAGACATTCAATAAACACGTATGGAACATGATATAAACTGATATAATCAAGATTAGATATGCAAAACTCATCAAAATGACACAATAAGATCTGTTACAAAAGTGTTTTCCATCATAACTCAAAACAATAGTCAATAGTCATCATTAATCATTCAAACAATCATTCCTACCTAAGTAGAATTAAAGAACTAGCCAACTAACATCATAATCAGTAAAGAAATCTCAGAATTATTCATAACAAAATGAAATAAACTACTAAAAATTAAGAACAAATGAAACAAAGATCAATCAAGATTATTTAACATAGATATAAGACCTTCTAGCCCTCCAATGCTTCCAAAATGCTTCCTCTCACTCCTAGAAAGCTTCTCTGCTCCAAAAATGGTCGAGAATGATAATTGAAACGGCTGGGGAGCGTCCCCTATTTAATCTCACTTGAATCTTGACTTTTTTCAAATTTCAAACCTGTCGCGTACCGCGACAACCAATTCAAATTCATATCGCGTATCGCGATAGACAAAATAAGCGGGGAACCCCCGAAATCCTTCGCGTATCGCGGAGGCTGAATTTCTCCTCATAGCGTACCGCGATGACATCAGAATCATTAAAACTTGTATTTTTCTCTTGATTTCAACCGATGCTTGATTCCTTCGGGTTTCGAACTCGATTTCCTTTCATTTCATTAGACAAGCCTGTAAAAACAATAAAATGTAAAAAGAACCTAAAAATAGACAAAATCGACATATTTACAAACTAAAATCGACTCAAAAGTATTTAAAAACAAGATGTGTTTTACAACCCATCAGTCAGTCTTATAGCTCTTAATATCATGCTGACGCTCTTGTAATTCACCAGCACACCGATCAACCTCGGACCTCAATTCAACAACACGTTGTTCAAACGCCGCAGCCTTCTCGTTCGCACCGCGGAGAGACTTCTTCAGAACTTTTGACTCCGCACGCAGAGCATCAACATCCAATAGCTCACCAAGCAGCTGTTTCTTCTCCTCCAAAGCCTTGATCAGTTCATCTTCAACGCTGGCTATCCGTTGTTGAAATTTCATTGCAACATCAGACCGACGTTGCAAACGCTTAACAATCTCTAAACCAAGACTCCGATGAGACTCCAAAGACAATGAGAACTGATGAGCCAAAGCTAGTGAATCTAGATCCTCATGACGAACCTCGGAAGCAGGCAAGGAGTTCACAACGGTAGTACTTGGCAATGGCAAGGATCCAACAGGACCCGAACTCATGGGGATCGAAGTCACAGACACCGCTTCTGTCACAACAACAGAAACAGACACATCCAGACACGGGGAAGTTACAGGAGCACCCAGGCCCCCGGGAGAGACAACCACACTGGGTTCATACAAATCTGGAACGGGAGAGTCTGGCACAAATGCCACATCAGAGTCCATCACTTGCTTCCCATTTTTCCTACGCAGAAAAGAAGACTCCTCAAGTTCCTCATCCCCATCATTAACAATAGTTGGCGAGCAAGGTTCCTTCCGCTTTGCAGTAACAGAGGTAACAGCAACAGATACTTCAGGCAGCGACACAAAATCACGCTGACCACCACTGCGTAGTCGAAGTTTTAGGGGAGGTTGAGAAGTTGTTACTTGAGACTCCGAATTAGATCCGCTAGCACGTCCTCTTTTCTCCAGAAGGGTAGCCAAAGGAAGCTCATCATCATCAGGGCTAGAAATATCCACGGCGGAGCCAGAAGGCGATGTTGGATGAAATTCTATCATAGGTGGTGGCGGAGGAGGAGGAATGGAAGACTCAATGGCAACAAATTCCATTCCACGATTTGCCTTCTTCAAAATCTTTAGCAAATTCATCTCTACAAATTACAACAAATCAGTGAATACATATATATAAACAGAAGACAAAAAGAGAAAAAGAAGGAAGAAAAGGAAAAATTGTGCGCCAACGACCAGAACCTTCGCCCTTCTCCATCACAGCCGGACGATATGCTGGTTTATCCCAAAGAGGGCTTACTCCAGCCATTACGAGTATTGGTTCCGGAAATGTAATAGCAGGAGTAGGATTATCCACCAGTAACCGAAACAAGGGAACATCCGAATCACGCAGAGGAGGCGCCTCATCTAGTATTGGAGTTCGCAGATTACGGAGAGGCAAACGCGAAGGCAAAAAATTGTTATGCACAAAGAAAAATCGAAATTTCCAATCTCGGAGACTCTGCAAAACCCTGCTCACACAACTTGGAAAGTTTTGAGGACGACGCCTTTCAAAAGTGAACCAATCACCATCAACTCGGAGTCGATAGAATCGGCGGAACAATGGAAGATTTGGTTCACCCCCCAAGGCCTTACAAGCGATTACAAAGTGCATCACACGGAGTAACCCTAATGGGTGTACCTGAGAAAAATGAACCTCAAAGAACCGGAGGACCAAAAACAAAAATGGCGACAGAGGATACCGCACGTTACACGACCTGAAAACCTGAGTAAAAATAGTAACCCTATTGCTACAGGCAGAAGCATCATCACCAGGACGAGGCAATCGGGGATGCACCGATGCCGAGATTTGATACAACCGGCAAAAATTCTGCAATTCCTCTTGCGACAATGACGATGGTGTCGAACCCAACCCGCGCCTATCCATGAATAACGAAAATAAGATGGTAGAACAAGAAAACTTACTCAACAATAGTGGAGAAACGAAGGGGTGTGAAACCGAGCGGGAAGACGAAGGAAAAGCAAGAAATGATGATGCCTTTCAAATCAATCTATAGGTCAAGTGGCTTCTCCCCAACCACACACATCAAAATGAAAATTACAATTACGCCCTCTAGGAGGGCCCACAAAGGAAACCGGTGGAAACTGCTAAAAAAAAATAATAATAAATAAATATATATATAATGATGAGAAAGACAGCAACAACAAATAAATTTTTTAGTATTACAGACGCACAAAGGAAAAGGAAATGGAAGTCAAGGGGAAAACAGGTTAGGCACGGATCTTTCAAGTTCAGAAGGTAACCCCTAAAGAGTGACACCAACTGAACTGGGGGGACTTGATGACAGTACATAGGACAAGCTATTGTCATTAGGAGGCATGGCAGCATTAAATGACGGTAATCATGACTGATATAGCATTTAATGAAGACCATCAAACCATTAATGAGGAGGCATGGTCTGTAAGGGAGTCAGCCGCACATCAGTCAATCTAACTGATGGGCTGGCAGAAGGTCCTTACCCGGCAGACAATAACCCAGGGGGTGTTCAGGAAAACTAGAAGGGAAAGACCAAGGAAAGATGTTATAAAGGAAGAAGATAAGAAGCTGGAAAAACATTCAATACAGAACAACCACTTATCACCTTAGCAGTAAAGAAAGTCGGTCATCTTTCTAGGAGAGAGAGAGAGGTCCTTACGCCGGAGTGAAATTCTCTGTAACTTGTAATCGCACTCTGACTGGAGTTCATAATTGTAGACCTCCTGAAGGATTGTTATGTATAATGTCCATGTTTAGTGAATGAGATTGTTGTTTGTATCTTGTCTGTGCTGTTCATAGCTAAACGTGTTTAAATTTGGTTCATCAGTATGTATTTATGACTTTGACCTTTGATGTGATACCCAATACATGATTTTTAATGCACGGATCTTTCGATGAATTCATGATCTTATATCTTTCATTAAGGTTAGCTAACCCTCATGTTTAGTTTTTGAGTTTAAGTGACGAGATATTATTCGATTGACATGCATAATGGTTTTCATTTGCATATGTAATGATACCATTAGATCTTCTAATAAGGTTACCTAACCTTTTAAGTTATGTTTTTAGGTCTAAATGACTCCAATTGATATGACCTATGTATTTCATTCTTTGATGTATTTGACGATTCCCGTGGAACTCTAATGATTACGACACACTATATTTTATGTAGAATGGGTATTTCGTTTGCGTGTTGTATATGTGTGGGTGTCTATGTGACTTCATGAGGCCTATAACTCCATTAATGAACTTTCGACAATATGGCCTAAGATGATTGTATATGAGGCTATCATAGTTAGCAATTTCATTAATTTTACAAAATAAGTTTATGGTGTTGTGTCTATTTGAGCTTTTTGAGATTATAGGCTACGATGACACAATTTGAAGTACATGTATATATGTTGATACGTTGATCTACATCTTGGCAGGACAAATGTTTTGCAACCATTGCAAACGTGACATCGTTTGTTGGATTCTTGCATTTGAGTCTTCATTGTAGTGTTCATAACAACCTTTTTCTTTATATTGAATTTAATAGTAACACGTGGTTATCGATTTGTATAATAAAAGGTTATGATAGTAATTTGCGATTCGAATCTAAGACTTAAAACACCATGGGCGAAGGTATTAGTGTTAATTTTCGACCGAAATGTTATTTTTAGTTAAAAATAGTGGTTTTGCCCCCTCGATTTAAAATTTTAACATGTATTTTGGGTTTCAAAAATTTTCGGCCCCCTCTCACTTAGTACAAGCTCCGCCATTGTAAAACACGACATCTTACGTTCTATGCGAACTAGTTATCACTATACATAAACTTCTAAATACATACAAAAGAATAAAAAAAAATAATAATAATTACTTTTAAGCAAAAACTTATCCTTGTAAGTTCGGTTAGGAAATTGTCGATTTTGATTGGACTACACCAAAGGTTAAAATGACGTGGATTACACTCGAGAGATGATTGGTTAATGTTGGTGTGTGATGTGGTCTCATAACCAACATTTTTGTTGCATTTTTGACGTTGCACCAACTACACCTTCTCCTTGGACTTTGCTTCATATACTCAAACAACCCTCGCAATTATTACACTAAATCTTTTTGACTTTTAAAATTAATATCATTTTTCAAATAATTAAATAAAAAAAAAGAGATTATGGTTTTGCGGAAAAACGTGTCACAACCAACCATAACACCTTTAAGAAAGCATTTATATTTATTTAAAAAAGAATGAATAATGTATGGTACATTCATTAATTTATATAAAAATTAGTCTTTATAATGCCCGCATTAAATAATAATTACCTAGGATCATTTCAAGGTGGATCCCTGGTGACAAAGTAAACGATTACGTGAATTGTTTAAACAATTCGAGATTGGCTTTCGACTATCCTGTGCAACATAGGTGGAAGGCATCCCTCTGTGTTGAATCGATTGAGAGTTCGATCATGGCTCTGGATGAACACTACCACGTTGAAATCACACATAACTTGATCACACAAGACCCGGTTTTACACCTAAAATTTTAGATTAAAGCTCAACATAATAAATAATACATAAAAAATGCCTTAAAAATATGTGAATTTATACCTAAAATTTTAGGTTAGTATCTGTTTTAGGCTTCTATAAAACTTAGAGCCAGTGTACAACCATCATGAAACACCTTTTACAAGATCTTCATCTAGGAACGTAAACGAGCCGAGTCGAGCTTAAGCTCATAAATGCTCGAACTCGGCTCCTTTTGACTAAAAAAGTTTGAGCCGACTCTGCTTGTTTTTTAATTATTTATTTTATTTATATTAATTATTAAGTTAAAATATATTTATAAGTATACTTTTCAAATTCAACATAAAGCATATAATTTAAGTATATTTATCCAAATATTATATATATATATATATAATTAATTATATAAATATACATTTAAGAGAATTAATAAGAATCATATTATCTTATCTTACTACTATAATAAACAAGTAACTTTTTTGCCACATGTCAATTTATTAGACAATTATTGTCACATGTCATTTTTTAAAGAATTATTGTCACATGTTATTTTTTAATTTTTTCAATCATTCTCTCTCATATTAAATGATAATTATAATTATATTGTTTAATTTATTAAAGAATTTTAAATTTAATGACTAATGACTTTATATACCTTTTTCATATTAAAAAATATTTTTAATAAATAAAAAATGATTTTTTTATTAAAAAACACACTTAAACAAAGTTTACAAAATATGAAAATTTTCTAAAAAATAAGAATTATTTTAAATTTGTAGTTTTAGGAAAAATAAAAGTTATGTAAAAATAAATTTTCTTAAAAACAATTTTTTTACAACGTGTTTTTTTACACAGTACATAACATTTCAGTTTTCAATCCGTGTAATACACATGATTTTACCTAGTATATATATAAAACACGTTTAGACTTTCAAGTCAGCTTGGGCTCGATACTAACAAGCCATATTTCTGGGTTCGGGCTCATTTAGGTTGTGCTCGCTTGAACTTTTTACACATCCAATCCCGAACATTTCACGAGCCGACTTAATTTATTTACGCCCGCATCTCCATCTATACTAGCTACATAGATCTCAATAAAATGTCAAGAATATTTAAATATGGATGCACAAGATTTGATTTCAAGATGCAGTTACTTTTCGCCACTACTCTAAATGCAAGATTAATGATTATTATCATCAATCTTATTCACAAAATTTTTTAATTTTTTATTCTTCTTCTCATGTTGGAGGATCCTATGAAAGCATTCATATATTGATAAAAGATATGAGTATAGAAAAGAGTTCGTTCTTTTAAAATCCGGTCAAAAGGGTGTGTGTTAAATTAGTGTTTAATAATCACTCAACATGTATTTAAATGTTTATATAGCCTTCTAATTTTTTTATTTATATAAATAAAATTTAATTTAATTTTAATGATATATTGTTTTTACATTGGAAATTCATAAAAATTAAAAAAACAACCACAAGAAACTTTGCCTCTTTGAACTTTTAGAAAAATATATGGTAGCGTATCTAGTAGCAAATTCATTATTATTTTTTACCAAAGTCACTCTTCAAAAATATTCCATGAATTTGTGTCACATGACCATTAGATACAGATATAAATATGTAGCTAACTCCAGAGGTTGATTGAAAAAAAAAAAACCTTAATGGGTAAGATATCTGAATGATTTAACCCGTGTCTTCAGCTTAATCATAAAGGGATTTGCTGACTGATTCAAATGAGATGTTAAGAGGCTGCCAAACAGTTAAACTTCTGACCGATTAAAATTTAGCATCTTAATAAAGTTATTTAAAGATTATCAAACAACCTCTTTGTAGTATAGGGTTATTTAAAGAGGTGCGGAAACCAGTTAACGGTCAAAAACCGGTTTTGGAATAACCGAACTGGTTAACCGGTCAAAGTCTACAAACCGGTATTTACTGATAAGTGGTTCGGTTAATAACCGGTTTTTCAACCTTAGAAACAGAAACCGATATAATTATCGAAACTGGTTAACCGCAAAATAACCGATTTTTTACTAAGATGGACCGGTTAACCGGTCCTAAATTGCCGGTTTTTTTTAAAACCTATAACCGATACGAATAACCGGTTTCCAACCGGTACCGGTTCGATTAACCGGTTTTTTTGTGCATGAGTGCATCTCTATACATAATAATCACATATTGTGCAACACCTAAAAAATTGTTTGTTGGCTGCAATTTTTTTTAATTTGGGTACACAATACTACACATCCTCTCGGACCACTCTTATGGACTCTATATTGGTATCCATTGTCTTGACATGACCCATATTTCATCAATCATCATACTTTATTTCTTAAACATAAATAATTTCATGTTAGTTTTAAGTTTTATTAAAAGTTAATGTTTTGAAATTGACTGACAATAAAAAGACTTGAATTTATGGTGGACTATTAATTTGAGTGGAGTCTGAATTTGGAGTCTGAGTCACTCTTTTTTTTAAGCTTTTGAGAAAAAATGTGGTAAGAGAGCATGGCGCATTCCATTATAGTTTTTTTTTTCCTCTCAAGCATTTCCGTACACTAACACCCATTATTATCTTCGATTCATTACAGTAACCTATCACTCTCTCTTCACTCTATAACGTTGTATAAACAACTATTCTCCATCTCATTCTTATAAACACATGTGTAACAATCAATATACAATATCGTTCCTCCCTTGCTTCTTTTACCTGTGACCGGGCTTACGTCTAGCTCCTCATGTCTTCGTCACACCGCCTCTGTAATGGAGTTTTTGGGCACGATCAGTGCGTGACACCCATGTCATCCGAATACTCAAACCCCAAAGGAGAGGTCTTAGACAACTTTTCTTTTTAGAAACCATTAAAAAGATTTAGCTTTTGTGTAGAAAGATTCTGACATTTCTATCTTGAAATAATCGCTTAATATATTATGCCACAAACTTCTCTTTCTTTTTTCTTTAGACTGCAAGAACCCCTCCACAAATGATAATAAATGTGTAGAGGTGCACAAACCATTTTTTTAATAAACATAATATAAAATTCAACTTTTTATTTATATTTATTTGTTACAAACAAAAAGAAAAATTGTTTGCAATAAATACTAATGTTTGCCCACAATGTTTGTCAAATATGTTTGTCAAATGGTTTGTACACAATGTTTTTCAAATGTGTTTGTCAAAAGTGTTTGTCCAAATGTTTGTCAGAAGCGTTTATCCAATAGGTTTGTAAAATTGTTTGTCCGAAGTGTTTGTCAAAGATGTTTGTTTAAAGTGTTGTTCTAAGCATTTGCATGTAATTCCCCCCCCCTGGTTTGAGTTTGTAAATAGTTGAGACAAAAGGGGGCAGTGAACTCACCTGAGTATATATGCGTAAGCTCCTAAATCTTTCGGTGAATCGGTTACGGGTTACCTATATCACATAGGACTTATGTACTTAGACCGTGTTCGTGTCCAAACAACTCCAAGTTGTTGTGTTTGACTATGCTCGTCTGTGTTTGTTTTGTGTTTGACCGTGTTGACTCAATGACTCGTTGGTGATATGTTTGCAGTTCGTTAATGTTCGTTTAGCGTTTGTCAAGTTTTCTCAGTAGCAGTTAGTGCACAAAAGCATGTCGTAGCACATAGAGTTTCCAGATATGGCTAGTACGCATAATATGTCTCAATCGAACATGTTACCAATCATGGCAGTTGTCACGTACGTTCATTAAACGAGTTGATATTTATAGTATGTTTCCTCATTTAGCAAGTATGAAATCAAAAGTCATCATTTATCGATCTAAGCATGCTCGTTCCTTAAGTGATCATGTTATCACATAACACATTGTCACAAGTCATCAATTAAGCAAATTGTTCCCTTTACAGTTACTAAACATGGCAGGTTCTTATATTTGACACGTTTTGAGCCAACCAATCATGCCAACACTTTTATAACATCATAACGCGACATTTACAATTATATTCCACCCTCTAACATGTTCCTATGACATTTCTTATAAAAATCCCCAAATAAAGTTACTACTTTTAGTAAATTACCATGTTTATCATGTTTGATCAACAACATCATGCCTATACAATCACATTATCACAATAAAATATTTGAAATCATTTATAATCACCAAAACATGCTCGATAGCTCCAGTTTATAGAAATCCCCAAATTAAAGTTTCCCTATATAGAAATATATGACCAAATCATCGATTTCATCAAATTTACCTAGACTAATGCATCAATAAGCTCAACATTCGTAATAAATCAAAATTTAAACATACTTATTACATTCGATTCATCATCTAGCACCATCTTATAGCATAAAAGTTACTATTTATAGAAATAGTCATCTAACTTCACAATATGGCACCAAAACCTATTTTCATGGCAATCAACCATTACAAATCAATCATCAAGACATTTAAATCCAGATTTATAGACACCAAGGTTCGTGCATGTGCCATTAAGGGTTTGCATGTGAGCATCTATGAGTGCTTGTGGGTTTTAGATGTGCATGTGGGTTTAGATGACAAATTAACCATTAAGGCTACCTTTGAGAGGTCCTTGGAGCTGGAATGAGGCTAGATCTGGGGCTGGAACTCCTTAGAGGTGGCTGATGGTGACTAGATCAGTTGATGCAAGATGCGGAGGTCTTGGTTCTTCTTCAAGGCTTCAAACCTTCAAGTGGTGGTCTCCAAAATGGTTGGTCATGGTTTCCAGGGGCTGAGAGAAGCTTGACAGAGCTAGATGGTCGAGGATGTGCTTGTGTGTTCGAGAGAAATGAGAAGAAGTGAAAAGAAATAAAGTGGGTTGAGTTTTATAAAATTTCAAGCTTCTAGAGGGCTTCACGTACCGCCAAGGCCGATCGTGCATGGCCTTGGCGTACCACCAAGGATTTCGGGTTTCAAAAATCCCGCTTCTGCTTCGTGTACCGCGAAGCTTTTCGACGAGGGATCCTCGCGTACCGCGAATGATTTAAAATTCTGATTTTTCATTTTATTTAATCTATTTTGTTCGCGTTCGATTTGTGACGTTTAACATAAACGTTCAATTCTAGTTTTGCACATAAACACATAGTGACTCATATGTTTGTTTGTTTATTGTTTGTTCACCAACGTTCGTAAGCTTTAAACATGTGTGTGCGTTCTGGTAATTCCTCGAATTACAATGTGATTGTTTGTGTCTGCACTATTGTGCCATGTGTCACACGAAATTAAACCAATTCTAGTGCCACGTGTGTTCTAATAATATAACTATTATTAAATTAAAGGAATTGCTGACCTGGAATTTACGGGGTGTCATAATAAGTATGTATGCATACACAACTTTATGAATATGATTCACCATGAAAACCCATAACCAAAGCCTATGTGACTGTAATGTAATTGACGGAAATACCCGAAGGTAAAACCTTAGCCTCACTCTTAATGCCTATCGTTGCATTAAGCTGTTATCTTGTAATGTAATAAATGGTAACAGGCATTCACATCAGGGTGGACGCTATCTACCTATGAATGGGGTTGTCAGCCCTATAGTACTATCATTTTTATTATCTGGCTTATCCATGAGTTTATTGGTTACAGTTGTTATGTGAGGACTTTTACGATTGGATAATACAATTTTCATGTAATCATCAAACAAGAGTTGAAATGCACAAGCAACATATAAGCATATCATTGTAATTAAAACATGTAAAGATAATGTAATTGTAATGCAAACTGTAACATCAGTGCCGGAAACGTCACCGGAACAGTGATCGCAACAATAACTTGAACAGTAATCAGGTACAAACTATACGTATTTCATTGTATGTCATGTTCATATCATGTATCATTATCAATTCGTGTTGTCAAAGAGCAAAATTCATGATCAATTCAGAAACAAGACTCAGAAACATGGTTCATCAGTCAGATAAATATCTGGCAATACAGAACCATCATGTGATTAATTGTTAGGATTTTATTATGTATAAACGTATGTGAGGCTTTACAGAACAAAACAACACCGATGTCGTTACGTGAATGATAAATCGACGGATTATTCGTATAGATGATGATCTATACGAACATATCTGAAAGTTTAACGTTCTGAATGATATCCGATAATTAGAAAACAATATTGAAAAGTATAGTTATCGTCGTGTTCTTACGGGTGACGATTCGAACGAATACGCGCGACGAATGTACGATTCGATTTTAAACCGTAAATTTAATATTTTCAAAAATTTAAAATAAATAGAAGATATTTAGTTAATTTACTAGGAATAACCACCTAAAATAATTTTATGAATTCTTATGTTAAAACCGAGTCGTTTCGTTACGAAAACTACAAAAAACCGACGTTTTACGCGTAACCGAGCAAAACCGAACGAACCCGAACAAAACCGGGTATTTCTAACCCATTTAATGTGATCATAAAGACCACAACCACCACCACCTACCCATATCTAACACAAATTTCGTTTTCCTCTCTCTCTAGATTCTCTCTCTAAACTTCTCTCTAAGATTTCTTGATCGTTTCTCATCGGTTTCGCAAGATCTTGGAGCCTAATCGTTCGTGTGATCGAGGAGAACAAGAACCCATGAAGAGATTTCAAGATTGGCCGACATTTTGAGGTAAATCTAGAATTTATTTTCGGTTTTGTTGAAAAGCTTTAGGTACACATAGTTGCCACTTTTTAACCGAGTGTAGGGGTACATCTTTGATTAAATCGAGTTGGTATTAACTAGGGGAAGCCATGGGAGAACCTGCGACGCTTAGAACCCAAGGATGATGATGAAGATCAGCCATGGCCGACTGTTTCGCGAAAAGGAAGTGCAGGTAGCCGAACATGCTTGTGGCCGAACCTACATGGGGAGCTTCACGAACCCATGAGCCACGAACCCTTCCATCCGCACCTTCTCTTGGGCGAACCTGCATGTGACACGAACCTTGCATCCCGCGAACCTGAGCTACCACGAACCAGGGACACCAACGAACCAAGGTGGCCGAACCTCTCCTAAGCTGGCCCAAGCTTTCTGTTAGCCAAAACCTACCAGTGGGCGAACCAGAGATGACCGAACCTTGAGTTAGACGAACCAGTAGCTGGCCGCGAACCATGGGCCATGCGAACCTTCTAGCAGCCGAACCCTAGTCCTTGGCCGAACCTTAAAGGCTGTGAACCTTACACTGGCCGAATCTAGGATTGACGAACCTTGAGGTGGTGCGAACCCTCGAAGGCCGAACCATTGCCATGCAAACCTTGCATGTAGCCGAACCTCATGCTTAAACCCCATGGGCAGCGAACCTACCTTCCTGCCAGCACACTTAGGGCGATGATCGAACCATTGGGCCGTCTGAGCTTGAACTTGGTCGATTAGAACTTGAAACTAGGTGTACCCATGCATAAACCTTTTTATTTAAATTGTTTTACGTAAATGCTTTTACTTATTATATGCTTTATATGTGCTTGTGTATACTCCTAGACTCCTGTTTAGGAAATTGCTATGCAGAATTAACTAACAAGTTAATTAATTACTCTTATGAGTAATACCTTAATTCTAAAACACTAAACAAACCCTTAGTCCATCGAATTCAAATTCAAGAATCTAAACTCAAAGTGAACTCAAAAGAACTAAAGCTAAAGATCAAACGCAATGGAATCTAATCTATTATGTGATCAGTAAACTAAGGATCCTAATCAAGAATCTATAATCATGGTGGAATCATGGAAATCAAAAGATCAGAATCTAGCGAATCAAGGGAATCATAACTGTGTGTGAATCATTGAAATAATGAAATCATTAAGATCTAATGAAATCATTAATTGCTTTAATTAAGGTGGATGTCAGTTGTATGTAAATCAAGACCACGTGTAACACACGGAAAGTCCTGGCATAAATAGTAGACTCTTGTTGTCAAGCTATATGGGCATAACTCAAACTATCAAACGAAATCAAGAGAATCAAAGAAGATCAAGAATCAAAGGATATCCTTAAAGTCCTGGCATGTACAGTAGACCAATGGGTCAAGCTGATATGGGCATCATGAAAGTCCCGACAGATATAGGTAGACTCCTTGTGAGTCATGCCTGATATGGGCCACGTGTGAGAGGGTACAACTTGGACAACCACCAACAACTAAGTCTAATTGATTGAGTCAAATAAGGCCCAATCATCATGTCTTAGTTGTATTTAAATGCTTAGTTATTAATTTAATTAAACATTTAATACTATTTTTCTACAAGTGCTTTGGGGGTAATCATGAATACATGGTGAACTCAAGAGATCAGAGGTAAATCTATTTGTGGAAATCAATATCTAAATTGAAGGTGAATGGAGTGAAACGCTTAATTATCATTAACAACAATATGCTAAGCAGTTCGGTATGTGGTGGGACGGTGGCTGAGGCTTGTCCCCTACATATGCCCTATATATAAGCATATTTGATTGGATAGCATAGGTGGTCGTTAATGAGGTTAAGGTTGTCATTTCAGGGGATCAAGGTAAACATTTTCAGGGTAATCAAATGCTAAGAATCAAAGGTTATGGAATCAAAGAAGTGGGATTAAACGCTTAATTATCACCAGGTTCAATATATCATGTGGTTTGGTATGTGGTGGGACGGTGGCTGGGCGGGCGGTAAGTTCGACCCTACATATGCCCTATATATAAGCATACTGAACTGGATAGTATAGGTGGTTAATGGTGAGGTTAAGGTTGTCATTCAAAGGTTATTCAAATTCATTTTTATAAAACTACATGAACTCACCAACCATGTGTTGACTTGATCTTTTTGCATGACTTCTCAGGTGACGAACAGGTCAACTAAGGAGTTATTTCTTTTGGACTAGGATACCATTTAGAGGACCTAGCTTTTTGGACCTGCATATTTTTGGAAGCGTCATTTACAGATTTATTTTGTATATCTTGTGCAGATACAAGATAGAAGTGTTATGATGCTGATAGTAGATTTACATTGTTAAATTATGTACTAAACTGATGTAATTTAACTTTGTAATTCTATTTTCATTTAGCAGTTTCTCAGTTATATATCATGTGCAATGTAAACAATCTGATCATTCCGATTATCATTCACGATATCGCGCCCGGGAACTTTCCGTCCGACGAGGAAGTCGATCCAACCCGTCGGCTCGGGGTGTGACACAAACCCCAAGCTTTAGAAATCCGACGATTTAGAAAGGGGTAATGAAATCATATAGGTATACCAGTGTAATTGAAATACGTAAACATATTACTATTGTAATAGAATCCTCAAGTTTTGGAAAAACAAAACATTGAAAAGGGGGTCTATGAAACTCACCTGAGATATCGAAGTTAACAGACAACATGCAGACTTGTGCTTGTAGTTTAGTTCTGCATTAGTTAATTTCTTATAAGTTATTTGTGTTTTAATTTACTTATTAGATCTTTCTTAATGTTCAATGTCAAGGACATTGCATTTAAAGTCATCAAACTGATATTTAATTCTTAATCAATTATTTTAATTGAATATCATACAATGTATGATAATGTGGAACCTATAATGATTCAGGTTACTCACACAAAGTTGATGACTCAATGGCTTAATCAGGATATTCTCAGATTAACCAAATAGGTATTGTTGTTGATTACATCACTGAAACAATTTCTAGATGGATTTTTGATCTAGGAATAGCCAATCCTTGCTATTGATCATTTAGGTATCATGAAACATAGGAATGTTATATTAGAATAGCTTTAATAACCATATTCAATATACTAATCTGACTTTTAACATAAACATGAGATCGTTATTCCAATGATTATCTTAATACGTGTCATTAGCTTAAAACACTTCGATTTAACCTAGCATTTCAAGGAATGATCAAGATAATCACAATCATTGTTATAACCAAATGGTTTAACCCCTTATAATCTATGATATGGTTTCATGATAACCAGGCATTATAATGGATCAAAACAAGGATTTAACTGAACATATCAAGTTCTTCGTTTCTAACCATTCCTAGCTATCATCTAGGAAACAATCAACAACAATAACTATTGTATTACGTTCAAAAACTAAATCTTATCCATACATTATCAAGCTAGTAGGAGAAGTTGAATCGTTACCCATTCGAGCAGATTTTCGGTTACAAATGATGATCTAGCAATGTAGAGATGATTTACAGCTTAATCTTGGTGATCTGATGGCTTGATAACTGAATTTTGATGATTGAAATTCACTCTGATCGTCTTTGTGGTGAGTAGGTTCGAAAGATGAACAAATATGATGTATTTTGCATGCAATCTGATTTATCAATTAATCTGCTGGACCGACCTAGTATTTGCTTACTGCCAAGAGGGGCTAATGGGGGCTTGGCGTACCGCGAAGAAATCCGGAGGAAATTAGATATTTTGGACTCTTCGCGTACCGCCAAGGGACCTCCAAAATCATCTTGGTGTACCGCGAAGAGTTTCGAAGCTCAATAATTCGAATTTTCTTTGTTTTTACGATTTGGGAGAATCGGAAACTCCGTTTTTTGCACGGTTCTCACCCACGTTCACGATTTCTCGCGTATTTTTTAAATCATAATGGTCACTATCGTTCTATTAATGTGGGTTTCAAACAAGGATGACGTGAACTTCTAACGTAATTGTCACAAATATATGTAAATAATCCATGAATTTACTATTTCTTTTCATGTCTTTTAGCATATATATAATGAGAGTGTAATGTATTTATTTGATTCAAATAATGTCATGGTCAAAACATAAAAACCTTTTAAAGTCTAATGGCTAAACATACAATACAAATAAATTAACTATTCCATTTCATATCTTTAATATATATAATAATTATATGTAATGATATTTGATGTTAATTTCAAAAACCTTAACACCATAAACACATAAACTTATTAATTTTTTTGAACAGCTAATGTTTGGATCACTGACGGATCACTGACGGATCACTAGAGTATCATCATGTCACTAGCAGTATCACCTAATTATATCCACAATCAAGTCACTAGTTCAGAGGGAAGCTCAATACTTTGAGAAAACCCTCGGATTCGAACCCAGGATCATTCGTTTCCTAAGTCTTATCTCACCATCAAGATACCGCTATATTATCAGGGCTCGTCTCTGAGAGATTAGGTGCCCTGTGAGAATACAAAAAATGGGCCGCTATGTATGTGTGTGTATGGTAATTCGTTTGTAACAAAATTTGAAGCGAGTTAATTTGTTTTTTACCTAAATTTCAAATTGTAATGAGTTATTGGGTCAAATGTTTATGAAACAAGTTTTTCTTTCAGGTTCTATAAAATTCGTAACGGGCTTAAATATATTTAAAAAATTGGATTGTATATTATAAGTGTTTGTTGTAAAATAAATTTATATATATACGTGTGTGTGTGTAATATACAATTTTTTAAAAAAATTTAGGGCCCTTTAAAAAAATGAGTCATGTGCAGTCACACATCCCGCACTTGCTCTAAGACCTCCTGTATATTATAATGCCTTTGGTCACAAACTTTTTAATACCAAGAAATAAAAAGAGTATTTAAATAGAAATCGTTTGATGATATCACAAGTAGCAATAATTAACTCCTTAGCATTATTATATTACTTTTAATTAGGTTAAATCTCGTATGTTACACAATATTTAATAAATAAAATGTTATATAATTTATAATAAAAGAGTTATGTCTATGAAAATTGAAAAGTATGTGTTACATTAGATGAATAAAATGTGTATTACAAGAGTTAAATAAAATACAATATAATTTGTTAATACTTAGACTCATTAAAATATATCATTAAAAAAAACATTAATGTGATAATTATAAAATTTTGTTAAGTTAATTTTTAAAATTTATAATTTTAAATGTGTGTTAACGTTTTTATGTAATTGATAAATATTAACTGTATTAAAATATTAATTACCCTTTAAATATTTTTTATCATATATGAACTTGAATTGCAATTAATATTAATACATATAAAAAATTCATAAATAATACTTGGATTTTTCTAAAAATAAATTAATATAACAATTGGTTAAATTTATTAATTAATATTGATAAAGAAATGTTAATAAATGAATTAATACTCCAAATTTAAGGCGGAAAAAATTAAATTAAAGAAAGTTTCATTGCATGACACATGACAAATAAAAACGTTTATTTATTATATAAGATATATTTAACAAAATTGCAAAACAACAAATACTTACCAATGTGACGATATGCATGGCAATAATCAATATTTTTAAAACCGGACGAACCGGTCTCTTTACTAGTGAGTGGTCACGCTGATTCGACCGAATTTAAGAACCATATAACGTCATAAGTATTATATATATATATAATATCTAAAAAATTCTTATGATATATCTAAAAAAGTCCAAATATTATATGTCTAATAAACCGGTTCAACCAGGCAGTTTTTCGGTCGGATCGCCAGCTGAACAGGCTGGTTCGCCCAAAAACGGTTTTGAGCACATAACCGGACCGGCTAAGTGGCCGAATCCTTGTCCGACTGACTGGCCTGGTCCTAGTTTAAAACACTAGTAACAATTTCAATTGTTGGCATACAAAAAACTTTCCAATATATAAGATCAATTTGAGTAATTTTGTCATCAAAGGAGGAGCATTGTTGTAAAGTAGAGAAATGAGCGGTTGACTTGGTATCTTTGGGTGTACTTTTATGAAGTCCAACGATAACGGCGATTGGCGACGGTCGTTAACGCGTGGTTTTAAAGTCGATCAGCGGGGATTTTGACTTGCACACGCCATTCACATGTACGTTGACTAATCTTTGGTAGAACACATACCAAATGTCAAAAGCAAAAAAATTAAAATAAAATAAGAAGTTGAAGACAACTAGATTCAAACCGGGTCATCATTCACTAGAATTTTAAAATCACGTCTTAACTATCTTGGTTAAAACCCCTTTTGTATTTAGAAAAAAAAAAAAAACAAATTTACACCCAATATTACATGAAAAAAAGAAAAAAAAAATTGTAGCAAAAAATAGCATCATCCTCCCGAGTTTCAAATCCGGGTGTCCATCGTGTAATCAAAGACGTCTACCTAGAGACACTTGTTTGTTAATCAGCCATCTTAGTAAAACTTCATGTTTACAAGTGGTAATTGGGTTTTCTCACCAAATACTTCTAAATTGAGTCTGACAAATTAGGCGGGCTGGGTCATGTAAAGTAACGGGTCAGAATGGGTGTGGAGCATGATGATTTTTAAACAAAATCAGTTTAGGTCTAAATGTGTTGTTTTTTAAAAAAAAATATCAATTTAGTTCAAGTTAAAATGTGTTGTAAGTAAATATATAGTTTAATTGCATAATCTTTAGTAGTGTTATATTCAAATATATTATTGATAATTCTAACTTGTTTGAATCTAATATAAACTTACAGTTTTTATGTTTCATAGCTTGATCTGCAATATGTTAACATATTGCTCATCTTAAAATGTTTTATGCTATAATGCTACCCATTTTATTCCAAAATACAATAATTACTTATTAAAACCAACCCAATTATCTTGTTTTATATCAAGATTGTTAGGTCTATTCTAAATAAGTTATAAGGTAATTTTCATCTTTCATGATTCAAACTTGTTATCCTCTTTTTTCCTTATCTTTTACTATATTACTTAACATAATCTATCTTACATTTTTTTCTTGTAATGTTAAGCATTCTTCTTATCCCCTGTAAAGTTTTTATTACTTTTGATAGCACTTTAAAAAATAATGTTGCTTTAAAAAAGCATGATACTACCAACAAAAGATAATGTTTTTGCCTAAATAAAAAAGGGGCATTTCCCGGTTACTGTTAGCATTGTAATAAGGAGCCCTGCATTGTTTTGTTAGTTAATTGCTTTAGTATAAATTGGCTTTTAATTGTCCAAAACCATTTTCAAAATAAACTCTTTTAAATCATATTTATAAAATAATTCTCATAAGTTGATGTTATTTTTTAGATTTTACTATCATCATTCATGTTTAGTGCCCCTAGATTTCGATATTCAAACTTGCATTAGCTATATGCATACGTCAGGTATACTAGTATGTATTTTATGGTTTAGTTTACATTAACTCCATTTTGACGGGATAATGTTAACAAATAGATTTCATATATACCTTTACTCTCACATCAAGTTCTTGGTGTCATTGTCAAACAATACAACAATTTTGAGAATTTCTTATTTTGTGACCTAACTTTCACTTGCTTTTTCATATAATAGTTGCTTTTCTCTTTAGTTAGTTAGTGATCTTCCCCTTCTATCCTTTTCAATGCATCCATCACAACCATTTGAATGGACCACCAGAAATTTGTTGCTTATGATGAGTCTGAGAGTTAGTTCCACCAAAGATTGAGAGACCATTACTTTCTGCACTACACATACAACACTATTGCTAAGATGGCTACAAAATAGAGGATGATTATTATTGATTATGCCAAGAAGACTCTAGATGACATCCAATCTAGTATTGTTTGATTAGTTGCTCATTACAACTTGTTTATTCCTTCCCAAACCATTAATTTGGTTATTTGATCATTGTGCTAGGTTCCATTGATAAGGAACCTAATGCACATGGCTAGATCATAGAAAGTTTCTTGCTACCGGATATAGGTTTAAGCAATTGTTGAACAATTGCTCGCATCATGGTCCGAAAGATTGAGATTTAGTAAAGAATTTTTAATATAGTGACTTATGCTAGTAGAAACACACTTGACTCTATATTGGAGGTAATTTGCTTGCAAATATGACATACAATAGTGCCTCAAGTTGTTTGAGAATATGACTATGAGTAATTACTAGTAGCCCACCTGAGGCATGACCACTGCTTGGAATTCATGTGTTTTAATGTTGGTTCTAACATTTCTTTGGCCGCACATGTTGAAGCATTACCTAAGGGCTAAGATGGTTAAGTGTTTACAAGCGACGGGAATGTAATGGTTATGTTGATATGTTAATAGTCACAAGCAAACTTTCTATTTAACTAAGTTATTACTCGTAAAGTAGCAAAAATTCACTAGCTAGCGAGACGAGCTAGTAGACAGGTATTTCATAGTACTATTCGAGGTTTACAACCCTCATCGAGGATTTGGTCATGCCAACTAACACCTAATTTTTGAGTAACTAGATTGGTTACACTTTGATTACAATTAACAAGTGATGGATGCATTTGTTAGGGCTAACAAGTCAAAATTTGGTTGTGACCTTATGTTTATTTATTATCATGCTAGATGCATTTTAATTTTGGTAGTAGGTTGTTCCTTGTTCGTTGTCATTGCATAGGCAAACACCAAGAAGTCATCAAGGTAATTGCTATCTTGATATAGTAAATATTTGAGCTTATTGTTTCACTATCTTAATATAGTGAAAGGTTTGTAAAGATAGTATCTTGTCATCCTTTTCCTTATACTTTTTGTTTGTTTGTATAGTTCTAACTCAGTCGTCAAAGTTGTAAAAGGAGTTTAACAATTGTCATTAGTAAACTAATTTTAAAAGAAAACTATTCACCCTCCTCTAGTTTTCTCCAAAAAGGATGTTTGGTATATCATTGTTGGAATTAGGTTATTAGGACTCAACTACTGCCACTAACCATCACTAAATAGTCACTTGATTGATCTATATTTAGAATTTTTTTTATAACCGTGAAAACTCACTTACATGGTTAACTTTCATGTCCGCCCAAATACCCGACTAACTAGGGGTAACAAGTAAAGTACGGTCGCAATCAACCGGGTTGGTAGCCTTTAAAGTAATCAGTCTTAGTGAGGATTAAACTTAAGACATCTAGATTGTCCTTGCCCTACTCAAACCAATACACCACTTCCTGTGTTTTAAATTTTGATGCATGCGGGGGTCGATCGATACGGTATACAACCCATCAGAGTTAAGTGCTTACCATCGTTGCTTGATCCATAGTAGTCATTTGTTGAAACCTAACTAACATGAATTAGTTTATGTTTAATGAGTTTTTTTTTGTATACTTATAAGATTTTTTAAATTAAGTCTAAATTTGTAGTTTTTTAGAATTCTTTATGAATCTTTTGTTACCAACATGCATTTAAATTTTGAATTCATTTGATAGATTTCAATTTTTTAATTTTTAATTTCTTTTTGTCAAATTTAAAATCAAATTCAATGTCATATATTCTAATTTCTCTTTTGATAAATTCTAAACTCTTTTAAAAATTTCAAATCAAAGCTACCACCCTTACATTTCTCAACCTCTTAGCATAAGAATCCATATAAACCCTCTATCCTTCGATATATATTTTTACAATATGGGCATCTATTCCAACCCATATGATATGTTTCATTAGTAGGGAGGATAGTGAAGGCCCGAGGGAGTCGTCCCCTTATTTTTTCGCCCAATAGCGTAATTTTATGCTTTTTTCTTTTGAAAATTTAATACTTATTGAGTCCGATCATCCTTTATTTATGAGTCAGTCTCAGACCCCTTAGTATATAAAGTCAATTATCATCACTCTATTTCATATAGATTCACTCAACCTAATTACTATTTTCCTAATAAATTTAGAATGAGAACTTAAATGAAAATCTTCTTTAAGAAATCAATGCAATTGCATTGTGTAGCACAATGTGCAATATATTTTTTTAAGCTATCAAATTTCATTGTAACTAAAAATAATTAATTTACCAAAGAAATATCATCGAGTAATTAAGATATGAAATTTTAATTAAACACATACACAAAAACCACTCAATTTAACTAACATATTTAAAACAAACAAAATTTCACATCTTTCTATTCATATAAATAATTAAGGGAGGGGTTATCTACACACCCCAAAATTTTAATTCAACACCCCGGCCGCCACCCATACGCCCCGTAGTGGCCACTACGGGGCGTTTTGACCACAGACTGACAACCTTAAACCATCAGACATTCTGTGTCAGCTTTTGCAGACCTATATGCCACGTAGTGACCACTACGGGACGTATAGGGTTAAAAAAATTAAACTCAACAGACTTGTGGCGTTTTAGTATGTTTTGGGGGGTTTGGGTATGTTTTTGGGGTGTAAAAATATAGTTGTTTTGTTAAAAAAAATATAATAGTTTTGTTTAAAAATTATTTTTATATTTTGCGTATATTTTGCGACGTATCTCTCGTTACGTTTATACTTTACGACGACATCTCTCGTACGGTAAAAAGTTTAGTTATTTTTTTAAACGCATGTTTTTTATTTGTAAAAATCTAATATTTTTTTGTTTAAAACTTGTTTTTTATTTTTTACGGTCTCTCGGTTCGTTTATTTTTAATTGTTTTTTAAAACTTTTAGTTTTGAAAGCTAAAAATGTTTTTAATTATTATATTTAATAATAATTTAAATATATTGATTAATTGATATATAAATGACGTTATTTGTTTAAGCATATTGATGTTACAGTCCATATTTTGGTATACAATGTCAGCTTCTTCCTTTTTAACCGCAACTTAGGGTGGGTGTGATTGTTCACCAGCGTAACATTCCATGTTAACGTCTTCATCAACGCAAGGTTCCTGGTTCAAATCAAACTGTCAGTACAAAGTTTGACCCGCAATCTCTTCGTTAAGATCTGGCAATACTGGTCTATTTGTGGCCTCAGATGATTGCACACCAGTCTCATCCTTAAAAACATTATGATTAGTTTGTCATTTGATTAACAATAAAAATAAGTAAATACAGTTTCGTACCTGATAAGTTTCAGCCACACGCGAAACGTCGGAATATTGACCGAAGAAAAAGTCTCCGTCCCACCAAGACATATTTCAAATCAAAAATATGGGTGTAGAATGTAGATATTTAATAAACGAAACAAGAGAAACTCGATCAACTATACGTCAAGTGATTCGAGTGAAAGTTTGATATTGTAACGCAATATGTGTGTATATATGGACGATGAATTCGTAAGTTACAAACTATTTGGCACGTTTTAAACATTAAACGCCTCGTAGTGGTCACTACGGGGCGTTTAGGGTTATCCCTAAACGCCCCGTAGTGACCACTACGTGGCGTTTGGGTCTAATCAACTGACACTGTCGGAACTTTTTCAGAACATCGTACCAATACGCCCTGTAGTAGCCACTACGGGGCGTTTAGGTCTAATCAAAGCCCCTGTCGTTTGACCAAGAAAGTACAAGCCGTACCAAAACGCCCCGTAGTAGCCACTACGGGGAGTATGAGGGGTGTGCAGACATTCTTTTGGGGTGTAAGTTTAACACCACCCATATTTAATAACACAATAACAATTGTTATTTTATTAAAGGTTAAAATACTAAAAAATTTAAGAATTATAAAGTTAGAAGGATACTTTTGTTAAATATTATCATTTACATAAGATTTTAGTTTAGGGTCTTCAAATTAAGATATCTAATTAAGATATCTGAAGTTTCGATTATTTGAATTTCGCATGTTCGAAAATTTTGGATAGTAATTTTAATATCAGTACGGTATCCAAAATTTATGATAATATTTATTATTTAATAAATTTTATGAGTTTAAAAAATTTAGATATTTAACATCTCCGAAGAAATTACCCAAAACATCTAGAAATTATCTGAAATTAATCAAAAATATCATAAAATTATCCGAATTATAGGATAATTCGATTATCTGAGATATCCGAATTTTTTTAAAATTATTATCTTTATACAAATTTGAAAATCCAAAATTTGAAATTCTAGATATCTGATTTTTTGAAAATTTAGATAATTTGGGTTTGATTTTAGATACAATTTTTACACACCCTTACTTTTTGTACTGATGTT
This sequence comes from Mikania micrantha, assembly GCA_009363875.1. Lineage (NCBI taxonomy): Eukaryota > Viridiplantae > Streptophyta > Magnoliopsida > Asterales > Asteraceae > Mikania > Mikania micrantha. The sequence goes on along the minus strand of CM018694.1, from coordinate 50,067,681 downwards.
CATTCAAATTCTTCTGATGCCATGATTCTTTAAAAAAAAAACGTCATGTAAACGAACTTCCATGTTATAAGTTTAAGTTTAAATAATATTGATTCGTAGAGGGTCATAACCCATTTATATATAGTAAATGGTAGTTTACATAAATTTAACATTTAAAGATAATGTCTATTGTATATTCCTAGTAACAAAATTTGGACTCATTTACCCCTCATTGCCTCAATGTCTATTGTTTCTCTTTTTTGGACCCTTCTTTGAAAAAATTATAACAAAATTTGAAACAGTGAAAACCTGTCTAAGAAACTTGGAAATTCATTTAAAGTGAGGTAAAACTTGGTTTCATATATAAGATTTATGTTGAAATATCGACCGGTTCGATTATGTCAAAACAAGACTCTGTTGGTTTTAAACAAATTTATATCAAAACGTAAACAAAAAATAAAACATATTGGAACAATACACGCATAAACTATAAATAAAAAGCTATAAGAAAAAAAAACATAAAATTATACATAAGTATCTTAATAATATTCAAAAATTCTTTTTGCGTAAGCGTTAGTAAAAATCTGGTGTGTTTGTATCTACGGGTGTTCAGCGGGTTAGAAAACGGTTTATTCAGATCGGATTATTCGGATTTAAAAATTATAAGACCCTATTCGAAACCCGGTTCGATCCGAGTTAGAAATTTGTTAATCCGATCTGAATCTATTCAAATAATCCTAACAACCCGAATAAACATGTTTTATTCGGATTGAATTCGGAAATCTGATCCGAATAAACAAGGTTTTATATATTCAATATCTAATCTGATCTTAATTATAAAAACGGATATTGAATCCGAATCTATCCGAATATCATAATCTTTAATTCTAATTGGTTTTTCATGTATCAGATACGATTCAAATTTCGGATTTTTTAAACACCTCTATTTGTATCTATTAACAATCACAATTACAATTATAATCATGAATACAATAAAACATAAAAAATAAATAAAAAATGCAAAAAAAAAAAAAACTTTATTATTTTAATTATTTGAAGGTGTATATCATGCCCCAGGCATTGTATCCCTAGTTGGATAAAACCCACAAATCTTAAATGAAATTACGTGAATGCCCAAGGAATTATTCAGCCGTCGAGAAGCAACAAAGCTTTATGAATGACGAAACGTCAAACATGTGTAGTACAACTTCTAGTATCGTACAAAATGAGATACAATTGGAATTTAAGCAATATCAAGGGTTATATCCGGTAAATCCCCCCTACCTAATTTTTTTTTTGTTAGTTTTTTATTGTTAAAAACTTCATACATCCTTTACGGATGAAATGCATAAATGGTCCCTTAACTTATGATCACCTTCCAAATAAGGCCCAAAGGTTTAGATTATTAATAATTTTGATTTCTACAACTGAACTTTTCTTTCCCGCCGTTTCGCCCCCGAGGAACGATCGACCGAATGAATGAGTCATAAGGTTGTTCAACGGTTCGGTTTACGGTTTAAACAATTTATTCGATTCAGTTTAAACGGTTTTGAAATTTTTTTAGGCCAACCGAAAATTGAAGCGAACCGTATTAGGAATCAGGTCATTTGAATTTGGTTCCGTTTCGCTTAAAACCAAACAAACCAAATTCAACAGAATAAACCGATTCGAATAGCCCGAATAAACCGAATTCAATCTTGTTTATAATATAAAAATAATAAATTTATATCAAAATTTGGTTTAATCAGTTAACCGAATAAACCGAAAAAAAAAAAATTTGGAATCGAAATCAAATTCGCAATTTGGTTTGGTTTTTTGAGCTACGGATATGATTCGGTTTTAAACAGTTTTTGATTTTTTAAGACCCAATACTTGATGCCATAAATAGGCCACTGAAGCAAAGTCTAAGCAACTTCAAAAAAAAAATACTTAAATGCCATGCTATTATACATAATCTTGTATTTCACGCCATCATCAAACTAAGTAATACTCTCTAAAAGGAAAGATCATTATACAATTTATGTTTTAAAATGTTATAATAGTTTAAGTACTTTTTTTTTTCAAAAAAAAAAATTATCATGTTTAAACGCTGTTAGGGGAAAAAAAAATGCCACATGGGCACATGGTGCATTCATATTTAGAGAGGTAGAAGCGATGTGTAGTCGAAATAGTTTTAGATTAGACTAGAGGTGAACAAAAAAACCAGTTTGGGTTCTTAACAGGTTTTCAAACCGGTCCAGTCATGATCTCAAATCGGTTTCACCCAAACCTGTCCGAACCGCCGGTTTGTAATAGGTTTGACATCCTTATCTTCCAAACGGATTTCAACCCTTCCAAACCGGTTTCAAATCGGTCCAAACCGGTTCTATAGGTTTGACATCCCTCATCTCCCAAACCGGTTTTCATCCAAACTGGTTTTGACCATCTGTTGGCCAAACCGGACCGGTTTGAAAACCGAACCGGTTTGAGCACCTCTATATTAGACCGGCTGTGCTTTTTATTATGGTTGTAGAAGTCGCTAGGCGCTAGTCGGGCGGCGAAGAACCGCCTATGGATTAATCGGGATTAATCGGCGCTAGACGGATTGGAATTTTTATATGTAATTTTATAAATATATATTATATACACACATCAATATCAATAATTTAATATAATATTTCAAATAATTTTAAAAAATATACTTAAATATACTAAAAAAAGTACTTTAAAGTGCAAACTTAGACACTGAGTTCAAAGTTTAGAGATAAATTTCGATGTTAACTGCCTGGATTCGATATTTCAGAGACATATTAAAGATTTTTGGTTGAGAAATGTCTAAATAATCACGAAATTGGTCCCTTTTTACCATAAAAAAGTCAAAAAAAGTCAAAAAAGTGAAAAAAAAATAAAAATCTGATTGGGCCGCCTAAGCCGCCTAGCGCCTAGGCACCGCCTAGGCCAACAATTAGACAATAGATGGGCGCGTAGCGCCTAGGAGGCCGCATATGCCGATTTTTACAACCATGCTTTTTATATACATAACATGTAAATATATTATTAATTACAATATTTTACAAAGACTAAAATGGCATTTTAATCCCTATGGTTTGACAACTTTTGTCATGTTAGTCCAATAGTTTAAATTTTGTAATTTTAGCCATTATGGTTTTAACTTTATTGTCATTTTCATCCTTGTGGTTTGGTTAATTTTGCTATTTAGACATTTAGTCCAAAAGTTTAAATTTAATTGGACTAAAATGACAATAAAATGGAAACCATAATGACCAAAATGACAATAAAATGAAATAATGATAACCAAAAAGACAAATTTAAACTATTGGACTAAAATTGTAAAAGTTGTCAAACCATAATAACTAAAATGACATTTTACCTTTTTACAAAAATTAGAAGTTAGTTACATATGTTTCAAAGTAGGTGGCTTTGAATAACAAAACAAAGGAAAAAAAAAACAAATTTGATTTTATGTGTGCTTAAAAAATAGTAAAGATATTTTGGGTTAATTAAGGGTTCAATCCAAAATAAAAATCCAAAAGAAATTTTCAAATTAAGTTTGATTTACATACACAACTTAACAATCAGTTACCTTGCGTGTAAATGTAGCCTAGAATTCTAGAAAACCAAAAGTCAAAATTATGGAGCATTAACCTTAGTTGAAGTTTTAATCGAAAATCATACTTTAAACCGTATAAATCGCACCAACTGGTTATAGACATATATGTGTGTGTATGTGTCTATAAATATACACACACACATGTATATACACACACGTGTATATATATGTATATGTATATATACATATATATCTTAAAAATATTTAAAAACCTAAGTTAATGTTTTTTCATTTACCTTACTTTTTAAGTCTCTATTCTCTTAATTCACGACTGACAGATTGTATTAAAATGAAAAATGATGATGATAATATTATTGATTTAAAAGATAATATTTAAACAAAGTTCATTCATCACTATTTTTGGACTACTTTTGTTATTTGGATAATGGTTCACTTTTAGATTATGGTTTCGACTTTTGAAATTTTAATTTGAAATGAATTATGTTCTTTTGCATCATTATATTAAACGTTGTGTATTGTTTTTCGTAAAACCCTGAAACCGCAAAAATACAGCCGTAAAACTGTGAAACGCCAATACAGGTCGGTTTGGTTTTACACAACTTACATGGTCGGTTTGGTTTGTAATTTTTTGAAACCACAGTTAGTGGTTTGGTCTAAATTTTTTTGCAAAACCAACCGAACCGTACGGACATCCCTAGTTATGGTGAATGGTAGGTACACCTCATGGGCTTATTCTAACATAGGAGGGGGCATGTTTAACAAATACTAAATTAGAAAGGTCTAAGTGGTAATTTAATAAAAATATAAAATTAGATGTATTTGTTAACCTGCCCTTACCCACCAACACCACCCTGGGATTCTTATTAGACTTCCATTTTCAATCTCCCTCTCTTCACCACCTCCATTCCACACTTTCTCTCTCTAGATTTTCATCCAATAAACACCTTTCTCTCTCTCTCTATATATATATATACACACAGATACATATATATATATATATACACACACATATTTATATAGACAGTTATAATTGTTTTAGTCGCCCGTGGTTTTGCAATGACTCCGGCATCCAAAGACCTCCAGCTGACGGGGGTTGGGGGCCGTGATTCGACGGCGATCGATGTCGGAGATGATCTCGAGGACGTTAGACTACTGGATTCATACGACGACCGGTCTGGTAGTGTTAATAAGGGTTTAGATAAAACTGCAAACGGTTTAGAGGAAGGGGGCATGAGGAGGATTCAGGTGAAAGTTACCGGGATGACATGTGCAGCGTGTTCCAATTCCGTTGAAGGAGCTCTCATGAGTTTAAACGGCGTCGTCAGTGCTTCGGTAGCCTTGTTGCAGCATAAAGCCGATGTATTATTTGATCCCAATTTGGTCAAGGTCAGTTTCATGATTCATGTTTCTGTTACTAGTTGATTTGAATCTTCGTCTAGTTTGTTGCTAATACTTGATTAACTGTCATTTTGATTATAATCATTGACTATTGTTCTAGTTGTTTTGCAGTGGATGTAACGAAATTGGTTTCGATCTCTTCAAAATCGATGGATAATAATATTTCTATTTTCAAGCCAGTATCATTTGGCTTCTAAAAGTAGAATATGTATTATTGTTGGTTTGAAAATTCTGTGTATTGCAGAATATGTATTCATAATTGATCTGGATTTCTGTTTTTTAGCTCCCAATTACCCTGATTACAGTTTTTCTTTATTATACAGCCTGATGTAGGCTTGAGGGTCCTCCTTTTTTGTTAATGATTATATTAATGCATAAATGTTCTGTTGATTTTCGATTCAATGAAATGGTTGTAGAAACCCCAACTAAAATCCTGTATAGTACATGGATCACTCATGTCTATCCTTGTTGATCCATTATACAAGTTTTTATAGATTGCCATTTGTTATCTGCCCTTAATTTGTTGTTCACTTCTTTTGTGGTGTTTCCAGTAATGCTGTTTCATAACCATAACTAAATTTGATGAAAAAAAATAGCGTATCTATATTAGGATCTTATTTCTATATGTTCATCTAAGCAAAACTGCAACTTCTGTAATGCTTATTTGAAGTTACACAACTCTTATGCTATTTTTCAGGAAGATGATGTTAAGAATGCAATAGAAGATGCAGGATTTGAAGCAGAGATTCTAAAAGAAAAGAGTACCAACCGTTCAAAACCACAAGGAACTCTAGTGGGCCAATTCACAATTGGTGGGATGACATGTGCAGCATGTGTTAATTCTGTTGAAGGCATCTTAAGAAAGCTTAATGGTGTAAAGAGAGCCATTGTTGCTCTACCTACTTCATTAGGGGAAGTGGAATATGATCCTTTAATAATAAGCAAAGAGGAAATTGTCAATGCAATCGAAGATGCTGGTTTTGATGCCTCGTTTGTACAGAGCAGTGAGCAGGATAAAATTATATTAGGAGTTGTTGGGGTATTGAATGAATTGGATGCACAAACATTAGAAGGCATACTTTGCAATTTGAAAGGAGTTAAACAATTCGGTTTCAGTAGGATATCAAAAGAACTAGACATTCTTTTTGATACTGAGATTCTAGGTCCTAGATCTTTGGTTGATGCAATTGTTAGAGAAAGTTCCGGAAAGTTTAAGTTGCATGTAAAGAATCCCTTTACAAGAATGGTATCTCAAGACGAGGAAGAATCATCCAACATGTATAGGCTGTTTTCCTTCAGTCTCTTGCTCAGTGTAAGTGAATCCTTTCCATCTAACATGTTTAGCTCTTGAATATGAGTTGAATAAAGGGGCATTGTTGGCCCAAATGGATTAAAGTGTTTCAGTTTAGGATTTGGGTTATCTTGAGTTATTTTGGGGACAGAAAATATCAAAAAGGTCTAGATGTGAAAGGATGCTTTATGAATTTATGGGTCAAAACAGACTGGATCAGGTTGGGTTGACCAAGTCACAATATTTTTTGTCCTTTCAAATGAATTTTATAAATAACTAAAACATTAAATATGCTTACAAAAGTTGAACTATTAAAAGAAAATATAAGTTTTGGAATAAAATGGGTTATGAGAGGTTCTGAGCTTTTGTCCCTTTGCATCAAAATTTTATCTAATTTAGTATGTTAAGTTCAATGATATGATGCTACAAGTTACTATTATTTTAGAATAGGATGACATGCTAAAATTTCATTAACATATTGTTCATTATGAATTTTCATAGAAAATGGATAATTCGAAGCTCAATCTGACCCAACCTGAGCAAGTTTGGCCTGTTTTGATTCATCACCTAACCAGACCAAAATCACCCTTTTTGCCACCTGTAGCTGAAATGTTCAAACTTCTGTGATACTGTCTTTGCTTGCTTTTCTTTTATTTTAACTGTTTTGTGTTCTTTTTTTTTTCATGCACATTTGAATTCCTATAACTACAGTAACAAGAACATGTAAATCTTATATACCGTTCCTAATATAAAAACATAAGCTAGCATTCATTTGTTGTTGTTTAATAAATCAATTCTCTTAATTTGCAGTTACCAATCTTTCTTATGCGATTCATATGCCCTCACATACCTCTTCTTTACGCGTTATTGCTGAAGCGATGTGGGCCCTTCCAAATGGGTGATTGGTTGAACTGGATATTGGTTACTCTTGTACAGTTTGTTATTGGAAAGCGTTTTTATATTGCAGCTTTTAGAGCATTACGTAACGGTTCCACAAATATGGATGTTTTGGTGGCATTAGGGACCACAGCTTCATATGTGTACTCTGTGTATGCACTTTTATATGGTGCAATCACTGGATTATGGGTTACAACTTACTTTGAGACTAGTGCCATGTTAATAACTTTTGTGTTGCTGGGAAAGTATTTGGAGACTCTTGCAAAAGGAAAAACATCAGATGCCATAAAGAAGCTAGTTGAACTTGTGCCAGCAACAGCTTTGCTACTTGTTAAAGATAATGGTATGATGCTTCCTATAAATCTAGTCAATCATTTAAGATTATACTTCGTGGCAAATAGTTCATTTAGAGGTTATAGTATGGACTGGTTGGATAATATGTCAAACGGGTTGGAACATGTTATTTTTTGGTATGGGTTGAAATGGGTCATGCCAACTTGGTTGACCCCCATGTACACTTTTTTGTACATTTGTGGATTGACTTCATACAAATCTATAGAGTTATTACTAAAACTTAGATTGTAATGATTGAATATGATTAAATATTTAGCATTTAGTGGATGATGCCATTTGGTTGTGACATCAAAATTACTGATTTTTTTTGTTTGTTTGAATGAATAGATGGAAAGAATGTTGGAGAAAGAGAAATAGATGCATTGCTGATTCAGCCTGGTGATGTATTAAAAGTTCTTCCTGGTACAAAGGTTCCTGTTGATGGCTTTGTTGTTTGGGGTTCAAGTTATGTTAATGAAAGTATGGTTACTGGTGAATCTGCACCTGTTTTGAAGGAGGTAGATTCATCGGTAATTGGAGGCACAATAAATTTTCATGGTTTACTACATGTTCAGGCTACCAAAATTGGTTCTGACACAGTTTTGAGCCAGATAATTTCTCTTGTTGAGACGGCACAAATGTCAAAAGCACCTATTCAGAAATTTGCTGATTATGTAAGTACACGTGTGTTAGATTCCATGTGTTATTGTTTACATGTATTAAAATGTCTGTAAAAGACATATTGGTCTTATTATCCATTTTTCATTGGGGTTTTTGACTAATTATATAAAGCCTATAACACTTTTAGTTGATACAAAATTAAGAATAAGGTAAAATCGCGTCAGATCTGATTAACCCCTCCCCCCTCTCTTTTTTTTACATATTTTATGTGACAATTGAAGGAGGAAATGTTGTATTTTCTTTAAGATAGATGGTGTAATAGTTATTATTTTTTTCAACATCAAATAATACTTCATAATCATATTGAAATTTTCATACTATAAATATGGCTCTAAAAGTTACCAAAAGGTTAAGGGCATGCAAATAAGAGGATCTACTTAATCATATTGTATCGGGGTGTTGCAGGTTGCAAGCATCTTCGTCCCCACAGTTGTTGGTTTGTCATTTGTAACATTTCTTGGGTGGTAAGTTTCTATGGAATTTTCATTTACTTGCAAATGATTCATTTTGGTTTATGTCTCATCTAGTCATCTTTAATGGGCCAAAGAGGGCAATCTAAATTATTTTACTAGAAAAGAAACAAGTCAAACAGGTTGGATGGGTCAAAGAGTTTAAAGGTTATCAGTACCATAAAGCCTCCTATATCTATTTATTAAAAAGTTGGACCTATTTATGTTATAATGTTAGTCTATTTAAGCATATTAGCTCATAATCAATATAAAATCTGTGTTTTGGGTTGACCTAACCCACATTCACAAATTACAATGACCTGTTTTGACCCTGTTACCAGATGCGCCCATTTCCCACCTCAAGTTTTCTAGACATGATCATCTAATCATTAGACCAAAGTAGTAATAAATCTTATCTTCTTTATCTCAATCTAGGTATATTAGTGGGTCGCTTGGAGCATACTCAGACGAATGGCTACCTGAAAATGGAAACCACTTTGTTTTTGCTCTTATGTTTTCAATATCGGTAGTTGTAATTGCATGCCCATGTGCACTTGGTTTGGCCACCCCAACAGCTGTCATGGTTGCAACAGGTGTCGGAGCCAACAATGGTGTTCTTATCAAAGGTGGAGATGCGCTAGAGAGGGCCCAAAAGGTCCAATATGTAATATTTGACAAAACAGGAACCTTAACCCAAGGTAAAGCCACAGTTACCACCGTCAAAGTATTCACAGAAATGGACCGTGGAGATTTCCTCCGATTGCTAGCTTCTGCCGAGGTTGACTAATGACTACATTCATCATTATTTTTTTAAAATAACTTTTATATTTAATAAATTTTTTCGTTTCAGGCAAGCAGTGAACATCCACTAGCAAAAGCAATACTCGAATATACTCGCCATTTTCAATTCTTTGAGGTTAGCAAAGATTCTCAACATCAAAATGACGGGTCAGCAATGTCTGCATGGCTTCTTGATGTGTTTGATTTCCATGCGATTCCTGGAAGGGGTGTTCAGTGTCTTATTGATGGCAAACAGATTTTGGTGAGATAGAGATCTATTTCTGTTTCATGGTATTGTTATTAGGAGTTGATTACTCAGATGGTACATGTGGTTTGTGGAAAGAACAGTTTTGGTTTTATTGCTTTCAATTTTGTAAGAAGTTTGGGCATGCTTTTTAGTTGAATTAGGATGTAATGACCAAAATACTTTTTGAATAGTCAAATTCAAAGTGGGACTTTTACTAATCAAAAAGTCAAAGGGTATTTTGGTCATTTCACCCTAGTTTAATGTAAAAAATCAGCAGAAGTAGGCCTTAATACCCAAACATGTTGCGATTGAAAGCATACAGCCCAAATTTGTTACTTACAACCCTTGGTATTCAAGCCTGTTACTTTTTGCAAACTAGAGGGACCAGCTTTGTAACTAACTCTTACTATTAGTCATGGGATATTGCTTATATGGGCTTCTATTTAACAGGTTGGTAACAGAAGTTTGCTGACTGAAAACGGGATTGAAATTCCAACTCATGTTGAAAATTTTGTGGTGGATTTAGAAGAAAATGCAAAAACCGGTATTCTGGTGGCATATGGCTCTGAATTAATCGGTGTTGTGGGGGTGGCTGACCCGTTAAAACGAGAAGCAGCTGTGGTGGTTGAAGGCCTCAAGAAAATGGGAGTCCGACCCATTATGGTCACTGGAGATAACTGGCGGACCGCCAGAGCTGTTGCAAAGGAGGTATAACACTATAACATTTAAATATATAATCATTAATTTACCTTTTAAGTGTTCAAGTAAACAAATTCTGTATCTAAAAACTTTGGTCATTTAGGTGGATATTCAAGACATAAGGGCAGAGGTGATGCCTGCAGGCAAAGCTGACGTCATCCGTTCATTTCAAAAAGATGGTAGCATTGTTGCAATGGTGGGAGACGGCATCAACGACTCCCCTGCCCTGGCGGCAGCCGATGTTGGCATTGCAATCGGGGCAGGTACCGATATAGCAATCGAGGCAGCTGACTATGTTTTAATGAAGAATAATCTAGAAGATGTGATCACAGCCATTGATCTTTCAAGAAAGACGTTCACTCGCATCAGACTTAATTACGTTTTTGCCATGGCGTATAATGTGATATCCATCCCGCTTGCTGCTGGTGTTTTTTTCCCCTGGTTACGGGTGAAGTTGCCACCATGGGTTGCGGGTGCATGCATGGCTCTATCGTCGGTTAGTGTTGTATGCTCGTCTTTGCTTCTTCGTAGATATAAAAAACCAAGGCTTACTACGATACTGGAAATAACTGTAGAGTAGAAAATTGAGGATTTTGGTGGGATTAGAATGTGAAAGAAAGAAAAGAAAAGAAAAGAGGGCTCAATGAGTCTTTTGTGTGTTTGATCTTTGATTTATTCATTGCTTTAGTTGATGTATAATCTCCCTTTGATGTAAATGTCTCTTGCTGCATATATTTGTTTATTGTTCTTTTTTTCAGCAACATTTAGATTTTTAAGATAAAATCATCACAACATACACCGTTATGTACCAATGACCATCAGCTCAGGTGATTTAGTGAATGTATCTTGTAGCTTCAATATTGTGAAAATCATGAGTTCAAGTCCTGACATTGATAAAATAGGGGTTTTATGCTAGGTTATTCTCACCTATGGTGGGTTTTCTTTTATAGGGTGTAGATATAGAGTTTCCATCAGTGATTCAAATTGCCGTTCAAAAAAAAATATACGGTTTTGTATGCCACATATACTATATGTCAGCCATGGGGAGGGGCGGGGTGCATGAGCGGTCAAGAAAGAGGCAAATCCGACCTTTCTCGGGCCAATTATTTTAGAAGGCACAAAATTTTGATATATACTTATATATAGAGAATTGGTTAATGGTTTATTCGGTTATGTTTTATTAGTTTTCAATTTTCCCTATCCAAAAATCGAACCGAATTTGAGATTTGGTTCGGTTTCGGTTAAAACTGAACAAACTGAATTGAGTCCTCTTAGCATGATAAACATATTAGCAACTCTTTATAAGAACATCGTGTCTTGTAATTTCATAGTTGTCTCTTAAAATGTCATTATTCACTTATATTAGTAACTCTTTCTCTTTACATATACTTTTTATTTGGATTGATTATATTTATATTTGCATTTATCTTTTTTGTTATGAGTTGGATTCATTCTAAAATTACTCTCTCTCGCTCTCCCTCTCTCTCTCTCTGTGCAAGGTTACGTTTGTCTAGATGTCATTCTCTCAATAAAAGTGGAATTTACTGGGTTTAGTTGATGGTTGACATAGTACAGTCATTTGGACTTATAATCGACATATTGAAGTAATCTTGGTTCTAATTTATATTTTATATAAAAAATCAAAGAGATAAATATTTTTCTTGTTTTAATTTTGAATATTCTATATTTGGAGTTTGTATATTTGTCGTGGTTGTAATTTCATAGTTGTCTCGTAAAATGTCATTATTCACTTATATTAGTAACTATTTCTCTTCACATATACTTTTTATTTGGATTGATTATATTTATATTTGCATTTATCTTTTTGTTATGAGTCGGATTCATTCTAAAATTACTCTCCCCCTCCCCCCTCCCCCCTTCCGTTTGTCTACATGTCATTCTCCCAATATCTTACTGATAGTAATGCTACAAGTGGAATTTACTGGGTTTAGTTGATGGTTGACATAGTACAGTCATTTGGACTTAAAATCGACATATTGAAGTAATATTGGTTCTAATTTATATTTTATATGTAAAATCAAAGAGATAAATATTTTTCTTGTATTAATTTTGAATATTCTATATTTGGAGTTTGTATATTTGTCGTGGTTTTCATGGACAAAATTTTTGAAGGGCCGGGATGCATGGTCCCTACTGTTTTTTCGCTTATAAGAATCTATTTAGTTGTATTTTGCTGGAAATTTTATATGTATTGATTTTGGCATCTTCGGTTTTTCTTTCTAAAAATCTTTGGCTTTATCATTTGTTTTTAAGCTCTGCCACTGGTGGTTTTAATACATTATCAAGTAAGAATGAAGGTTAACGTGAAGCTAGTCTATTTAATAGACGTTTTTCTTTTTAGATAGAAGGCAACGTTTTTTAAATGTAGATAATAAGTAATTTACTTTGACCAAAGGACTTCTAGTCTAGTGGCAGCCTCTTGACTTCTTTTATAAGAGATCTTGGGTTGGAGTCTCACCTAGGTTGAGTCAGAGGGTTTTTCTAGTTGTAAGTTTCCTCCTGAACAGGTGAATCAGACCACTACGCTCTGTTATTCGAGCAGAATGATGATCTATTTGTCAAGGTGATCTATTTGGACGTTTGCTGATATATAAAAAGTTATTTACTTCGGATAATTACTCTTAGATGCGAAGCATGGGTTCAACCCAAACAAAAAAGTTGTTTTCGGTTAAAGAGTTTTGAGTACCAAAAAAAAAGGGAAAAAAATAAAAATAAATGAGGGCTTGGTCAAGTCAAAAAGGCAAAATGGTTGGTAGACGTTGAAATTGAATCCATGACATATGAATAGAATTTTTTTTTTTTCTTGAATTGATGCAGTTGAAAAAACGTTTTGGTACATGGGTTTTTTTAAACCATTTCGGTGTGACTTTAGCTTTCAGAAAATAAATCAGCTGGCGGCTCTAAGCCTATAAACAAACCGAATAGCTCATGAACTATTAAGCAAGAAGTTCGTTTATGTTCATTTATTTAATAAATGAACGAACATGAACATAAAATTTGCGTTCTTTTAATTAAATGAACGAACATAAACACACCTAGTGTTCATTTATTTATGTTCGTTTATTTGTGTTCGTTAATTTTCGTTTATGTTCGTTAACTATGTAATGTTAGTTTATGTTTGGTTAACTATCTAATTTACGAATAATATGTATTTACATTTAAGAGATTTGTCGTTTGGGTCATTTATGTTTGTTCAATAGTGTTCATGTTCGTTTATGATTGTTCAATAATGTTAAATAATGTTCATTTATATTTGTTCGTTTATTTTGGTTCGTTTGTGTTCACTTATGTTCATGAACAGTTCGTTTAATTGATTAATGAACGAACACAAATGAACACGAACATATTCATTTTTTTTAACAAACGAACACGAATACAAAATTCATGTTCGTTAATGCGTTTGGTTCGTTTACAGGCCTAGGTGGATCCATAATATTACTTTATAAAGATTGGAAATTTTTTATGAGTGATTGCGTGTCATTATGAATTTCGTGGTTATGAACCGCTTTAAATGAGATATGTCACAAAAATGGTAAAACTTAATAAAAAAATGTGTGAAGGTTTAAGTTTTTTTTTTTTTTTTACAAAAATATTCCACATTCTGTAAATATACAAATTATACCCAAATCAATCAAGTTTATCAACATGATAATAATTTTCAACATTTAAAATTATACCAGAATAACTAAACCACATGAAAATCTACCTATCTAAAATAAGTGAAAGGTAGAGGGTTAGGTTCAAACTACAAAACCATTAAAGTTAAGGTGTTGTTCCCCTTTATTTCAAATATTCTAGCATGGCGAAGACGTATTGATATATATAATTGTTATTAAAAAATTAATAAATAACCATATTGGGCTGTTAAATTTGTAATTTGCAATTAAGTTTTATCACGATAATACATATTAGGTTATTTGTGTATTAGTATTATTACTTATGGTTTTAAAGTGTTTTTAGCGATCTTCATTGTGGTCACGGGGTTGGTAACAAAATTTATTAATGTTCGTTCATAATTAGATCATCAATATAACAATAAAAAGAAAATGTTCATGGGATCAATTTACCCTTACAATCCATATATATTAGGACTCGGGTTTATTTTTGGTTTCAATAGAAATTACCAAGAGAACGTACGGGGAACAAAAGAAACTATGAAAAAACAAAGGTATATTTGTTACATAAAATTAAATTATTAAAATAACACGATTAAAAATTTACTTAAAAATACTTTTTACTAATTTTTCTAGAACCAGACTAGACATCTTACTGGTTCACTGGTCAGACCGATTGGTCTGGATAAAAGAATTGGATGAGATTATAAATACTTAAAAAATATCAGAAAAAAATAAAAAAATTATAAAATTATAAGCACATTTAAACAAACATAAGTCATATTCAAGCAAAACATAATCATGTTAAAGAAAATATAAGGTTTAGTTTTGATGTTTTATACTTTGTATTTAAGTTAAAAAAAAAGGCCCGATTGACGATTGTATTAACTAATTTAATGTTTTATCCTTTGGATTTAAGTAAAAAAAGTCCGATCGCATTAACCAGTTTTTGGTCCGTTTGGTAACCGGCATGAATGACTAGTCAAATATTGAATCATGATTAAAAAAGAGAAATAAGGATCAAATATTGCTAATAATCAACTATAGTAAAAGAATAACTTAAAAGGGCACATGTTTAATGGACATTTTGAATCATGATTAAAAAAGAGAGAATAGTTGGAATACTATATGAGAATGAAAGTTTGATCCATGTTTCATACTTGATGGGATGTCTCCTACCAAAAGGATAATTGACAAAGGGGGCTGTTAGGGAGACACCCGAGTGGATCAACGGACACCCGCAATACGGCCCGTAAAGCCCTTTACGGGTCGTATTGAAAAAGAATATTCTGACAAAAGCTGACACGTCAAATCATAGGGCTGACGCCGGCTGACACGCAGTACATACGGCCCGTAAAGGTCTATACGGGTCGTATAGGACACCAATAATTTGAACTACCCAAATTATCTGAATGGACGTAATAGAGGTGTGCGTAAATTGAAATCGATTATATATCTTGATGGAATACATTTTAATGGAATACGCAAAGGTTTAACAATTTCAAAATCGTAAAGGTTTAACAATGTCGATGGGAAGCAACAATTTCGGTGATGAATATATGTGTGTCTATGAAACTGATCAGGTAATAAACTTATTCGTTTAACGGTTAGTTTATAAAATCTTATACATTTGTTCTTTTCAGGTGTTTGCCGGTGTTGATGAACTGGTTGACTAGGCGATTGGTAGAGGGCGTGAAAATGGTTATGTGCTAGTTAGACGACGAAGCAAAACTAATGCAACCGGTGTAGTTATAAAGGTGTGGCTTAAATGCGATCGCGGTGGCGTGTATTAGGGTGAACCAAAAGCTAGACGTACTGGTTCGAAGAAGACTGGGTGTGAATTTGAGCTAATTGATAGATACGAGAGAAGTTGTGGTGGTTGGAAGTTGCGTGTGGTCAATAATGAACACAACCACCTAGGGGCTGAACAACTAGGCGGTCATCCATATGCGATGAGATTAAATGAAAATGAAATCCGTCTAGTTGAGCAACTGTCAAACCAAAACATGTTGCCCCGTGATATACTTGCAGCTGTAAAGGACCAAGACCCCGATAATGTTTCCAACCTTAGAAATATTTACAATGCGCGACGGAAGTTACGTGTTGGACAAAACAAGGGGGAAACTCCAATTCAGGTCCTTTTTAGCACATTGCAAAGAAATAATTTTATTTACCAAACGCAAGACGATGCGTCGACAGATGTCGTGGAACAAATTTTTTTTATCCACCAGACATCTTATAATATTTGGCGCGCATTTCCTCATGTCTTGTTAATTGACACAACTTATAAAACGAACAAATACAACATGCCATTTGTTCAAATAGTTGGTGTCACATCAACACACAAGACGTTTAGTGTTGCACATGCGTTTATAAGTAAGGAACGTGAAGAGAATTTTGTCTGGGTGTTACAAAACCTAAAAGATACACTTCAACAGTGTATGGAACCACGCGTTATTGTAACCGATAGAGAATTGGCTCTTGTAAACGCATGCAGAAGAATATTTCCTAGTGCTGCCCAATTACTATGCAGGTGGCACATTTTTGAAAACATATCCAAACACTGCAGGCCTAGTTTTTCGCAATCAGACTGGCAAAAGTTTGGATATATGTGGTCGGTTGTGATAGACTCTGCAACTCCCGATATCTACGAGTATAATTACAGCCGACTACATGAATGGTTATGGACATCTCATCAGAGTAATGTTCTATTTCTCATTTTTAATTGTTTTTGAGTTGTATGAAACGTATTAATATGTGTTTATTTTTTAGGGGTTATCGGATATTTGCAAGTAACATGGTTGCAAAGGTACAAGGAAATGTTTGTGTCTGCGTGGATAGATAAAAACCGGAATTTTGGTCAACGAACTACCAACAGAGTTGAAAGTCAACATTCTCTATTAAAGAAAAGTCTCCATGCAACCAACAATACGTTAGACAGCATTGTTGGGCATGTCATTCAAATTGTGAAATCGCAAGCAGAAGCTATAAATGAAAGCTTTGAAAGAAGCAAAATATTTCGTATGGCACATCACAACGATGATCAATTTGAATTGTTAAAAGGGAATGTATCTCATGTAGCTTTAGATCTGTTGGTTGGTGAAAAGGAAAAAATTCAGATGTTGATAGCATCATGTAAGCCCCAAACCCACCAACACATGACACGTGTGTTTAAACGACAAATCAAAATAGGTCCCAGATTTTTCAAACCATCAAATGTAATTAACACCTTAAACATCCCACTTACATGCGAATTTAGAAAATATTTGATGTTATTTAAACATTCAACAACCAAATTACATTTGAGTTATTCAACAAAAACCTTTGTTTTAAACAAACAAAGAATAAACCCCAAAATATGTTTGATCCGAATCCTTGCAAGGCAATCCGATCACGACCGCGTTCAACCCTTCCGTTCACCTGAAAACACCATATTTAAGTCACCGTTAGTTCGTTAGAACTAAGTAAGCCAACCCGTACGCACCCCGGATCAAATCCGAATAGAAAACGAAATTCTGGTCGAAAAACACTGCCCAGCGTACAGAATACCCAGAACCAGCGTACAACAGAATGGTTTGGGCGTACAGTACGCCAACCAGCGTATGGTACGCCCAGAATGGCGTACTGTACGCCGGGTACAGGTCTTTGACTCGTTTTTCGCATTCCGGACACTCCCAACTCGATTTCGACCATTCCAATACTCCATAAACATTATATAACACCATATAATCATATTGAACACCTTAATTCACCAATTTATGACCATCATGGTCTTAATATCAAACGATTTTACTAACGGGTCGTTTGCACCCAAAACTCCTTTGAAATCTTTCCACAAGATTTCTCAAGTTAAGTAAACCACACCACCTGTGTTTTACTAACTTGATTACACCCAACAAAGGACATTCACACACCATGTGAATAATCCAATGTCATGATCACACCACTTGTGATTCAAAACACCAAATTAAGTCAATTTCAACTATAAGTTCACACACCTTGTGAACTATTTTCATTCAATCACCACACACACAAATAAACACTAAGTCAATCATGGACTAGCATTAAAGCACCATACCAACAACAATCAAGCAACATATATCACCTATTGCTTATTATTGTATATCAACAAACACCAATATCATCAATTCATCATAAAGTCAATCTTCTACAACATATTCATTTATGCATAACACCATTACACATAACAAATAGAAGATTGGGTGACTTACCTTGTTCCAACGCGCTATCCTCTATAACCAATTCCTTCCCGGGTCGTTTGGTTTCACCCACACCTTCACTATCAATTCCTATTATCACAACTAATAGGTTTAATATAAAGTTTGACCACAATTAGTCAACATACACCCCTTTCACCCCAATGTCAACATTTTCAATCTAATTTGTTTCCAATTGACCCTTAACCATATCAATTCACCATTGTTGATGTTATAAACCCACATAATTCACATCACCATTGGTTTTAAACCAATTTTAAGTTAAATACCCTACTTGGCATTTCATCAAACACCTTGTATGCACAAGTTCATGTGCTAATGATCATTCATCATTAAGACACCTATGTAACTCCATTATTATGTTTAAAAATGATCAATCTCAACAATTTCACCACAAACTACAACAATATAGTGAATATCATCAAATCCCCACCTTTAAACACTACTTTACACACCATGTTCATCAACTCCATGAAAACCCCAATTCCCCCATTTTCATAACATGTAAATCATGAAAGAAAACAATCAAAAGTTGTTCCTATACGATTATCAACATCATTAACAACATTTGACACTCTCAAAACACCAAATTTGAGAGTTTTACCCATCAAACCCACACCCCCAATGGAGACCCACGAAAATCCCATCAAAAACACCCAAAAATCTTACCTAGATGTTGTTTGATGCAAGGAGAACTCTAATTTCAACTTGCATTCAAGATCAGATCAACATTCAACCTCCAATTAGATCAAATCTTGAAGTTCTTGAGTTTTTCTCCTTGTCTTCCCTTCTCTTTCACGTCTCCAACACACACACACACATAAAAGTGTGAAATGTTGACCAAGTCAACATTTAACCCCTCTTTTAAATCAAGTTTCATCTATTGGCAGTTTTGGTCCCTCTATTACTAGTTAAAACTAACTAGTTATAACTAACTAAGTTAAGTTAGTAAACACCCAACATATTGTTAAAATAAACAAACACTCTTAAAACACCCACCAATTGGTTATAATTAACAAATATTAATAAAACACCCGTCAAATTAAAATAAAACATAATTTATACTCCAATTACATTTTACTTATAATAGTTCCCCAAAATGGGTTGTTACAAATTCTCCCCTCCTTACAAAGGTTTCGTCCCCGAAACCTCGTTACACCTCAAAAAGAAAAGGATAAAATTTCCGCATTTCATCCTCGGATTCCCACGTAGCATCCGAACCTTGCCTGTTCTTCCATTGCACCATTACTTGGTTAATCGTCTTATTCCTAAGTTGCTTGACTTTTCTATCCAAGATAGCCACCGGTTTCTCAATATAATTGAGTTTATCATCAATCACCAAATCCTCCAATGGCACATAAGCCGATTCATCCGCCAAGCACTTTCGCAAATAAGATACGTGGAATGTATTGTGAATCCCACTTAACTCCTTCGGTAGCTCTAAGCGATAGGCAACCTCGCCAATCCGAGCTATAATCTTGAATGGTCCAATAAACCGTGGACTAAGTTTCCCCCGCTTTCGAAAACGAATCAAGCCCTTCCAAGGAGAAACCTTTAGTAACACAAAGTCTCTCACTTGGAATTCAAGCGGTCTCCTTCGCATATACATATCCCATTTCTATGGTCTTGCACTGCCTTCAAATGAATTTGGATTACATCAATCCATTCATTTATCATTTTAACCACTTAACCACATGTTCTTGTTATCCATCCTTTCCCAACTCCTGGATTATACTATCTACTCCATATAGTATTTCTTACAGAATCATTCCACACCTGGAATGATAATCGTTCTTAAACAAGAACTCCTCCAAGGATAGATAGTCATCGCAACTACCCCCAATCACAAACTATGCACACCCGTAACATATCCTCACAGGCCTGAATGGTTCTTTATCTTTGACCATCAGTGTGAAGATGATACGTCATGCACAACAATAGTTTCGTGTCCCTTCTTAACATAATAGAATTCACGGGTAAACATGAAACGAACGCTATTAGTCAACCGGCCCATGATGGTCAATAATACCAAATAGTACCATTAAGCATTGATAAGGTTCACACCACATGTGAATCCTCATCAAATCATCCTTCCTGTTTAATCATCTAAACATGCTAATAACACCTTTCTTTCACCAAAATTCTCACCTTAAGAAATCACACTACTTGTGATTACCAACATTAATCCAACCACCATAAGTTAACATCTTAACAATCAAGTTTAGATTGGTTATTGGTTCATTTGAACCAAACTCCTCTTACTTATAATTACCACAAACACCTCCAATATTTAGATATTACACGCCCTTGTACTTTATCTATTAGCACACAAATGTTATAGAGGTTCACACCGCTTGTGAATTATCTACATCAATTTACACTCGACAATAGCCATAATTTATGTTTGAATCATGTTTACAAACTAACAGATTCATTTCTCCCAACCATGAACTCCTAAATAATGTCCATAATCTTATGGATCATCCCCAAGCATTTTCCTATCTTTTAAAAGATAAACTCAACCACCTGTAATGTCAACACACGTATACAGGTCATTTCTACCTCTTTCCATTCAAATATTACAACACCTACACATCTATATATAATCATAGATGTTCACACCAATCTATAAACATATATTGTTTACCACATATTTCAAACAGGCACGCCAGTTAACATAATCAAATGTTTATAGTTACCACTCCCTAGTTAAGACACTCTTGTCAAAACCTTTAACATTTCATAACGACACTATGTGTCAAAACCCTAGACATCATGTCTAAAACATTTAACTTTCATAAATGGCAACTTGTCATTACCAAGTTTTATTCTCCCCAAGGCATTCATGCCAAATTGTTTACAATTCTTTCATCACCATCCCCCGTCCTTTGCCCAAGTCTATACACCGTCACTTTCTTGTTGCATCGAAGAAGCTTATATATAGGGTATAAGTAAGGCATACGCCCAGCCTCCAACCCATCACCTCTTCAATACAACATGATCGTGGCGTTGTTAGTTTCTTGGTTTTAAACAAATATATTCCTCCTAACCATACAATTTGTCCAAAGTTTTCACTCACATGAAACGTATTCATTAACTTAGGACTAAACTCCACCCCATGTACTTTACACCCACAGTACACTCATATAAGAAATTCTGACACATCATACAATACATACTTGTAGAGTGTACACTTTCTTAACAGTTCAATTAAGGATAATCAACATATCCTATTACGCCTATCTTTCATTATTTACACCAAACCACATGTGACTCGTATTTTCAACAAGTCATCACACATATGTGATTCAATTTACGACTACCAAATTCGCACTACATACGGTTTTTAACACCACACCAAACACAAACACACCTTTCTGGCTCAATATAACATACACAAGTGTGGTACATACATTCTCCTATTGCCAATCAAGATACTAATTTCACCTAGTATTAACTTGATTAACTACACATTTCAACACCACATTCATTTAAAAATGTCTACACCACTTGTAGATCATCTAAATCAGAATTTAATTTTACAAGGTTTATAAAACAAAACAAACCATTGCCAACATATAAAACCACCCAAATTTTATAGTTTCACCAAAATTAGCTCCCACCCGCATGTGAATTACCCCTTATGCCATTCCAAATGGACTTACATGCCACACCCAAATTCACATAATAATGCATATTCCACATGCGCAATAACAACTACTCTGTTTTAACACCATTTACTCCATATCATTATTACCAAGACTTACAAATCTATGGTCTTACACGATAATTTCAATGCCACTCACCAGTGATCTTACATGATATTCCACACGAATGTGGATTTTCCCCCAATGCCATACAACTGTAGACTTACATGTAATTCCACACATCTGTGGATTCACCCCAATTCTAGTGTCAGTTATCAATTAACATACAATGACACTAATTCTAGTTATGCATACAACACATAACAATCAACTACCACAACACATGAAAAATCATATGCATAGCTCTTTAAAACACCAATAAAGTGTTAGAACATAAAATCACCAAGTAAAAATCAAATTTCACCCAATTTCCTTGAGAACTTCTTTTTCTCCAAGGATTCTCAAGGTAGGTAATCACACCACTTGTGATTTACCTAATAAAATTCACCATAGGAAGTTCGCACCACTTATGAATCAACTCATCTCCAAATTCATACCACTTGTGAATTGTTTGACCAATCTCAGTCAAACTTCAAATAAGAAGTTCACACCACTTATGAATCATTCTTATTTCTCCACACCAATGGAAAACATTCAAATTTACAATAACTAAGCAAAATGCAACACCTATTGCACGTTATTGACAAATAACAAATACACAAACACCAATTCGAATTGTTTGACCATTTTCAGTCAAACTTCTAATAAGAAGTTCACACCCCTTGTGAACCATTCTTATTTCACCACACCACTTGTATACTAACTCCTGTACAATAACTAAGCAAATATAATTCGTATTTGTTAACGACAACCACTTTGTGATGGTTGAACTTACTGGAGATTATCCAATGCAGACACCAACTTGGTATTGGTCAATATTCAAAAGTCAAGACGCCGCAGCCTGGGAAATGTGGTATAAGCAGCGCCTTGATGCGTATACCAATTGGTTGGAAAGCCGTCGACAACCCCCGGGTTTTGTAGATTTAGACAAGTACGGATTGTAACTCGCAATTACAAACACATTTACACGAATATATGTATTTAATCATTTTGTTGTTCTTTATACTAATAATAATAATAAATAATAATAATAAATAATACTAATAAATAATAATAATAATAATAATAATAAATAACAATAATAATAATAATAATAATAATAATAATAATAATAATAAATAATACTAATAAATAATAATAATAATAATAATACTAATAATAATAATAATAAATAATAATAATAATACTAATAATAATAATAATAATAATAATAATAATAAATAACAATAATAATAATAAATAATACTAATAAATAATAATAATAATAATAATAATAATACTAATAAATAACAATAATAATAAATAATAACAATAATAATAATAATAACAATAATAATAATAAGTAATACTAATAAATAATAATAATAATAATAATAATAATAATACTAATAATAATAATAATAATAAATTGAATTTTATTTTTTTTTCCAAAAACTATACGACTCGTATTGTGCTTTACGAGTCGTATATAGTTTAACTATATATACACACCGTCGCTCACAACTCGTATCTCACACACACACAACTCGTAAACCGGTTTTCTCCAACCTCTCGACGATTTTGGTTCTATCTACGCACTCCACACTCGGGTACACGCTTGAAGGACGGATTTGGAGCCACCATAACTCGTATTCGTAAACTTTTTGAAGTTTTTTTTCTTAGAAATCGTTCATAATAACGAAGTTGTTTAGGTTTTAGTAGTAATAGTTGGTGATTTAGATGTAGGATTGGGTTTTGTTGCTTCAGATTTATTTTTTTCAAAAAATCTAGAACTATACGGCCCGTTAAGGGCTTTACGGGTCGTAAAGTTCTAACGGAGAAGATGAACAGCCTAACCAGCGCCTTGTTTCTCGAAGAACTATACGGCTCGTTAACGGCTTTATGAGTCATATAGTTCTTAATTGCCTTATCCGTGGGCGCAGCTGCAACCATCACCGGCCGCCGATTGAGTCAGGAGTGGGTCACACAGAAGGACCTATTCTTCCTTTATTGCCTTATCAGTGGGCGCAGCTGCAACCTTGCATGGTTGCTAGCTGATTATTTTGCTAGCTTTGTTAGCCGTAAGGCTACTGGAGCTATTACGTGTGGCGCTTTTATCACACGTATAGCTCGACGTATCGGTCGTTTTTCGGCCGATATTAGAGATAGCATGACCGTGACTTACGCCTCGACACTGCTGGGGCGTAACACGGTCATGCTAATGGGTATAGCGGCCGAGTTCCCCCGCGTGGGTCTGCGATGGTCGCTGGATCGGCACACACAGTGGGTGCCTCCAGTCCCTGCTCCACAGCAGCAGCCGGGGGCACAGCCGCACGTCGAGGAGCCCCCAGCAGACCAGCCACCGCCACCGCCACCTCCACATCATGTCGTTGTTCGTCAGCCACGACTGCATCCGGCTGACGCGGCGATCTTACGCGACCTTATTGGAAGCGTACGCGACCTTTCTGGACGCGTTGGTCGCTTGGAGGAGATGATGCGGTGGATGACGGAGCGTATGGCGGCATCTGCTGGCATGGATGTTCCCGTCTTTCCAGGACCGAGACATCATCAGGATCCTGGTCATGCTTAGTTATTTTTTTTGTGTATTTTGTCTTTTCTTTTTTGGATTTTGATGTATGGACACTACTTTAGCATTCGATGTATGTATTTTTATTTTGTATATATGTTGTATATGGCGTGATTGTTTGTTTTATCTTTTATTATATAATTAAAAAATGTGCGTGATTGTGAAATGAATAATAGATAGTTAACAATTTTTCTTAAAACCGTTTAACGTTATTTAGATTCTGATAACTATTGTTTTAAAATCATTAAACACGATTACGTTAAAATAATTTTCAAACAAAACATTTAAATTTACGAAAATCATAACTAATTATGTTAAAAAAAATTGTTATTTATATTTAAACGTCACGATGTTAAAATATTTTTCAAACAAAACAAATAGGCAAAATAATTAAATAATAACGTTAAAATACTTATTATTTTACAACAAAACGATTAAAAATGGTTACGTTTTTTTTCGAACAATTAAACGATGTTATAAGCTACTTAAACACGTACCGTACGTGTTGCATTTAACAAATACCGGATTTCAAAACAAAGTACGATTATACGCTATTAGAAACAGATATTATTTATAACTTAAAAATTAAATAACTAGACGATATGATATAACAATTAACGTTAAACGCGTACGTATACTGGAATTCAAATAACGTGCGGATTTTATAACACGTATATATAATAATATATATATCATATATTTAATATATAACGTTAAAAATGTACGTATACCGATTAAATATAATTACGTTAAAATATATGTTTTAACCATTTAAAACAGTTAGACAATTACAATGTTAAAAATAAGTTAAACACGTACGTATATCGGGTGGAAAAACAAAACTTATAAATTTTCAGGTTTAAAAACGAGTCGTATAGGCCTTTACGGCTCGTATCGTGTTTTCAACCGCCAGACATCTCACTGACATTTTCTGACACACTTTGACGGCTTTACGGGCCGTAAAGCCCTTTACGGCTCGTATAGATGAGGGTAGGTGTTGACTGATCCGTAGGGGGTGTTCAAATAACGGGCCCCTTGACAAATTACCAAAGCTATTGCAAATAGAGTAAGGCTACTTAATTAGACTATATCGATAATGGTTGATAGCTTGAAAAGGATCATGTTTCGATGGGGATGTTCACCACTATCTCTATTCACACATGATTGAGACTTGTGCAAGCAAGAGTGCCCCGGGCTAATATGCTCAAGTAACAACATTTGACAATACTGCTATCTTGGTACGATATGAAGATTATAGCACTGGTAATTAATTTTAAAAAAAAATTAACAAGACAATTATCGTGTTAAATGTCACCACACGAAATAGTTATCTGGTGTAATTATTTGAGAAATTACCAACAAGTTAATTTGTTAATGGTTATTTATTAATGAATTATAAATGTCGTTAATTACGGAAAATCAATTAATTAAATTATTAAATTGTTTATAATTATCTAATTATTTAATTGGTAGATAATTATAATTTAATCTGAAATTCAAATCCCTAACTTGTTCCTTAAGTTTTATGAAAGCCATAAACAAGGATGTAAGGTTGAATTAGGGTTACACCACAATTACACTTGAGAATTTCAAAACCCTAACCATCAACATACACACATAGCCACTGTTGGTCCGACATGCACTGACCTTTGTCACCCTACCATGGCCACCTTGTCGCTAGCGTACCGGTTGACAACCACAGCTATGCGTAGGAGTGGAACTTGTCAAAGTCGGTTCTAGTATAATGAATCGCAATTGAGAGAAAGAGACTGAAAGCGTTCGGGTTAATGTTTTTATATAGCTAGATCTAGCGTCTGGGTTTGTTTTTTCGGGGTGTCTCAGACTTTCTTTGTTGTTTAAATTGCGAAATTAAGATAAACCCATACATGATCTATGGTTGAGACTTATTTTTTGGTTTGCATTTGACTCCTCTTAGATAGTACAATGTTTAGTTTTGATCGGTAATGTATGGTTGATACTAGTGGCAAGCTTCAAGGACATGTGTCTCCTTGCGCACGCGTCGTTCTAGAAACTTGTTTTCGCGATTCCAGGAGAATATGAACTCCGTTTTGCACGCCGTTTTCGCTCACATTTACGATTTTCCAAAATTTTTCCAACCATATATAACAACCATCCTTGGGATGAACAAAATTCTTTGGCTATTTTATGATTAGGTTTTGAATATTCGGCTTACCGTAAATTTAAGTGAAAGCATTGTTTGTAAATTTTTCTTTCACTCATTTTTTTATTTCATGTAGATAAACTAAGTTCCATCATTTCTTGACCAATTATTTGGATCGTATAACCTTTATCATATAATTTATTCTCACTTAGCGTATCTTACCTTAATTTTTATAAATAGTCATTTAAGTAAATGGAACATAATCATAAAGATATTGGATCTTTACGTATCATTTATTGTTTGGAAAACCGGGTGTTACAGTTTGTTACATTATTGTAAATTAATAAATGATATAACATAACTCACATTGACTAATGTTTTTAATTTTTTTTCTAGATGCTTTGTAATTTATATCAATGTAACAAGAATAAACATAACATATTATTTTAAAAATTTTTTGTGACAATGGTTAATTGCATCACTATAATTAAATATATGATATAAGGTCAGTCTAACACATTTGTTACATCACTGTAATTATATAAATAATACAGCATAACCCACATTTCACTTTAAAACAATGTAAATCAAAATTTGTTATAACTCGTTACAAATTTATAAGAAATGAAATTTTAGTTGATTTTGGACTGATAATTTGTTGTGAATCGTTACATTAATATAACAATCTTTTATATAATGTAAATTCAGTGTTTTCAAGGTCTGCTACATTGATGTAAATATGAAGCGCCTGGAAAAAAAATAAAAACCCTAGTTAAGACTATAATGGAATTAAAGAGAAAAATAAGACGTATATAATGATGCAATTTTTATAATAAAATAATATAGTATAAAAAGGTTATTAATGTTACAAAAAGATGGGGGTAACTTTATATAAAAAATTAGATTGGTTAAAATATATTAGATTATGAAATTTGTCAGCACTATGTTAAATCTAGTTTTTAGAAAGGGTAAAAAATGTTTTAAATGTCCTTCCATATTAAAAAATAATGACACGTTGCACAATCTTATGCACTTGACTATTTTGATTAATTGTTGGATGATAATTTGGGTTCTTTGATTTTTTCATGTCCCATCAACCATTACATGTCCTATATATGAATGTTTAAAAGAAAACTCTAACTAAGAAACTTCTTTCTAACCGATCAATTTTTTTTCATAATTTTTTATTATAAGGTTAAAATTTTATAGAAAAAAAACTTTACTAATATATGTAAATCAAGAAGTTATACATATGTAATTCACAAAGTTTCGTATGTAACTTATAAAATGTACATTTATGTAGCTTACATATTACACATATGTAATAACATTAGATACATATATTTTTTTTGTTTACATTTCTAACCTTATAATATAGATAAATAAAAATCAAAACTCAAAAAAGAAAACTGGTTGGTATTATTGTGTTTAATTTTCAAGTTATTTTGCTTACATTTCTAACGTTATACTATACGCTGATATGCTTCATATAATACTATCTTAAATAGATGCGTCCATCTATACATGCTTAATTTGATTTCATCGGGTCTCTCTCCTCTATGATAGACATGGGCAAAAAAACCAGTATGGGTTTCCAAACCGGTATTACTCGTTTTCCAAACCGGTTTCACCCAAACCAGTCCGAACCGTAGGTTTGAGATATGTTTGACATCCTCATCTCCCAAACCGGTTTCCAAACCGGTTTCAACCCCTCCAAACCGGTTTCAAACCGGTCCAAACCGGTTTTATAGGTTTGACATCCTCAATCTCCCAAACCGGTTTCCAAACCGAACCAGTTTTGACCAAACCGGTTTTGACCACGCGTTGACCAAACCAGTCCGGTTTGAAAACCGAACCGGTTTGAGAAAAAAACCGGTTTGAGCATCTCTACTCTATGAGAACACCCTCTCTCCTTCACATCAATCAAGTAGACTCTCTCACGGGTCATATGTTGAAGAAGCTCCAAGAGACACCATTGTAGTAGTTGTAGCAAAATCACATGTCCATTCCTGATAGTGACGATTTTATTAGTGTAAATGTGAACCAAACAATTTGGTCGTCTGGTCAAAAATTTTAGTATTCGTTGAATGATTGTTGGTAACTCATCCCTTTGGGGACGTTTCAAATGTAAACCAGAAGTCAATATACTTGATGCTTTAGTTAATGAAATCATCAAAAGGTCCTCTTACTTTTCAAACTCAGTATTTTGTATAATATTCAATATAAATAATCTATAATTAACCAACATAAAAAAATTATTTGAGTTACTTTTTTTTTAATAAAATATGCGGTTTTATTTATTAACTATTTTGAAGTAATTAATTAAATTATTTATGTGGTTTATCATAAATTACTGGTCCTTTAGTTTTTGAAATTTCAATCATCACCACAACTTTTAGAACGTGTTGAAACACAAATTTTTAGTGATTTAGTGGTTTTTTAATCGTAAAGCTAATAAAAATTATATATCATAATATCAATATAGAAACACAGAGAGTTTTCAAGGATACCAAATTAGTGAGAACTGAGAAGTCTCAGACTTAAGCCAAATTAGTGGATTGGATTGATCGAGTAAAATAAATTTGATATTATAATTTGGTATAATATCCGTACAGACTTGTGTTAGGATAGGTCTTGGATCAAGATGTATTTTAAGTAAAACAAATTTGAGACTAAATAACACTAGTACATTTGCCGTTTTTTGGGGCGGTTGATTTTTTTTTTTAAGGCGGTTTTGTATTAAACCGCCCCATTAAAATCAAAATAGTTTAATAGTTTTTTTTGGAGCGGTTTTCTTCTTTTTTTGAGGCGGTTCAAAATTAAAAAGTATTGTTTTATTTGGGGCGGTTGGCATTTAGGGCGGTTTGGATCAGATTTATATTTTATGGAGCGGTTTTATTATTATTTGGGGCGGTTTATATTTGGAGCGGGTGCTAATTTTATAGGGCGGTTTTGTTTGGGACGGTTTCAATTTATTCTGGGGCGGTTTATTTATTTGGAGCGGTGGATATTTTGTGGTTGGGGCGGTTTTATTGTTTTATGGGGCGGTTTCTACTTTTTTTTAAGGGGCGTTTTTTTTTAAAATTTGAATATTTAACACCTTTAACGTTCATCGTCTTCCTCATATCGAAATTTACAGACTTATATTTATTTTTGGAGCTCTGCTACGTTTTTCTCTTCAAGGATCAGATAAATAGACTAATACGTACGCGTATTTGTTTAACAAGGTAATAACATTTTATTTTAAATCATTTTTACGTATTTATATTATGTTTAAACATTGTTTTAATTTTGATTTAATCAATTGTTTAATTGTAGGTTTTGAAGATATTAAATTGTCATTTAACTTCTTATTTCATGTTATAATACTGGAACCATCAAAATTAGCTTCTCAAGGTATGAATCATCTATTTTTTACTTATATTATGTAATTTACACGTATAAATTCATAAATATATGTTTGTTTGTTTGTCATTCATAAATATTTATAATTTATTAATTCAAAATTTTATGTATATAAAAAAAATATATTTCTCATTTTTATGGTCGTTAGCATAACCTTAGATTATATATACCCGTCTGAATTTTATCTAATAGAGATAAAATTCAGATAGTCCCCGACTGGGACTGCTTTTTGAATATTTTATCTCAATTAGGATATGTATATATGTTAATGGGTTAACATTTATGGAAAAAATTGGTTAGTATTTCTCCTTGCTCCTTCGAGTTTGTGGAATACTGCATACTTGGGGAGTTAAGGGGAAATGCTGCCAATTTTTTTCTTAAATGATAACACTTTAACATGTATACATTGAGATAAAATATTCAAAAAGTGGGTTAGGATCCACTTACCAAATTCGAATAGTGGTTTACATTATATAGGTGATTTTGTATGTCATATATTTTTTTATCTTAATTTTCAGATGGATCGAAGTAATTGGACGTACCATATTGCACGTACTTCATCGGTATATACATTGGGATTACAAAATTTTCTTACAGCTGCTGAAGTTAATCGTGTGAATAAAGGGAGTGGAATGATTTGTTGTCCATGTGTACTTTGTAAAAACTATAAAAGATTTGATGATATTAAAGAAATAGAGTTTCATTTGATGAAATACGGTTTTATGCCTAGATATACTTGTTGGTCAATGCATGGAGAATCACTAATCAATCGTAGCACGTGTTCGGTAAATGTACACAATGATAATATACAGATTAATGATTCATACGAGGCTGATGACAATGACCAATCAACTAATCCAAATGACAATTTAAATGAATTGTTACATGATCTAGAGACTAATATTGATGAAGATGAACAAAGAAAATTGCATGACTTATTTGATGATGCAGAAAAACCATTATATCCTGGTTGTGAAAAATTTTCGAAACTTAATGCTGTTTTAAAGTTGTTTAATCTAAAGTCAAATTATGGATGGAGTGATAAAAGTTTTACGGATCTCTTGGTGGTTTTAAATGATATGCTTCCAGATGGTAATGAGTTACCAATTTCAACATATCAAGCAAAAAAATTAATGTGTCCAATGGGATTAGAAGTTGAAAGAATACATGCGTGTCCCAATGATTGTATGTTGTATAGAAAAGAGTTTGAAAGGGAACATAAATGTTTTATCTGGGGTGCATCAAGATATAAGCGTAAAAAAGAAACAGATGAAGTTGATGATGATGTGACTAAAAATGGACCACCTGCTAAAATGTTGTGGTATTTTCCTATCATACCAAGACTGAAACGATTATTTTCAAACGAAAATGAAGCAAAATTATTGCGTTGGCATAAAGATGGTCGTATAAATGATGGTAAATTAAGACATGTGGCAGATTCACCACAGTGGAGAAATATTGATCACAAATATCCAGAATTTGGTGATGAGATTAGAAATATACGGTTTGGACTTAGCTCAGACGGAATCAATCCTTTTGGCAACATGAGCAGTCGTCATAGTACTTGGCCGGTTCTTCTATGCAATTACAATCTTCCTCCTTGGTTGTGCATGAAACGAAAATATATTATGATGACATTGTTGATTCAAGGTCCAAAACAACCTGGTAATGACATCGATGTTTATTTAGCTCCATTGATCGATGATCTAAAGACTCTATGGGCTTCAGGTGTAGATGTTTATGATGCTTACAAGAAAGAAAATTTTATCTTGCGAGCCATGATATTTTGCACCATAAGTGATTTTCCTGCATACGGTAATTTATCAGGATACAGTACAAAAGGTAAGAAAGCTTGCCCTGTTTGTGAAGATGAGACACATTCAATTTGGTTAAAAAATTGCAAGAAAACTGTGTACATGGGGCATCGTAGATTTCTCCATGCAGGTCATATTTATAGGAAGAAAAAAGAAGAGTTTGATGGAAATATCGAGCATCGAACAATGAGGAAACGATTTGATGCATTTTCAAGAGTTGAAAATTTAAATATTGTGCTAGGAAAAAGAACTCGTGCTAAAAACGATTCTATTTGGAAAAAAAGATCAATCATGTGGGATCTACCATATTGGAAGCATTTAGATGTTAGACATTGTTTAGATGTTATGCATATTGAAAAGAATGTATGTGATAGTTTGTTGGGCTTATTGTTAAATATTCCTGGAAAAACAAAAGATGGTATCAATGTTCGTAAAGACATGGTAGATATGGGAATACGGAAAGAGCTTGGCCCTGTTGAGACAGTCAATCGTATTTATCTACCACCTGCATGTTATACTCTATCAAAAGAAGAAAAAATAAAGTTTTGTAAATGTTTGCACGATATTAAAGTTCCATCTAACTATTCTGCAAATATTAAAAGATTGGTGTCGATGCAAGACTGTAAATTGCTTGGTATGAAATCTCATGATTGTCATGTTTTGATGACACATATGATTCCTATTGCAGTTCGAGGAATTTTACCAGAAAAATCCGACATACAATAACAAAACTTTGTTTATTTTCAACATGATTCACTCGAAAGTTATTGATCCAGAGTCATTGGATACTTGGCAAAAAGAAGTTATCCTCACATTGTGCGAATTAGAGATGTACTTTCCACCATCTTTTTTTGATGTAATGGTTCATCTGATAACTCATATCATAGGAGAAATGAAAGCATGTGGGCCTGTATTTCTACGTAACATGTATCCTTTTGAAAGATATATGGGTTTCTTAAAAGGTTATGTAAGAAACCGTAACAAACCTGAAGGGAGTATTGTTGAAGGATATGCTTCAGAGGAGGTGATTGAATTTTGTACAAGTTATTTGGAAGGTGTCAAAAGTATCGGTGTTCCTCAATCTTGTCACTCGGGTAAACTTGAAGGGGTCGGAGGCGTAGGGATGAAAACATTAATTCCAAGTCGTGATGAATTACAACTTGCACACTTGTTGGTTTTAAAACACATGACATGTCTTGGTCCATATGTTGAAGAACATTTGAATGTGTTAAGGTCGGCAAACCAAGGTAAGGATGAGAAGTGGTATGTCATAAGACATAATAAAGAGTTTGCTAGCTGGATGAAAACTAAGGTAATGACAAATAAGGTCGATGAAGATGTGAAACGATTAGGACAAGGCCCAGATTTTAAAGTAAAGTCTTACCAAGGTTATGACATTAATGGATACACATTTTACACAGAAAAACAAGACCAAAAAAGTACAATGCAGAATAGTGGAGTTACATTAATAGCTTCAACTGCTGAATTTGACAGAGCAGATCGTTCCAGAATGTTAAGAGTAGCCAAAGATTCTTATTATGGTATCATTCAAGAAATATGGGAATTAGACTACTATTCTTTCATTATGCCCGTGTTCAAGTGTAAATGGGTGAATAACCGTACAGGTGTTAAAGTTGATAACCATGGTTTTACGCTTGTCGACCTTACAAGTGATGGCTATGCATCTGAGCCATTCGTTCTCGCTAAACAAGTCGCACAAGTGTTCTATGTAAACGACCCGAGCAAATCAAGATATCACATCGTATTGCAAGGTAAACGACGCATCCTTGGTGTGGATAATGTCACTAACGAGGATGAATATGACCATTTTGACGACCTTCCACCATTTTCAGTCGGTATTCAACCAACAACTAGCATAACTGAAGGCACCACATATCTACGATCTGATCACAATGAAGGGATATATGTTGATAAACCACGACAAACAAGTAATATTAAATATATATATATATAGTAAAATTATTAAATATTTAGTAAAATTATTTATTAATGCAATTTTTTTATGCAGGTTGACTTTTAAAGAGGATACGATGTTTCTTAGACGACCAACTTTTTATATAAACAACGACAAACAAGTAATATTATATATATATATATATGCCTCTAATTATTTAAAATTTAGTAAAATTATTTATTAATGCAAATTTATTTATGCAGGTTGACATTTAAAGAGGATACGCTGTTTATTAGAAGACCAACTTTTTGTATAACTTATTTAAGTTTAATTTTGTCATGAACTTTATATTACAATCGCAACATTTCGCTAATTTATGTAACTTAAAAAATTAGTAATTAGATTTCAAAATGTTTATAAATGATGACAATTATAAACATAATTGTACCCATAACATAACATAACATTAATATTATATAATTAATTGATCAAACAACAATACAAATTACTAATAAAATTAAAAAATTACAAAATACTAATTTTTCTTATAATCTTCAAGTTTTCTCCAAAAGGAAACATGATTAAAAGTTGTACCCATTCTTGATTGATATTCTTGTTGAGCCTTCGTCATAATGTCGATATCATTCCATACTGTTTGACGGTTCTTGTATACATTATCGTAAATGACGTTAAATATAGATGTTTTACTCTCTAAATCAACCCACTTATTGGAAAGTTCTTCAGAAGTACGTTGATTAACACGTATAGGTGGCAAATGATAACAATAGCTTACCATCTTCCAAAATTGAAAACTATTTAACTCCCCTTTAAATTTTTTGCTAGTTATGTACCACGATTCGGCTAAAACTTCTTCTTCTTTAACACTCCATGGAATTGAATTAGTAGAACTACTTGAACTCATTTTATGAATTTTTTTTTCGGGTAAACGATAACTAAAGAAACCCATAAAAATGAATACTTTTATAGGCAAATTAATATATCCGTTGTAAAATAAGAACGTTTCACAACGGTAATAAAAAATATTTAATTTTAAAAATAAACCAAAAAAATAAACCGCTCCATAAAAAAAAACCGCCCCATTAAACATTAAAACCGCCCTATTAAATAATAGAAAACCGCCCCATAAGATATTTTTAGAACAGCCCCATTAAACCAAAAAACCGCCCCATTAGATATCTATATCCAAAACCGCCTCATTAAAGATGAAAACCGCCCCATATAATACTAAAAACCGCCCCATATAATTATTTTCAACAAAACCGCCCCATTAAACACGAAAAACCGCCCCATATAATATTTTTCATCTAACCGCCCCATTAAACATGAAAAACCGCCCCATATAATATTTTTTCGTCTAAACCGCCCCATATAATACTAAAAACCGCCCCATATAATAATTCTTCATTTAAACCGCCCCTTTTAATATTTAAACCGCCCCATATAATATTTCTTCCACCCAACCGCCCTAAAAAATTGAGACTAACCGCCCTAAATAAAAATATACCTATTTCCCACGAAAACTTTTCATTTCCCTCTATTTTTTCTTTCAGAACACGAATTTTCTCTGCAACATTTGGTTCTCTCCTTAACGTTGATGCCGGATTTTTAAGGTTTTTGGGGGTTACTTTGGCAACGAAAACTTTGCGGTTACTTTGGCAACGGAAACCGACATTGGAGCGGCGGCTGTGGTTACAATCGACTCCGGCGGTGGTGCCAACTACGGTTACTTTTGAGGCGGCGGTGAAGGCGACTGCGGTGGTGACGGCGACTGCGGCGGTGAAGGCGACTGCGGTGGTTGCGGTTATTCAGTTTTTTCTTTGGTGGTGCGCTCCGGAGCTAACGTCGGTATTTATACATGTTTCTTTTGGTTTTTGCTTGGTGGTTCTTTTGGTTTCAAATCTGGAATTTATATGTTTGTAGTGATTATTTGAGGCGGGTGATAGACATTAAAAATCAAAGTGGTCCCGTAATTTTTTGGCATCTTGTAAATGTGGAATTTGATTCCCGTAGGTTGTATATATATATATATATTTATATGTTTGTTTATTATTGATGAATTTGAACATTCATTTATATATGTATTTGTGTGGGTTTAAGAATGTTTGTAAAAATTTGTGATATGTGATTGTAAATATGTTCATTTATGTAAAATTTGACATGTATTTGTTTGGGTTTAAGAATGTTAGTAAAAATTTGTGTACATGTGATTGTAAATATGTTAACTTATATAAAATTTGACATGTATTGGTTTATATAAATTTGTTATTTTGTTTCTAATGAAATAATTTTGATTGTATTGTTTCATTTTAATAGTTATGTCTAAACGAGGTAAACGTGGTGTTGCCTCATGTTCGAAGAAATGTGGGGAAAAAGACTATGTTATTGAATTTAATGAAAACAACCAACCCGTTGGTGATAATTTCACATGGTTTATGTCAAACTATGCATTAAAATGTAGACAATTGTTACCGTATTATCTTGATACGAAGGACATACCCCAAGACGTTTTAGAAGAACCTTGGCTCCAGATTAAGGTATTATATTTTATTGTTATAAATAATATATGCACATGTATATACTTTCTATGTCTAAATTTTTGTTTCTTAATTTTTAGGAGCTATTTAATATTCAAACCGATGAGCCAAAAGCCTATTTGCTAAAAAAAGCCAAAAAAATATTAGCTAATTTTAAAAGCAAGCTTGTTAACGAGTATGTTAAAAAAGATTTGCTTCCATTTGCCAAGTATACGTTTCTTGATGCATCACAATGGCCTAAGTTTTGTAAAGAAAAGACAAGTGAGGAATTTGTGGTATGTTAATTTACTTGATTACTTTTATTATGCATATTGTTATTATTTCTATATTTGTTTGTTTACAAGTTTTAATAATTGTTTGTTGATATATTATTAACAAGGAAAAAAGCAATAAAGCTAGAGCGAGTGCACAGATGAATAAAAATTTTGCTCATGTTGGAAGAACGGGATTTATTGGGTTGACTGAAAAATTTGATACGATCTGGCCTCAACTTGAGTCAGATTTTGAGTATATTAAATATATACAACATGAGCGAACCAAATTGTGGATCTTGAGCAAGGCCAAAAAAAACAAAGAAACGAAAGCTTATGAACTTCCTCCAGAAACGAAAGAAAAAATCAATGAGCTGGTAAATAAATCCATTATTAATTTATATATTATCAGAAAAATTAAAATTAATAACCAATTTTTTATCAATTATTTTTTGCAGATTTGTGTTGAAAAAGAAATGATTAAGGATGGGACCTATGATAAAGGAATTGAGGATCCTTTAAGTAGAGTTCTAGGACCTGAGCACGGAGGACGCACGCGTACTGTTTCAAATGTCATTGGTAATTTTACTTGTAAACATAAACTTTTAAATTATTTATTATGATAATGATAGGTTCATTGAAATTGTTTTTTTGCAGGTAAAACAAAAGTTAAGGGTGGACTTTTTAACATTGGTAAACATCGCAAACAAAGTGTTGGAAGTGTAGGTGGAAATTTAGGATCTGTTCCAGTTCAAAGGGTTGAAAAGAGTCCAGTGTTTCATGGCTCTAATGTTACATCAGGTGGACAATACAATAGCTATCCACCTATAGAGGTAATATTAATATATTACCAAAAAAAATGGTCATATATGCGTATACATTTGCATATTATATTATTAAAAATGTTGTATACTTTTGTAGAAATTAACTCCTTGTGAGTTATTATTTCCATTCCAATCTAGCTTGGAATTTGTTGTGGCTAAAGGACAAGCGTGGCCATCTTTGGACCGAATCTTACATGGACGTTTAATAAACGAGAACTGCGTCAAGGTCCAAGTAGATACGGTCATTGAAGGCTTTGAAAAAACATCTGTTCATGATCTGACTAGAACTGATGAAATTATTTGTGTGGGAGATACACTTTATAATTTTATTCAATGGCCAAGAGGTGCAATAAAGGTAATATTGTTACATATATTGTCTTACTTTGCAATATGATAATTTTTTATTTAATATGTTTTGAAAAATTGAAGCTTGTGAACGAGCCATTCAATATCAGTTCAACCCCCGCAGAACCATACATTCCTGAATTCACGAGTTTAAATGATGAACTTGAAGAGGTAATTTATTCAAAATAAGCTTTCCTTTTTATAATTGATATATATTTAAGATAACTTAGAGTTTTATAATTTAAAAACTTGTTTATCTTTCAGGTTGATACCACTGATCCACAAATACAACAACAATATCAAGTTGGGCCTATGTGTTTTGTGGATATGGTAAATAGTTGTCAACTTACTTATAATAATTCACATAACAACACACACACACATAATTACTAATGTTATTATCGTATTATTTGTAAGTTAATTCAGATAGAACAGGGTGACCAAAATCAACTTCAAGAAACCCAAGTAGCATCTACATCTGTTCCCAAAATTCCAAGTCCAAAATTTGTTGATCCTGAAATAGATATTGCTTTGGAGAAAATAAAAAGGAGACCTAAAGCAATCCAAAGCATATCTAAAATGTTAGCAAATTACGTTGGTGATGAACATGCTATCATATGTAATTCACCTGACGGAATGTATGCCGAAACATATGAAGAAGGTTTATCATATGTTGAGTTGTTGCAGTTATTCTGCAACGATTGGCTTGATGTTACCATCATTCATCTTTTTGCAATGTAAGTTAATTTTTTATTTTATTTATATATTTTAATAGCATCTTTAGACAGAATCGAAATGATACATTTATAAATTATTTTTTATTTAAGGTCCTTTTTTGGTATGGAAAATTCAAAATCTGCAATCTTCAATCCAAATGAAATTTCTGGTGATAAATGTGCCAAATCTCCTGATCGTGTAAAACAACACTTGCTAGATGTGTATTCATTCCATAGTGAGAGAACTTTTTTTCTTGCACCATATATAGCAAGGTAATATGTATTTTTTTTCATTTTTTTTCAATATATATGTTTGTTTACGTGTGTATATAACTATATTTACATAAATGCTAACCAATATATATGCCTAATTTAATTAATTATAACTTATTTATTGTAGCGGTCATTGGGTGTTATTTATAGTATATCCTTTGAAACAAAAAGGATATATTGTAGATTCAATTAACAAGCATAAAAGCAACCAAAATTATGTATTGACATATATAATTGAAGAAGCTTTTGGCATGAAATTAAAATGGGAAGTGGTTAAGGTATGTTTATATTTTTTTAATTGATTCACTTTATTATTTAAACTAATTTGTTGTTATTGTAATGTAGTGTGGACAACAAAGAAACACGTGGGAATGCGGTTTTTGTGTAGTCAAACACATGTATGAGTTTCTCAATTTTTATCAACATGATTTTCCTAAAAGTGTAAGTGTTTAATTTATCTTTATTTATTTTTATATTAAATACTTATATATTTTGTACCTAAATCTTTAATTTGTTAATTTGTTTTTAGATTTGGAATGAAAACAAATACATTACAAGTAAAGAGATTGATGAAATGATCATAAACTTGGCACCGCGGTTCTTTAA
Organism: Mikania micrantha; assembly: GCA_009363875.1. Taxonomy (NCBI): domain Eukaryota; kingdom Viridiplantae; phylum Streptophyta; class Magnoliopsida; order Asterales; family Asteraceae; genus Mikania; species Mikania micrantha. The sequence goes on along the minus strand of CM018694.1, from coordinate 50,028,324 downwards.
ACATGTGTTTGCTAATCGTACATGAAGTTACCGTGCATGTGGATCTTATTAATATATCTTTTGTTGTAATCGTACATGAAGTTATCAATGGTTGTAGTCGAAACTTACAATCTTGGTGTTGTAATCATAGATTTGTATTTATTAGTAGCTATGTAGATTTTGAAATGCAATTTAGCTGAAACAATTTTCATATAATGCATGCTAGCTGCTGGTAAATAATACGTAATTAGTTTCAGTTTTTTTAAAAAAAATACAAAAAACCGCCCCAAATAATAGGCAAACCGCCCCAAAAAATAAAGCATCAACCGCCCCATAAAATATGAAAACCGCCCCAAAAAATCAGCCCCAAACCGCCCCATAAAATAGGAAAAACCGCCCCAAAAACACCGCCCCAACAAACCAAACACCCGCCCTAGTAAATGTAAATTAACCGCCCCATTTAATAAAAATAACCGCCCCATATAATAGAATAACCGCCCCATAAAGCAGTCATAGCAGGCCATTTCATACCTTTATGAGGCGGTTTTTCCATTTTTTGAGGCTAATTAGATAACCGCCTTAAAAGAGATTTTATTTTTTGAGGCATATACATATGAGGCGGTTCAATAACCGCCCCATATGAGCTTTTTAACCACCCTAAAAGAGGGTAATTGTACTAGTGTAAGTCAGTTTCTAAAAAATCATCTAAATTAAAGTTATCCACAAAAGACGTTTATAATTAATGCATAGGAACCAAGGGTTTCTAGCCTAATGGTTACCCCCTTGACTTTCCTATGGAAGATCTTGGGTTCGAATCCAGGCTGAGGCATATTTGTTGAAGCAAGGTCAGGGGGTTTACCCAGGTTGTGGGGTTCCTCCTGGGGTGGGCTCGGGCATACGCCCCAGAGCGTCAAATCCGAGGGGATGGTTGAAATCCCGTCTTGGGTGTCGTTGTACCAAGCCGTTCAAAAAAAAATTAATGCATAGGTGGTGATTATCCTGACAATTTTTAGTGCAACACTTTCGTTTGGTGAAGTTCTTGGAGCTCACTCCACTTAATTATGCTTCTACTTCGCCACCCGTTTTTATAAGGCAGTAATAAATATATAAAATATGCTAAATTAATTACATTGTATAAAAAATAACTACATAGATGCATATATATATAGGCAAAGGAAAACTTATAAACACACTTGAGTTGAGAAAAACTCACTAAACCTGATGTAAAATTTGATTTTTTTTCTTTTTTCAATTAGATATGCAATATATGATATTATAATAAAATAAAAAGGTATAAGCACTTGTACACATATTTTATATAATAATGGTTTTAAATAGTGGAACATTACAACCAAATATGTAACATATGTGTAGTAAACATTTTTTTTTTTATTTTCTTATAACAACATATATTACATTTTTTATTTTTATTTTTAAAATATGTAACATTTTTAAATGTTACATCATGTTTTTATTGGTTTTCTCAACTCAAGTGTGTTTTCAGTTTATCATATTTGTATATATAGGAAGGAAAATGTTTATGAGAAAACCTTCTTTTGGAAAAAACTAATCAAAAGCATTACCAACCAATTTTATTTTTTGTTTTTCACTTCCTTTTTATTTATAAGGTTAGAAATATGTACGTACGTACGTACGTGTGTGTAGCTCATATATTATTAATATATGTAACTTGTACGTTACATATATGTATAGAGTAAGGTTATTGTACAAAACAATAATTTTGTAAAAACAGTGAGAAACGATCTGAACCTTTGATGTGTTATCATCAATGGCTATTAAAGAACTAGTGGCATGATTGTAATTAATATGTTTTTTTAAATGGAAATAAGGGCATAAAAGGAATTTTCATATTTGCAGATATCATGCTATCTATTAAATCAGGAGCAGTTACTATTTTTAAGGAATAAGTCGGTTTCATTTTCGCGATGTGCTAATATGTGTTATTAGTACATGAAGCGTATATCAGCACATTCACATAATACGTGCTATTAATAAATGTAAGTATATATCAGCTCGTGTACATAATATGTGATATTAATACATGATATATTAGCACATATCAGTACATATATATCAACATATAATAGCACTACAAAATCTGTGCTTTGGCGTTTAAAATTAAAACATGTCAGCACACAACAACACTAAAAATATGCTAAATAATTATTCTATCATTCATACCAGCACACATACCAACAAATTATTTAACGATTTATCAATTTAACAAATTATTAAAACTTCTTGTTCAAATCGTTCAACATAAAATAAAACATACTATCACATAATAACACATATTAACAATCATCCATCCGTTTGTACGTAATCATCCATCGAATTTTGCCAATGCAATTCAAAAACTTAATACGTGCGATTTTTTTATTCGATATTTGATGTTACGAATTCAATGGTTTTAAGATTATACGTGATATAATTTTAATTTTGGAATATGTTCAATCAGGAAATTGATTAACCATTTCCCTATTTTAATGCAAAATATAAAAATCATTTAAATATAATTGCCTATATTACCCTTTTCTATTAATTAATAAAAATGCCATATGTCAACACATTATTGGTTTCTACCATTTTTACAAAAACTTCTATTTGTATCTGAACCTACTCCTATATGTATATATAGGGATTGAATCCTATGAAACCCAACCTTAGAGAGAAAACCCTTAAACCCTATGTGAGCCACTCATTTGGAATCTTGAAAATAAATATGTGGTCCAAATTAAACCTGAATAAAAAAATTAGATTTTGAATAAACAAATCATTTTTAATGGGGGTTAATGTAGACCACATATTTATTTTCAAGATTCCAAATGAGTGGCTCACATAGGGTTTAAGGGTTTTCTCTCTAAGGTTGGGTTTTCATTGGATTCAATTCCTATGTAGATTGTATGAATCACATGTATGTAACTTTATGAGTTACTTTTCATTAGTGACATATATACATGTAATTTCATGTTTTATATATATATTTATTATTATTTTTTTGTTTTCACATATCACATTTATAACCTTATAATTGAAAGTAACAATTTTTTTTTAAAAAAATAATTGATTAAAAGGAGCTTTCTTGGTTTCCTAATTTATATGATGAGTTTTCTATATATATATGTATGAATAATATGTGTGTGCACGCACGTAAGTTATCAAATTAATCAGGATTTTAGGGAGGCTCTAAATTATGTTAGTTGATATTTGAGTATGTTTTACATGTAATAACAATAAAGTCGTAAGAATGTGTAATAATGTGTTAATACATTAGGAAATGCCTTTTTGAACATAATCGTTTTTGTTATGTTATCATTAGACAATGGTTATGAATTATTTTGGCGAGGTTGTAATTTTGTCCGTCTTGTTTGGTTGTTTTGGGATATTCTTTTGTTTGCATTGATGTAGAATTTTTTGGGGATATTTTTTTCCTTTTTGGATATTCTTTTGTTTTATGATTTCTAAAATTTTAAACCGATTGCTTATTAGTTTCTTATTCAACCTGTGTAATATACGTGACACGACAACTACTTTTTTATTGAACGAAAAAGATGCATAAAAGCTACAATTTTTGCTTACTATTATGCACTGGTATATTACTCAATTTAGTTTTGGTTTGGAATACTAAAAAATTGCATATTAGTATTATTAATTGGTTTGACTATGTTATGTAAATCAGAAAGGGGTCAACAAGCATATATAGGACCAAAATTCATGTCAAATGCCATGATATCATTCATCACCTTCCACAACCACCAAAGTGTTGTTTCCTCGAAATATCAAAAACCGATGTATTACTTTTACTTTGACCAAAAAAGGCATTCATTCCAAATTTGACTTCCAATTTCAAATAACCTACATACACGACTATACGCATTGACTACTAGTGTTTCCTCACAATTTCTAGCTATCACAGATATATAGAGAATGACAAGAATGTAACTACCACATAAGAACCTATACACACACAAACACACATATATATATTCACACACACACACATATATATAGAGGAATATTTATAAGAAAACTCCTTATTTTGAAGAAAACTAAGAAAACTCGTATTTATCAATAAATTTTAAAAAAGAAATTCACAATTTTTTATTATAAGGTTAAAAATGTTTTAATAAAAAATAAAATTTTTTATAAAAATATTTTTATCATGAAGTTACGTATATGTAATTCAAAAAGTTTCGCATGTAACTCATAAAGTTACGCATGTATACATATATGTAATAGGTATGTGTAATATACAAGTTTCGCATGTATACATATATGTAATAGGTATGTGTAATATACAAGTTACATATATGTAACATGAAATACATATATTTTTTCAATTTTTTTTTTGTTTTACACATTTCTTATTTTATAATAATAAGAAATAAAAATGAAAAAAAAAATCAATTGTTAATGATTTTGATTAGTTTTTTTGGTTTTTCAGCAAAAAAAAATCACCAACGCGTTTTAGGTTTAGCTGGTTGTGAAGCACATGAAAACTCCATAGTTGAGCGTGCTCGGGTTGCAGCAATTCAGGTTGGGTGACTTCCCTGGGAGGTTTTCACCCGAACAAGTAAAAGCAAATTTATGAGCTCCAAGTGGGCAAAACAGACAATATTGGTAGTAGATGGGGCCAGATTTTACAGAATACATAAAACACAATGATATGAACGTAAAACACGATGATGAGTATATTACACAATGACCAGATTGTAAAACATAATGATAATTATATTACACAATAACGTGTTACACAATGACCTGAATGTAAAACAAAATAATGAGTATATTACACAATGTCCTGAACAAAAAACGCAATGATGAATATATTAAACAATGACCTAAACATAAAACGCAATGATCAAAATGTTTTTTTTTTAAAATTAAGATAAATTATATTTTTTAAAATTATGACTTTTTAAAAACTAAATGGTAAAATAAAACAATTATGCATTTTTAATACGTAAAACATAAACAATTAAATAACAACAATTTGTTTAATGCATAAAAACAATAACAAATTAGCACACTATGATACAAGAAATAAAACACAATAATAAATGCATAATACGATGACCTGAAACATTAAACACAATAATCAAAATATACTCTTAAAAAAAATAAAGAAATGACGTTGTCAACCTCACAATCCTTCTTACATTTCTCACCAATCTAAACACTTTTACTAGAACCTAAACCTATATGTATGTGTACAAAGAAGTGCTTTTAAGAAAATATAAATCTATATATTATAATAAATAAAAGTTTTCTTATGCTACATGTTAATCTCTGGTTAAGTCAACTTCTAAATTTTCCGTCTCTCTCTCGTCAATTAATGTTTTTATCTTATTAAATAATGGAAAATGAAAATTATGTTAAAAATAATAAAATTGTCTACCTATAAATAAATGAAAAGTAAAGTTAAAATATAAAAGTATTAATTGCAAAAAAATTAAACGAAAGTAAAATAATAATAAAATATAAAATTAGAAACCCAAAAACTTATATTTATTCAATCAATATAATAGGAGAAAAAATTAACGATTTAACAAATCTATCTATTATAATAAATGAAAGTTTTTATAAACGCATGTCACCTTCCTATAGCACATCAACTTTATTTTTTTTGTTTCTCTTCTATTAAATACATCTTATATTAAACCATAATTCATAATATTAAATATACTTTTATATATTTTAAAATTAAGAAAAGTTTTTTTCATATATTAAAAATATATTGATATTAAAAAACATTTTAAAAAAAATGAAATTATTATAAAATATAAAATTTCAAAAGCAATTTTTCAAAATGACATGTTTAAAGAAACAAACTTTAAAAAACTTAGTATTTGTAAAACCATAAAGGCTGGTGCCCTACAAAACTTTCTAAGTCATGTAAATTTCAATGAGTCTTGAGCACTTGTAAGCCTAATAGCCTTCGAAAGGAAGGAATTAACTTTCGGAAAAAAACATTACTTTCGAAGTTAACTCTTTCCTACCGAAGGCTTGCACAAGAGTGAAGCTTCCGATACTTTCCTCAGCACTTAAAGAATTACAACCACAGAGCTTCCGATGACAAGAGCTTCCGAAGACTTAAAGCTTCTGAATAAAATTGCTTCCGATAACATGCTCAGCAGCTTTCTTGTACATAGACTTCCGAAGACTTTATTCTGAAAAAGATTCTATACACTTGTAGAAATAATCAGAGCTACTTTCTCCCTTGAAGACTAACACAGAAGACATTCTCATGATAGTCAGTAGCTCAGAAGATTTGTCAGAACTTCAGAGATACCTTTACATTAATTCATGTTGTAGTCTAGGTATTTATTGTAAAAGTCAATGGAGTCTATTGTATTAATTGTAATTAATATGGCTTGGCTTGTCAAGTCCATAACAAATACTAGTTTTAGCATTAGTTTGTTTCTAGTATTTTGTCCAGCTTTGTATCCCTACGAGGATACAGCTGTAGGTCTTATTATAAATACGTTCACTTGTTAGTTAGCAATGTACGAGTGTATGCTTGAGCTAAATGTTGTAAATCTTAACAATTGAATGCAATATACTTTGACCTTAAACTTATAATTTTTTTTCTGTATTGTGTTTCAATCTGTTTTACAAACTAAGTTGATATAGTTTCCGCAACTATCAACTTTGTAGAAGATAAATTGTGATAAGTGTTGTGTAGATTACATAACCCGATCCAACAAGTGGTATCATAGCTTTGGCTCTTTAACTTAAGCAACTAACCATTCTTAAGTTACCGTTTGTGTATCTTCTACTACTCTTTGCTTTTCAAGCTACCTCAAAGTTAAAATGGCCACCATCAGCAAGCATGACACTGAGAATGGTATTCTCAATAAGCCTCCCATGTTTACTCCTGACGATTATGATACATGGAAGGTCAGGATGGAGAGTTTTATCAGGAACCAAGACTTCAAGCTTTGGAAGTCAGTTCTTGAGGGACCGTTCATCCTAACTATTGTTGCTACAGGCACCGGTGGAGCACCTGTGCCAAAAGATCCATCTCTATACTCTAATGAGGACTACAAGAAGATGGAGGTAGATTCGAAGGCATTATGGCTGATCCAGATGGCGATTCCCAACTCAATCATACATGCATTTAAGAAATGCAAATCTGCACAGGAGCTGTGGAACTCTCTGCAGCAGATGTATGAGGGATCCGAAGATGTCAAGGAAAACAAGGAAGACATGCTGAAGCAGAAGTTTGAGAACTTCTGTCAAGAAAACAACGAGAAGACGGCTTCTCAATATCTGAGGTATGTCCGCTTAGTTGATGAGTTGGTGGCTGCAGGTGTAAAGATGGAGAACCAAGATGTGATAAGAAAGTTTCTTAGATCACTTCCACAAGCGTCGAACATCTACTCTATTGCCATTCAAAGACCAGAGAATCTGAGAACTTTGAAGCTTGGAGAACTATTTGGTTTACTCAGTGCATACCAAATGGAAATTGATGCACAGGAACCTATACCTTCTTCTGTACCCTCAGGTTCAACAGCCCTATATGCACCCATTTCTTCTGTACCCTCAGGTTCAACAGCCCTATATGCACCCATCCATAATCCATCATACCAAAATTATCAACCCATCTATCACTCTACTTCCACACCCATTGTTACTTTTCCTGAAACTCCAACTCCATCTACCTCTTACTCAAACCCATTCACTAACTCAACTCCACTGCTTACTTCAAGCAAGGAGCTTTTATGGCTGAAGAAACCAACTACTTTCACCTATACCAAGAAGATTTAGATGGCATTCCTGTTGATGATCTTGAGGAGATGGACATCAATTACCAGATGGCCATGATTTCCTACAGGGCAAAGAAGTTCTATCAAAGAACTGGTAGACAGTTTAAGAAGCACAACATGAAGACCGGGTTTGGTCTAGACAAGTCCAAACTAAAATGCTTTAACTGTCAACAGCTGGGGCACTTTGCCAAACAGTGTAAATCCCCAAGCTCTCAGCCATCCACATCTGGACAGCCACACCAAAGACCATCAAGCTCATCCAATGGTGCCAATGTTGCAGAACATCATGATTTTTCAGATTGGAGCTTCCAAGCTGAGGATGCATCTATCTCCAACAGTGCCCTGATGGCCAACGACTCAACCTCTACATTCAAGGTAACAGAAGATATGTGTACTCCTGAATGTTTAGAAAAGTTAAATGCTTATAAAAGGTTTAATGCTCAAGTCTGTAATGAGCTCGAGTCACTACAAGTTGTCAAGGCTAATTTCTTTGAATCTGAAAGAAATTATAAAGAAAAGATTGAGGAACTACAAAAGACCATTTCCAGTTTAAAGCATGAAGACACTAACAAACAGTGTCAAATTAACAATCTTTTGGAAAGGTTGACAACTGTCAAGACAGAACTTGTATTGGCTGAGTCTTACAGAGACAAATTTTTGAGTCAAGGTGAAAAATATGAAAAACTTTTTAAAATGAGTGATACAGCTGAGTTGGTAAAGAAAAGAGGGGCTGGTTTGGGTTATAACAAGGTGGACCCTCCATCTGCCAACACTCCAATGATGGAGGTTAGATGTAAACCAGAAATTAATCTTGTGTATGATGAAGTGTTGGACATACACAAAGTTGCTCAAAATGATGATCTCTCTGATCTGAACCCCACTTTCTCAACATGTTCATCTGAGGATGATACTCCCACTGTTGTGGAAAAACCTGCTTTGAAAAATAAGAAAAGAAATAAGAAAAATAAGAAACCTTCATCAGTTTTTTTCAAAGCTAAATACATACAAACGGGGAGTACCTCTCCAGATGAATATGTTACTTGTCCCACTAACAAGTCCCATTGAGCCAGATCAGAAAATAGAAGTGCAAGCACCTCAAAAGCTCGAAAGAATCATCCAAACAAAAGTCCTTCTGGTACCCCCAAGTCAGAACAATCTGGTTCTGTGAAGAATGGTCCAGCTTTTCTCAAAGGAGAGAAGCTTCAAAAATCAACAAATGTTCAACCAATGTGTCTGATGTGTGGAGACACAAATCATTTTGCTGCTGAATGTTACTACAATCCAAGAAGAATAGTACATTCAAAACCACAGGGAAGAGGAAGTCAAAAGGGTTGCTGGAACAAATCACCAGTCTCATCAGAAGAACAATGTGCTTCCAGGAGAAACCATTCAATCAAGCAGCAAAAGAACCAGCCGGAAGCAAGTACTTCTGAAAGTTGGAAAAGAAAAGGCAAGAAGTCTTCCGAAGGAAAGAAAGCATCAGAAGCACATGTAAAGATTGCTTCCGAAAAACACAAGAAACCTCATCCCTTTGGAAGAAGAAGAACATCAGAAGATAAGCCTCACTTGTCAGCAAAAATCAAGCCATCGGAAGAGAAGGCAAAAGTAGCATCCGATGGCTATCAGAAGAAGCAAGCTCTTCCGACCACTTCAAAAGTCAGGAAAATATGGAAGAAGAATGAAACAACTGAACCAACGTTCAGCCACCAGTCCCATCAGAAGCAAGCTCATCATCTGTTCCACCAAGGATGATGTCTAAGAAATATGTATATAATGATGCAAATGGAAAACCCAAGACCACATGGGCTTGGGTTCCCATCAGAAACTAATTGACTTCTGTTCATGTGCAGGGACAACAGGAATCAAAAAGCAACTAGTGGATTGTTGACAGCGGCTGTTCCAGGCACATGATAGGTAACAAGACTTATCTACACAAATATGAACCATTCTTTGGAGGGTCTGTTGCATTTGGAAGTGATCCGGTAGGAGGTTATATCACAGGTAGGGGCACAATCACTAATGGCAAGGTAAGCTTTGAGAATGTGCATTTTGTAAAAGAATTGAACTATAATTTATTGAGTGTATCACAGGTGTGTGACCAAAAGCACAACATGTTGTTTACTGAACATGAATGTTTTGTCATGAAACTAGGATTTGTTGTTCCTAATGATCAAATTCTGCTCAGGGCTCCAAGAAGAAACAACACGTACATGCTGGACATGAGCACAGCTACACCACTTAGTAATATAAGCTGCTTTGTCTCAAAAGCTTCACTTGATGAATCATCTCTTTGGCATAGGATACTTTGTCATGTAAACCTTAAAAACATGAATAAACTTGTCAAAAATAACTTAGTAACTGGTTTACCAATAAAAGAATTCATCTGTGTTGATAAATGTGTTGCCTGCTTGAAAGGGAAGCAACACAAATCATCTCATCATGCCAAAGAGATTAATTCCATAACAACAGTCCTGCATCTGCTTCATTTGGATTTTTTTGGCCCTACAAGTGTTAAAAGTCTGGGTAGAAAGTCATATTTCTTGGTGGTCACTGATGATTTCTCTCGGTATACCTGGGTATGCTTCTTGAGTACCAATTACTGAGATCTTAAAATCATTCATTCTTAGAGTTGAGAATGAAAGTGACCATCATGTAAAAATCATCAGATCAGATCAAGGAACAGAATTCAAAAACCATATTTTAAATTCTTTTTGTGAATCTAAGGGTATTACAAGACAATTCAGTGCTCCTAGGACTCCACAACAAAATGGTGTTGCCGAGAGAAGGAATATGACACTGATTGAGGCTGCAAGGACCATGTTGTCTGATGCCAAACTTCCAATAGCTTTTTGGGCAGAAGCAGACAACACTGCCTGTTATGTTCAAAATAGAGTATTGGTGGTTAAGTCACATGGTATGACTCCTTATGAAATTTGGCATAAGAGAACGCCATTTATTGGATTTCTTAAACCATTTGGATGTCAATGCACCATCTTGAATACTAAAGATCATCTAGCCAAGTTTGCTGAGAAATCAGCTGAGGGCTACTTTGTTAGGTACTCTTCACATGCAAAAGCATATAGAGTATACATCAAAGATTCCATAATTATTGAAGAGTCTGCAAATGTTCAGTTCAATGAACATACTATCAATAAACCTGGAATAGGTCCTGATTGGTTATTTGATCTTGATAGATTCACATATGCATTTAATCTTGTGAAAGAGTATGTTCCAGATCCACATATATCTACCTTGGACTCCTCCAAGCACACAAGAGAAGAAGACTTTCGTGTTGAACTGCCAATAGCTTCAAGACAAATCTTGACAGAATCCACTTCAACACATGATGCTATTTCACAGTCTGAGACAATCAACACTTCTCATGATGTTCCTTTAAGTGACTCTACATCTACTCCAGTGAGTCAAGAAGATGTTGGAAGTCCTTCTGTTGAAGCAAACACGCTGGAAACTCTTCCTCCTAGAGAAAATCATCCCATAACAGTCCAACCTCAGAGACCTCAAGATCTACCAGAAATTCAGCTTGAGGTGGTACTTCCAAACCTTGAGCCAAGCAACCTGGATTTCAATTCCCAGCTGAATGTGATCCCAAGAACTTGCATTCATATTACCCATCTAGTTGAGAATATTATTGGTAATGTTGAGGAAGGAATAAGAACAAGAAGCTCCATGCATGAAGCAAACATCTGTTTGTTTTCTTGCTTTCTATCCCAAATAGAGCCAAATAAAGTTGCTGAAGCACTGAAAGACAGCAGTTGGGTAGAAGCCATGCAGGAAGAACTTCTTCAATATGAAAGGAAGGAAGTTTGGAAGGTTTTCCCGTTACCTAAGGGTAAGTATGTGATTGGAACAAAGTGGGTTTTCAGAAACAAGAAGGATGAAAAAGGTGTTGTCATCAAGAACAAGGCAAGGTTGGTTGTACTAGGGTACACGCAGGAGGAAGGCATTGACTACGATGAAGTTTTTGCTCATGTTGCAAGGATTGAAGCAATTAGAATATTTCTAGCTTTTTCAGCAGCTAATACTTCAAAGTTTTTCAAATGGATGTGAAAAGTGATTTTCTTTATGGAAAGAATGAGGAAGTGTATGTGTGTCAGCCACCTGGATTTGAGGATCCAAAGTTTCTTGATCATGTCTGTAAGCTTGATGAAGCTCTATATGGGCTGCATCAGGCTTCCAGAAAATGGTATGAAACTCTATCTTCTTTCCTGTTGGCCAACAATTTCAAGAGAGGAACAATCGACAAGACTCTTTTCTTCAAGAAATCCAATAACATATTATGCTGGTTCAAATTTATGTTGATGACATTATTTTTGGTTCCACTAATGAATCTCTCTGTAAGGATTTTGAGTCACTGATGAAGTCCAAATTTGAAATGATTTCAATGGGAGAACTCACTTTCTTTCTTGGACTACAAGTGAAACAAACTCCTACATGAATTTTCATTAATCAATCAAAGTATGTCAAGGATATTCTTGAAATATTCAACTTCACTGATTGCAAAGCTTTGGGGGTACTCAATGTCTAAGACAACATCCTTAAGCCTTGACCTTGAGGGGGAGGATGTTGATCAACACCAATACAGAGCAATGATAGGCTCTTTGATGTATCTCACAGCAAGCAAACCTGATATCATGTTTGCAACCTGCTTGTGTGCAAGATTTCAGGCCAATCCCAAGAGTTAACACATGCTTGCTGTGAAAAGAATCTTCAGATACCTCATAGGAGCACCACGTCTAGGATTATGGTATCCTAGAAATGCAGATTTTCAGTTCATGGCTTACACTGACAGTGATTATGGAGGCTGTAACATTAGCAAGAAATCCACATCAGGAGGATGTCAATTTCTTGGATCCAGAATTGTATCATGGCAATGCAAGAAGCAATCCTGTGTTTCTACCTCTACTGTAGAAGCAAAATACATAGCTGCTTCAAGCTGTTGTGCACAAGTCATCTGGATTCAGAATCAAGTGAAAGACTATGGAGTAGAACTGTTCAACACTCCTATACAAATTGACAACTCAAGTGCAATCTCCATCACCGACAATCCTGTCAAGCACTCCAAGACCAAGTACATTGACATCAGATATCACTTCATTAGAGATTGTGCAGAAAAGAAGTTAATTCATCTAGTCAAAGTTGATACAGAATACAATCTGGCTGATCTCTTCACCAAGGCTTTTGATGAAGGAAGATTCAGGTACTTAATAACAGCCATTGGTATGATTAATTTTGAATAAATGAATTAATAACAAGGAATGAAAAATTCTTCGAAAGATAAACTTAAATTCTCTTCTAATGAGTATTTACTCCTTAGAAGATAGTTTAAGTCTTCGGAAGTATTCTTTATCCCTTGAGTTGGAAGCATTCACACTTCAAAAGACAACTTCACTTTAGAAGTATTTCTCTTCCGATACATTAACTTTGCCTTCGGAAGTTCAATCTTCTAAAATTACTTATCAGAAGAAGATGTCTTCCGAAGCACAATTCCATCTAATGAATTTGTCAGCATCTTCAGAAGCAGTGCTTCTGATGTTATATTTATCATTCGTGGAATATGCGTCGGAAGTGTGTGTCTTCCAAAAAACCTTTTATGGTCTCACGAACTCCTTCCGATAGCAACATCTTCGGCCCTTCTGAAACTTGGAATATTCCATGCCCACAGCTGTATTGGAAGACCTTTTTATGACACTTCGGATCTCAAAACTTTAATATGTCTCCATATTAAATGCTGACATCCAAAGTATAAAAGGTCTCCCGCTCATTCATTTTCTCTCACTGTTTCCTCTTTCAAATTAGCTTCCTTATTCTCTCTGAAAATTAACCCTAAATCTTCTCAATCGCCATGGCATCTTTCGCCTTTCGACCTACTCACAACTTCGCAGCGGAACTGTCAGCCGAAAATGACTCTGATTTTGCTCCGATCATCTCCTTTCTCACAAGGAGCATGTATCATTTCGCTCTCACCGTCAAACCTGTGGTGTATGAGTCTCATCACCATCAGTTTTGGCGTTCGTGCTCTGTTGTTTCGTCTTCCAATAGTAGAACTCTTGTCACTACCATTGATGCTCATCCCATTTCTATCTCTGTGGATACCATCTGTCGGCATCTTCATCTCAGTGATGCCGAGGGAAGGGTCTCATTCACAAGGGATGAGGTAGCATCGACCTTCAGGTCCTTGGGTACGAAGGTCCTCTCCCTACAACAACCTATTTGAAGGGTAGAGTGTCCTATAATTACAAGTACCTCATACATGTCTTTCTCCAATGTTTGTCCAATAAAACAGGTGGTTGGGATCAAGTTCCATCTGATTTAGCTTCGGCTATTCATGGCTTGATTTCAAATAAACTGTTTAACTTTTCTGCTTTCATTTTTAATAACTTGGTTGACAATCTTTCGTCATCCAAGAAGTTATGTATGTATCCCAGGTTTTTGTAGCACATTTTCTACAGTGAGTCGGGCTTATCCCTCTCACTTACTGGGAACATATATAACATTCCCTTGGTTAATGCCAAGGTTTTTGTGCAGCTGAAGAGGATGAGTGTTCAGTTCTCTAGGACTTTCACTCCTCTTCTTCCTTCCATGGAGTCTTCTACTCCTGAATGTGACAACATTGTAGAACCAACAGTTGATGATCCCCCACCTTCCCCTTCTGTTCCTCACCCCATAAAGATCACCTATAAACGCCGGCAAACCCCTGAAAAGCTCTTTACAGGTGTTCAGGCCCTTTCCACTGAACTCGTCAAGAAAAAGGTGAAGAGAACTGTAAGGGGCACAGTTCCACCTAAGGTTGCAAACCACACCTGCCACTTCACCACTAGTTCTTCCTCTGGAACCAGTGGCAACCCCCAACCAGCCTGAAATCCCTCAGTGTGTGTCTCCATACATACCTGAGAATATCTACAGGGACACCCCAATTATTGAGTCTGCTTCTGATAAAGCAACTCCCTTAGATCAGGGACTGTCTCCCAGGTCCCTAGGAGTTTATCACCCATCAATGCCCCCCACCCATCCTTTCACCCAGGCTCAAGAACCCTCTTCCTTTGCTCTGGATGATCCACTCTCACCCACTACCCAAACCTTATTGAGAGTGGTGACACAGTTACAGGCAAGGTTCCCTGACCCAGAGTCTACAAGCACAGAGGTGTTGATCAGGTCAATACAGAGGAGGCTGCCACTACCATTGAACCTTCTCAGGTTCTTCAGGACAGTGGTACAGAAACTAGGACCTCCACTGTGGCAACTCACATTGCTGATGACTTCTTTGAAGTCATCCTCAATGAGGGGAATCCAGGGTGCCAAGAAACCACATCTGGTGGTGGAGGTGCAGGAGCTAGGCTCGGGACTCCATCGCCCAGTGATTCCACTCAGGTGGATGAGGGCACCAACATTAAGGAATTGACGGCCACTATTTCCACTTTACAGGCCAGGGTAGCTCAACTTGAAACTGAAGTTGCTACCCTGCGGCTGGAGGTTCAATCCAAAGATGATACCATCTTGTACCTTCAGCGCCGCCCCCTATCATCTGTAAACCATTCGAACCGGATCCTGCTAAGGTGTCCTACCTCTCTTCTGATGCTTCCAAAATGGGAGATGGGACAACTTATAGGGTCAGGCTCTTCAACAGCAGGAGAGGAGGAAGCTGCTCAAGAACCCACTCCATTCATGAGTACTTTGGACAGTGAATGGAATGAGTTCTTGGGTACTTATTTCCATTACTCAAGCTCTTCCTCCTCCTCTTCCGAAGATATAAGGGCAACCATAGAGATAGAGAATGAACTCACTTCAAACATCTCTATGGAGCTTAGGTCCCCTGTTGGGATCCAACAGTCCCCTTCTGGGACTAAGTCTCCTTCTGGGACTAAGTCTCCTTCTGAGACTACAGCCACGATTGCCATGGAAGAACCCATTCAAGCAACCACATCAATCTCCATGGAACCTGTGTCCCTCTTGGGACAGTGGCTGGTGAAGACCTCTCCTCACATCCTGAGTTTTCTGTGGATTCTACTAAGGAATCTCCCAAGTTGGTTGGTCAACCGGAGGAGGTAGTGAAAGCTAAGGTTGATTCCGAAGTTGCAGCTGCTTCCGAAGGCCCAGTCATACTTGATGATTCTTCCACAGAAGAACTATTTGCCAATGAACCAACTTCTCCTCTGGGGTAAACAAAATGGAAAAAGGAAAAAGAAAGCTAACCCCAGAGGAGGAAGCTGAACAAGAGGAGAGGAGGCCACTGAAGAAGAAGGGCCGACCAGACACTTCCTGGATGAAGAGATATCAAGACTCTCTGGTCTCTCTAGGAGAAGGGCTATGATGTTGATGAGATCTTGCTTTGGTCGGTACCTCAGATGGAAGAAGAGCTGGATCGGTTGCAGCAGCAGGAACAGGCTGCTGCTACAGCCAAAGCCGCGGTAGTCCTCTCCAAAAAGCAAAAGGAGGCTGCCTACAGAGAACAAATGAAGAATATCCTGTTACAATATGGATTTCATAAGCGGCAACTCGCCCAATGAAGAACTCCACAATGGACATGCACGTAAGAGAAATAAAAGCTAAGATTGTCAGAGGTGAGTTACCTTCTATGGAGCAGATCCAGGCTCAAAGGGCAAGCCTGAACTTAGGCTTAAGGGGAGGAGCCACTATCGAAATACCTATCTCTGGTTCTGGGATCAGAGAAGGTGAAGAGATGATGTATGGTGCTTCAAAGGAAGCACTATTCCCTAAACAGGAACCAATCTCTCCTCTATCAAGTCCCTCCTATGACAACATGCCAATTTCCTCAGTGACAAGATCAACAGAGCTCCAAAGGCTGCCAAGAAACAACAAACTAAAGACCCTGATCTTGAGGAACAACCAAGGGTGGATGAGAGGAGAGAGGCTGAGCACACTGGATCTGAGGCTGCAGATCCAGAGCCCACTGAAGGAACGAATGCAGCAGTGGGCTCCAATGAGGAAGCTGAAGAAGCTCAAGAGGCCAGAGATCAGAGGGATCTAGCCATGATCACAGTCCAACCCAAGAAGAAACGAAGAAAACCTATGGCTAGAAGAAGAAAGAGGACTGCTAGCTCCTCTGACTCTGAGTCTGATTTAGAGCCCATTCGAGCATATATTCCGTTAGTAGGGTGGAGCTTCAATGCACAACAAAAAATGTCCACCGTCACTAAAATCAATGGAGGAATAATGGTGCTATATCTTTTCCTGCTGATGATTATATCAAAACCATTTGTGTATGATGTTGAGAGACTCCCACTCAGTAATCCTGATAATGGCTCTGATGGAAGGATATCCAGTAAATGGACTAAAGCTAGAGCAAAGGTACTAAGAGGAGAAAGATAGGAAGTTTTGGAAGCATCAGCCTAGGGGGAGACTGTAAAACCATAAAGGCTGGTGCTCTCCGAAACTTTCTAAGTCATGTAAATTTCAATAAGTCTTGAGCACTGAAAAGCCTAACAGCCTTCGGAAGGAAGGAATTAACCTTCGAAAGAAACATTACTTCCGAAGACTTTATTCTGACAAAGATTCTATACACTTGTAGAAATAATCAGAGCTACTTTCTCCCTTGAAGACTAACACAGAAGACATTCTCATGACAGTCAGTAGCTCAGAAGATTTGTCAGAACTACAGAGATGCCTTTACATTAATTCATGTTGTAGTCTAGGTATTTATTGTAAAAGTCAATGGAGTCTATTGTATTATTGTAATTAATATGGCTAGGCATGTCAAGTCCATAACAGATACTAGTTTTAGCATTAGTTTGTTTCTAGTATTTTGTCCAGCTTTGTATCCCTACGAGGATACAGCTGTAGGTCTTATTATAAATACGTTCACTTGTTAGTTAGCAATGTACGAGTGTATGCTTGAGCTAAATGTTGTAAATCTTAACAATTGAATGCAATATACTTTGACCTTAAACTTATAATTTTTTTAGTTGTGCTTCAATCTGTTTTACAAACTAAGTTGATAGAGTTTCCGCAACTATCAACTTTGTAGAAGATAACTTGTGATAAGTGTTGTGTAGATTACATAACCCGATCCAACAGTATTTAAATAAAAAATATAATTATTTTATGCAACAGACAAGTTATATATGTAACTATGTAACTAAGGGTCACATAAATATAACTTATGTCTAAGCGACCAAGACAAAACATAGCAATTGCATGTCTTAGTCATGTAGAGCATTGTTACATATATGCAACTCAAGTAAAATTATTAATTGCAAGCATATTAATTGAACCAAAATCCAAGTTACATATATGTAAGTAAATATCACATTTTACTGATTTCATATATATATATATATATATAGGGAGAGGATCAAATGTTAACTCATGTTTATTGCGTTAACCGGATAACTACATCTTATTACTTTGGGGCCTACATTAAAGTAAATTTAAAGGTGTATGCTTTTTTTCTTTTTTTAATTAATGTAGAGCTCACTTACATTAATAAGAAGAAAAAACCTAAACCTTTATATTTACTTTAATGTGGGGGCCAAAGTAATAAGATGTAGTTATTCGGTTAACGCAATAAGGAAGGTTTAACATTCGAACCATCCCCTATATATATATAGAACTAGGTTAAAATCCCATGTATTGCACGGGTTGAAAAAATAATATGTTATATATACATATCTATTGACAAAAAGTTATGTAATTAAAAGGCATATACATTGCAAAATTTTACTAAACTCATTATTACATAGATTGAATAAAATATAACATAATTTGTTAACGCATTAAGTCATCAAAATATGTTTAAAATATTTGATGTAATAATTATAAAATTACGTTTTTATTTTAAAATTTTTTCAACGGTGTTTTGATATTTTTATGTAACGTAATTCATAAATAATTTAATTAAAGTATATTTATTCTCCTTTTAACACACTTAAATTAAATTTAACTAAAATTTATATTAATATATATAACTTGGATTTTTAAAAATTACTTACTTTTTACATTTCAATATAATTATTTTTATCATTAAAATCATCCAATCATGTTAAATGTTTGAAAATTTTTAAGATCAATTATAAAAAAACAACTAGTAACATTATTGTCTTTTTTCGTAAATATTTTAAGAAATATCATTTGAATTCTATTATATGTAAAGAACGAAATAAAAGTTGTTAAATAAAAAATAATTGTACTTAAAAAATTCATAATTAATTTCATTTTTAATGTAATTAATTCATAATATATTAATTACTATATATATATAATTAATTATCCTTAATTCTAATTCCTAACTACATATTAAATAGAGAATTAAATAGGAGAGAGAATTGTGACAAGTGTTCACAATTATTTTATTTATTAGTATAGATGGATTAGAAAAAAAATATATAACCCACTTCTATTGCAATAAGTCAAAAAACTTCGCCAAGGTCAAACAAAATTTTGGATTTTTTGTTTAACATCATTGTAACACATTTAAAACACTTTCTTCTTTTATGAATTTGTGTAAATTTATCACTGTTTAGGAGTTAACATCGTTGTAAGTTTTTGATTTACAATATTGCAACTGTTTTAGATCCAAAGTTTACAACGATGTTACCTCTTAAACGATGATTAATTTACACAAACTCATAAAAGAATAAACGATGATGAACTTACAATATTGCAACTGTTTGAGTTGGTACAAAAAAGTGGATTATTATTACTTTCATCCCCTCTATATAAAAGTAAGTGTTACATGTATGTAAGTCAAGTTACATACATGTAACACTATATAAAATCGTATCCAAAAAAATCAAAAATTGCCTTCTTTATTCGATCGACTTCAACCGAAATCAACTACACTAATTTAATAAAATCCAAGCTTTTTAATGATTGAACTAATAGATGAAATAGAATAATCAAAGCATGAATAAAAATCTTAAGTTATATCTTGGTGATATCATATATGAAAATAAGTGTTACATATATGATATATATATGATAAGTTATATATTTATTTTTCGTCTTATTCATTTCGTATCTTAGCCAACTCGATCTATATCATCGATCTGGTTCATATAAGATATCTGAGTTCAACAACGATTAATTTAAGAGAGAGTGGGGAGGAAAAAACGGATCCCGATAATCATTTTCGAACAATAATTATCATGGTCATCTGGCTCATCTATATCTATATCTATACTATATAATAAATAAAAGTTTTGATATGTCACTTGTCAACATTCTAGGCTGCTTAAAAGATTTTTTTCCCTCCTCTCTTTCATAATAAATATTTCTATGTCATGTTTTTATTAAATTTTGATTTTTTTATCTTCTCTCTTCTATTAAATATTAATGATTTTATTTAACTTAGTAAATAATATGATTAAATTATGAATCAATCTTTAATTTTTTATAAAAAAGTCTTTGAAAATATGTATTATGCTTTTTTTAAACAAATACTTTTAAAATTCAAATAGTGTAAATGTTAATAGGTCTATGTAAAAAAAGGTATAACTAATATTATTAGTGTTAATATAATCATGTAAATTTAAAAAGATGTCATAAAATTATTTTAATTATGTAAATTCATGAAGACATAATTATAAAATCACATTATTTTTTGTTCGCAAACCCGTGTATTACACGGGTCTATAACCTAGTACATATAATATATATATATACTTGGTCAATTGATTAAGAACAAAGAAAATTATTCATGCTACAATTGTGAAACCAAAAAAGAATGAAGATGATGAAGTTAATGATAATCAAAATTAATAATGTTAGAGAGTAAAAAGTGAAATTGGTTGAAAGAAACAAATTATAAGAAATCTTTGATTGATTACAAGAGATTTTTTTTCAGTTTTTTTTTTTTTTTCAAAATGAGAAGTTTTTATGATTTTCTTCCACAATTTTTTTTTCAAAAGCATTAATTTGTTAATAATTAAGATTACTTCTATATATGGCCGGCAATTTCAGGCACAGACACGTTAACACGACACAACACGACACGACTTTAACATATTTTGTGTTTACCCTTAACATATTTCGTGTCCAAAACAAGTCAACATGTTAAGACTGTTTATTATCGTGTCTATATAGGTAAAAACACGTTAAGAGTCATTAAAACCCGTTAAGACATGTTTATAATTTAAAATAATTTAATAAAATAGGTGGGTAGCCGATTACATTCTAAAATTTCTAATTCTCTAACCCTAGTTTTTTAACAGGTTTCTGACGGGTCATTTAAAGTGTTAACATGTTCCTTAACTGGTCATTATATGTTTACTTGTTTTAAACGAGTCGTGTTCGTGTTTAGAAATATAGGCACGATAATTTTTCGCGTCGCGTTCATATATACACATTTCATGTTTCGTGTCTTAACGTGTCGTGTTTTAACGGGACGTATCTGACTCGTTATGACAACCCTCTAATCACCGCATAAAACATGTACATACTAATTAAATAAAAGAGATAAAATTGAAAAAAAACAGACATATGGTTTGAATATCTTTTTCCATCTTTTTATTTATCTGATCTCCTCTGTTAATTTTTCTAGAAAACAAGCTAGTATAAAAAATGGACATATATATCTAAATTTGTGTGTGTATATATATATATATATATATATATATTCATTTAGTAACATAAATATAAAATATTTTAACAAATTAGATTGTAATAGTATAAACTATGGTCTATTGTAATAAACAATCCATACAAATATTTTAGCCAGTAATAATATAATCCATGCAAGTTTATTTTCGCTGTAATAGTAATACCTATAACAAAATTACACTAGATTTTGCAATCTACTTTACTTAAAATAATAATTATAAAAAAAAATATGAAAATAAGCAAGTAAAATCAAGTGAAAAAATAATTTGCTATTGGAATATTGCTAATGACAACGAAAGTGAATGAAGTTGTAAAAACTACTATGAATTATTATCTGTTAATAGAATAAACTTTAGATTTATTAATTTGTTTTTTTTAAGATTATATCTTAAATTGAATTTCATATGAACTTCTGTTAAATATTTACTATACTAATAAAAAAACGCATATTTTATCACTTGTTACATTCTACATTATTATTGTCATATGTTAATTTTTTATTATCATATTTAATTTCATCTCCTATTAAATAATTATATTCTCTCATAATGTTAACAATAACAATATTATTATATTTTTATTAGGAAAAACATTTTAAAAATGTTTATAAAATACAAAATTGATTTTTAAAAAAATAAGAAATATTTTACTTTCAGAAAATCAAAGTAATATAAAAAAAGTTTTCTTTGAAAATGAATTTTTTTATCAGAAATAAAAAAACTATAAACCATAATTTTAAACAATAAATATTTTTTATAAACAAATGATGTTTTTTTAATTTATTTTAAAACCAAATAAGAAAAGAAGAGAGAAGAAAGTATATTTTTGTTCCTTTTTGTTTAACGCTATTTTTAATTTAGTTGTTTGAAATTTAATAATTACATAAATTATATTTAACTTCTTGATTTATAAAACTTAGTATTTGATATAATACAAACTAGAGTTTTTATTATTAGTTAGTTCAAAGATAATAATTATTACAAATCAAAAAAGATCATATATCATTATAAAGTTATTAAAGGTTTTAATTATTATTTATTATTTCATGCATTATCAATATGTAAATTAATCATTTTATCTTAAAATATCGTTTTGTAATTGTTTACTTTTTACTATAGTGATTTATATTTTATATTAAATCTTAGTAATTAATAGGATAACAGCCTAGTAAATTATAAACAAAAATGTAGAGACAATAAGACGGTTCTTCTACTTCCCGAACATATTGTTGATTTTAGAAAAAGATTCATTCTTTATGTATTTGTAAAAACCCTAAACCCTTTATATAAACAAAGTTTCACCAAGAGTGTGTTCACATATAATATTTAATATTTCTTAAAGGAGTAAACAAAATTGATTATATATATAATATATAGAGGGTAGGAAGGAATAATAACCTACCTTAATTGAGGTAACCCATTAACCCTGCCAAAAAACGCTCAAATCGCAAAAAAAAATTTCATGGTTTTTTATGCAAAAATAGGAGGGGCTCCTTTTTAAGGTTCGCTAATTCATAAGCGTTAAAAAGTTAAACGAAACGTAAGTTGCGTTACACTGCGAACATTTATTTAAGTGTCGCAGTGTAA